>CM034703.1:38308857-38325376 GCA_020142125.1 Phrynosoma platyrhinos
TTCTGATCATCAGAATTGGCATCTTAACCACAACCTTCAGTAACATGGTGGCCTTCAGATATTTTGGAATACAGCTTCCCTGAGTGCTATGCAGCATGGCTAATGAGCAGGGATGATGTGAGTTGTAGTGCAATATATCTAGAGGCTACTGGGGATGATTGTTTTACTGAATGTGGTAACCGAAAACTCATCAAATGAGCACTAGTGTGAAAACCAGGAGCTTCTCAGTTGAAGTCTCAGCTGACATTGACAAAATATCTGTGAACAAATGACTACAAGAACAGAGCTTGGAAATATTACTTTTTTTTCCACCCAGAATTTCTCAGTGCAAAAAAGTATTTTTTCCAAATTCTGTAGCATAATGCAAAAGTACCTGAACTACTTCATGTATGGCATGCTTTCTCAGTGGCAAAGTAGAGAGCAAATAAAGCCACCATGTTGATTCACAAGCCCGCAGAACAAAGCAGCTATTTCATCTGAACTTTGGTTTCTCTTCCTTCTGCCCATCTTCTACCTGGAGCACTTTCTGTTCCAACTTCAAACTTTGAAGAAAGCGGAGCGGTCATTCTTCTTCCTTCTGGCAGCTTGAGCCCTCCAGGTTTCATTTGAGTTCACAGGAAGTTCATTCCACTCTCCAAGCACTAAGTTCAAGTCCTGAAATTCTACCCATAAGAAGGTCTCCTTTCCTGATGATTTTCTTTGGTGACTCAAATAAGTTCTTTTCAAAGCCAGCTCTCCCTCTACCTTTTTGGGAAAGTTTCCTCTCAATGAAACTGTTTCCAAACAGTTCATACAGGCCCATAAACAATTAGATGAATGGCTGCAATCCTATACTCATTTGCCTGGTAATGAGTCAAACTTAATTCATTAGCAATAGACATGAATAAGATTCTGCTATTAAACTATCCCCCCCCCCTTTAAAAAAAACCAACTGAAATGCAACTTAAACACTGGAAAGTAAAATGGCTGAGCTGTAACCGACAATGATGTCAGAGATAACATATACTCCAGCTACACTTATTTAAAAGATACCCTATCCAATTCATGAGGAAATTCTACTGCCCAATCTCCTTAACTACAGGTTCTTGCATTTCCAGTCTTGGCATCTTTACAGTGAAAAATTTCCCAGAAAACTACATGTACATTCACACACACACACACTCCTGTGTACAGTTTGCTAGAATGAGAGCCAGAATCCTCTATCATGATGTATATTACATAACTTTACATAACCATACCTTTATTTCAGCCAACAGGCCATTAGGCAACAGAATATATATATAACATGTTAAAATAGCACTATAAAACAAACATCCATAAGAAAAATACTCCTAATAATAAATTGTTTGAATATTAAAATTGCATTATAAAAACAAATATTCAAGATAAACATACTAGTCATTTACAGACTAGGTGTTACATAGCTGCATGACACAGAGACAACATGGATATTTGTATGGATACTTAAAGGACAATAGACATGGCTGTTTAATATGCATGAGTTATGATCTTACGAGTTTCAGCAGCGGAAAGGAAGAGCTTTGCCACCGCTTCTGTTTTACTTTTCTCTGAGTCATTTAACAAGTACACCAGGTACCAATTGAATGGTCTACCTGGAAACTTAAGCAGGTGGAGTGAAATTAATCTTAGTCTCTCATCGTTATAAAAATGCAAAAAAATAGAAGAGGATTTAGAGAATCAACAGAACCTTCACAACAAGGGCAGACACGTTCATTATGAGAGCCCTGGTGGCGCAGTGGTTAAATGTCTGTACTGCAGCCACTCACTCATAGACTACAAGGTTGCGAGTTCAATACTAGCCAGGGCTCAGGCTAGACTCAGGCCTGCATCCTTCCGAGGTCACTAAAATGAGTACCTAACTGTTGGGGGGCAATGAGCTTACAGTTGTAAACCGCTTAGACATCCCATAGTGTGATATGAAGCGGTATATAAATGAAGCCGCTTTATATAAATGAAGCTGCTTTGCTTTGCTTTATAAGGGGTTCCCTTAAAGCGGCCCTCTAACAAAGCAGAGGGGATAACATTAAACAATGCTTTAGTGAACATAACTTGGTATTTTGGGATAGTCATATTTTGTAAATAATACAAGATTGAACTGCAACTCTAAACTGATGGGAGAACAAGATATGCAGGCAGAGGGTAAAGTATATTGTATATCAATATCTTTTATATGATGCATCAGGATCTGTTGCATCCTGGGCAAATAATGTGAAATGAAAAAGTTGTTTGAAAAGCCCAATCTCTGCAATTTTTCTTGATATTTTTAGACCAGAGGGTGGTATAATTGTCTTCCATTACAAGATAAAAATACCCAGACTCAGGGCCAGCATAGAAAAGTTTAAGCCAATACTTTAAGATCCATGTCCAGGCAGTACATTCAACTGAATGGCAACCTACTTCAAGCCACCAAACATCTGATGGCACACAATTGGATACCCCAAATAAATTCCAAATGTAGGCCAAAAGGATCCATTCTAATATTAAAGAAAGACCTAAGATCCAAATTGGGATGCCAAATAACAATTGTGGCAAGACCTTAGCCTGGAACATCCTAATTGCAGCAGGTAAAAATTGGCCTCCTTTAGTGTTAAAAAAAACAACCCCAAACGAATATTTTAGCACTATTAGATGCTGACTGTATAGCAGCAGACCACTGGGATACCCAGCCACCCATCAATTGAAATACAAGTCCTAAGTACTTGAAGTGTTTAACTTGCTCTAACATGTGTCCATTTATGACCCAATTGGACCAACTTTGGTTATTGGGGAAAAACATGATTTTAGTTTTACTATAATTGATGGATAAACAGTTTTCTTCACAGTAACACCCAAAACTCTCAGCATTTGTTTCAGGCCTATTTTTGTAAATGAGAGGAGAACTGCATCATTCGCATACAACAATAAAGGAATTCTAACCAAGCCCCATTTGGGCAGATGATGGGCTTCTGGAATGATAAAGGTTGAAGGATCATTAAGATATGAATAATAAAGGTGCAAAACTGTTGCTTTGGGAATTAGAATATTTCTCTGCCAGGTGGTTCAGAACCAGGCAATGATCATAGGTTGACTTACCCTTTCTAAAGTCAATTTGTTCATTAACAGAAATATCCTCATTCTCTATCCATTCGGGAAGATGATTGTTAAGAAATTGTCCGTAGAGTTTGCCCACAACTGAAAGTACCGGTAAGCTTATAGGTCAGTAGTTTTGCATTTTCTATTGTTTATTGTTTTTTATTGTTTTATTGCATAGTGGTATCTTAATCTTCTTAAGTTTAATCTTGTTTTAAGGGGATGGGAGGGTTGGATCAGGGGATGAGGGAATGTTTTTAACTTTGTTTGTTTTAAATGCTATAATCCGCCCCGATTGCCGTGCAGAGGGGCGGGCTATAAATAAAATTTTATTATTATTATTATTATTATTATTATCATCATCATCATCATTATTATTATTATAGTTGGTTGGATCATTCCTATCTCCCTTCTTATAAATAGGGATTATAATTGCTTGTGACCAGCTAGTAGGTAATTTGGCAGTCTGGTTAATAAGGATAAAAAGAGAGGCAAGTAGAGGTGCCTACCATGATATGTTTGTTTTCAGAAACTCAGGCAAGATTAAGTCAGGCCCTGGGGCTTTTCCAGATTTAAGCTGGGCAATTAGTGTCTTTAATTCTTCTTGTGATACAGGGAACCACTGGGGAGTATCCAAACAATTCAGGGAGGATAGGCTGAATTTATTGAGGATCACAGAAACCTGATCCCCACTGTCTCTATGCAATGTGGAGAAATAATCTTCCCATGTATTTATGGGAATGGTACAAGGGGGAGAGCCCCTGATGTTCCCTATCATCCCTGTGACTGTGGCCCAAAACAGCTTGATTTTTTTTTTAATTTTGGTAGGGAGAAAATATATCAGTGATGTCCATTGCCTTTGAATTGCCTCTTTCTTCTTCCTTGCCAAAAGTGATTTATAATGTCTTCTGGTGGTGTAATAGGATTGAGGTAACGTCTGGCAATTATCTCTCCTATATTGATTGCACATATTGAACTTTACATAGTTACATGGCAAAGGTGCTCAGAAACCCTGTTAGTAAATTGCAAAGATGTGTAATGGGACAACTCAACACTCCTTAGTCAAAGTTCTGGTGCACAACAGGACAGATGCACAATGGGACTAATGCACATCAATCTCATTGTGCATTGGTCACAATGCACATTGGTCACTTTGTTGGATGTCCTACAGTAACATAACAGCAGCCCTTTGCTGGTTATGGATATTATGGAACTTCCCAATTTTAATTCCTTCAGACATAACTTGATTTATGGTTTGAGTGTTGGACTACAACTCTGGAGGCCAGGGCTTGATTTCCACCTTGGCCATGAAATGTACTGGGTGACCTTGGACAAGTCACATGCTCTCAGCCTCAGGGGAAGGCAGTGGTAAACCTTCTCTGGACAAATCTTGCCAAGAAAACCCCATGATAGGTTCACCTTAGGGACACCATAAATCAGAAACCACTTGAAGGCACACCACCAAGCCCTCAACACAGTTCCAGCCATAGTGAGTTTGCTTCTGATATTGGAACTTGCTCACAAATATACCAGTTTGGGGCAATACTGTTACCATCTTATTTTGCTGTACTCCTAGATCATTGGTATTTTTTAAAATCTTAGTATTTTAGAACTGAGATCAGCACTAGTGGTGACTTTGATGTCAGTGCTCTGGGTTTTAGTTTGAACTTTAAGGGACCAATCCAACTTTATAGGAGCTATTCTAGGGAAAAGGTCAGCACCTTAGGCAGATATAGTAAGTTCTGTACCAAAGTCTAGAGCGATCCACTACTCAATTGACAAGGAAGCCGCAACGAGTGTTCACAGATTAAGATGTGATGCTCAACCACAAGTAATTTAGGACATATCTTTGTACAAGTGTATTTTCTGGGTCATGAGTCCATCAAATATTTTGCTACAAAGACAGAATTTTCTAGAATTTAGAAGCTCTAACATCTGATACACTGAGAGAGAGAATACACTTTCAAGGCCCACAAACTAAACTATACTACCATCAGCAATATCTGAAATAAAAATGACACAGTATAGGAAAGCTTGGAAAAATCACTTTTTAAGATTACAGTGCCCGGTACCCTCCATCCAGCATGATCTTTGGGGGCTTTGGGGAGCTGTAGTCCAAAACAGTAACATTTTCAATCTCCATCCTAGAATCTGACACATTGGTGGTTGCAGTTTGTCTCAGGCAGTAAGATACCAATCCTGTCTTGCTGGTCTTCCTACCTATTAACTGCCTCTTCTGTTACACACATACTTGTGCTTTTTTCTGTGGCTTGTTGAAGCTGCTGGCATCTCAGTATAGTTTTCCATGCATATTGCTTCCATCCCCTTCTCCCCGCAGCATTTCATAGATGAAAACCAGGACACTTGTGGCCAAGCAACACTGTAGTGTGGTCAAGATGGAATAAGTTCTTAATGAAGAAGAACATAAAAGCTAGAAGAGGTTGCAGCAGTTTGCTTTTGCCTGCACCTGCTGGGAAGGGCAAGATTTTACCTTAACCTGTGCTCCCCACTACTGAGTTAATTGAGCGCAAACTGCTTTTGCACTTTGCACTCAATTTGCAGCATCTGAATTAAGCTAAGGACAAAGGGGGAAACTGGAAGGAGGAGAGGAGAGAGAAAATGGGACATTTAAAAATCAAAAAGTGAAATGGCCAAGGATTAATCAGGAATGTCACTGCCAAATCAAGACAGTTGGCTGTATGTCCATGGTTTCTTAAGATACGGAGCATGTGCAATTTTTGTGCAAATATCTGCAGGATTACCAAGGAGCAAAGTGGCCAGATGTGGATGTGTATAAGCAAAAGGCCACACTTTCAAGATAGCATATAAGGCACAGGAAGAATCATTCTCTGGTATACCTACCTAAGCAATATTGCTCACTCTTAACAGCCACCTACATGGTATTTCTGAATGCACTCTTTATTTGTTTTTGTTTTTTAAATCCTGTCCTATATCAAAAGCTGTCAGGGTGGGCTACAGGCAACAGAACAAAAATTCATATCTAGATCCATTTCAGTTTGGCTTCAGGCCTGGCTAAGGGATGGAAACAGTTTTGGTCACCTTGGTGGATGACTTACACAGGGAACTGGTCAGGGGAATGATGTTTCCTGTTGGTCCTGCTATACCTCTTGGCAGCATTCAATACCATTAACCATTGTATTTTTCTGGGCAACTTTTCTGAGATGGGACTTGGGGACATTATTATGCAGTGGTTCCAGTTTTTCTTGGTGGGGTGAACTCAGAAGGTGGTGTTGGGGACACCTGTTGACTCCCTGGCTGAAACCACAGGGTTCTGTTTTGTCCCCCATGTTATTTAACATGAAACCAATGGGAGAGGTCATTCTGAGTTCTGGGGTGCAGATTCACCAGTATGTGGATGGCACCCAGCTCTCTCTCTCCTTTCCATCCAATTCCAAGGAAACTGTCTGTGTACTGAACCAATGCGTGCTGTCAGTAATGACTGGATGAAGGCAAACAAACTGAAACTTAATCCAGACAAGGCAGTTGTAAGGCAGAACAGTGAATAGAGAATTTGCCTGTGCTGGATGGGGTTACACTTCCCCTGAAATCTCAGGCTCACAACTTGGATGTTCCTCTGGACTCAACTCTGAGCCAGAAGTGCATTTGCACAGCTAAAACTAGTGCATCATTTGCACTCATTCCTTCAGATATCAGATGGTGACACATGCCTTGATTACATCCCATTTGGACTACTGTAATACACTTTACATGGGGCTGCCTTTGGAAACTGTTCAGAAACTTCAGCAATATGTCGTGGCCAAAATGTTGACCAGGGCCAGTTAAAGGAGGCATAAAAATCCCTTGTTGAAACAGCTCCATTGGGCTACTGGTTAATTTCTGTGCACAATTCAAAGTGCTGGTTATGAACTACAAAGCCCAATATGTCTCAGGTCCAGACTATCTAAAAGGCTGGATCTCCCCAAATGAACCTACAAGGATCCTAAGGTCTATGGGGGAAGGCTTTTTCTTGGTTTCACCACCACTGCAGGCTCACTTGATGAGGACACAAGAGAAAGCCTTTGCAGTGGCTGCTCCCACCTTCTGGAACTCCTTTCCAAGGGGAAGTAAGGCCCCCTGCTTTGCTTTCACTGGCAAGCAAATATATTTCTATTCAAGCAGGCTTTTAATATATAATCATGTTAGGGAGACTTTTAAACGGTGTGTGTGCTCTAGTTATGTTTTTTTTTTAACTTTTGTATGTTTATGTCATATTATACTGTCTTTTAGCTAGATGATTGTAATTGTTTTTTTAATATATTGTAAAAAACATAGTTTTATCTGTGAGCCAGCTTGGGTCCGTTCCTGGGAGAAATAAAATACATAAATAAATTCACAACAGCTGCAGTAGATGTGCAGTAGATCAGTAAGGATCTCTGACTCTCAATTGTCTAACAACACCAACTGTTTTAATAACTTTTTCCTAGCAGACCTAAATTAGTGTGCTGAGATGAAAACTTGGGATAAAGTGGATTTTTGCCAGGAAATGGCTGGGAGCTCAGTTCAGTTTTGGCACACACATAAAAAAAAAAAACATTTCTAGACAGCTTTTTCTTTAATTCTAAGTCTATGCCTTTTGTATATAGTAAATACTGGCATTCTTATGACACACACACACACACACACACACACACAATCAATGTGACAAACCTATACAATCTGCTTCACATATTTTTCCAAATACATCCAAATTGCATATAGCAATAGTTCATTCAGTCAAACTCAACCAAATCTTTGTAACCTATATACACTTGATTTATTTGTTTTGTAGTGTAGATTTCCCTCTTGTCTTTCTTGGATCATTGTTCAGTATAGAATCAAAGCTTGGGGGGGGGAATACTATTTTGGGTATATCTCCAATACTCGTCCAGCCAACATAGTCACTGGACATGCTGGCTTGGGAATTTGGGGAGCTATAGTTCAACTAAACAACTTGTGCAAGTTCTGTAACTCTGGAGAAACCAGTAAGAAAAATGGCTACAGGGAAAAAATTTTCTGACTTCACCAAATTGCAAAAATGTCAAGATTATTCAACTCTGATTTGCTGGGGATGAGGGGATTGCTCTCTTCTTTTAATGATATGCCACTCCGACTTTGATTTTATGCCATGTGGTCTCATTTTGCTGCTTTTCAATTGCCACATAAGGATGTTTTATGTTTATTTATTTATTTTTTTAAATTAAGGATGTTTTATGTTTTGCTTGAATCCCACAGCCAGAAAAGAAAGCATATTATGTTAAAAGAGAGATGACTGACAGGAGGTATATGAAAGCACTAATCTGAGCAGGTAATGAGAGAAGATGTGACCGAAGCCATTACCATTCAGCTTGCTAATAAGAAGAAACATCTGGAGATTTCAGGACACTGACAGAATGAAGAATCGTTAGATCATTTACATCTTCATAATCTGAATTATCTCCTTTAAAGAGAGCATATCCAATGTGCATGGGCCATTTCTAATTCTGCTAAGTAAGCAAAAGCCATCACAGTTTGCCTCAACAAACAACAATGTGCATTTCTATCTACTATCTACTAAACCTGTGGTTCTCAGTCTTTGTATCACCAGATTTCTTTTGACTTCATCTCTCAGAATCCATTACTATTGTCCAAGCTCACTGGGGCTTCTGGGAGTTGAAGTCCAAAATAACTGGGGGACCATATTTTTCTTACACATTTTACCTTATAAGATCTGGCCATATAAATAGGTCCTCTGAATGTGCCACATCTGATAGATGTCCATCTGGTAACTACAAAAAAAGAGCCCTTTTCTCTGGTGATATTTACTATCTAGACAATCTCCCCCCAACAAGATGAGTGAAGTGAGGGTCCTAGAACTAATTAAGCCTGATCTTTCTCTGGAAGCCAAGATGACTAAACTGAGGCTGTTATACTTGGCCATATAATGAGAAGGCACAATTCGTTAGGAAAAACAATGATGCTTGGGAAAGTAGAGGGCAGTGGAAAGATAGGAAGATCATATGCCCAATGGATAGACTCAAGAATGGAGACCATGGGCCTGAATCTACAGGATCTGAGCTGGAAGGTAGAGGATAGGGGGTCTTGGAGACATCTAATTCACAGGGTCACTATGAGTTGAGGTTTACTTAAAGGCAGCTAACAACAACATTAGGTATCCAGGAAAAGTGCTTGCAAAGATTCCTGGCTCCTTGAACCAACTGAGTCAGCAGCAAATACCTTGACCCTGAAGCAGGGAACTTGGTGTCCTCCAGTTGTTTTGGATTACAGCTCTCATGATCATGACCATTAGCCATCCTAACTTGGGTTTATGGGTGCTGTGGTCTAAAAAAAATGCTGAGATAATTATCCATGACTGGAACAAAGGAAGTAACTGGCAGTTAGCCATGATCCAATCTAAAAGTGTTGACTTCATTCAACTACAAGATGCCCAGGTTGAGAAACTGTAGTGGAAATGTCAGGTTTATATCATGTAGTGAGACCATCTGATTTCCAGAACCAGAACTCTGGGCTGCAGAGTTAGCAAGCTTGAAATACCTCAAATTCTCTTCTTAAACCAGTGGAAATGAATCAGCACTTGACACGTGGGCTCAGGATCCATGGTTTCTTATATAAGAAACCATACAAATCCTCTGCAGATGCAAAATGGAGGTATAGGCACCATGGCCATTAAAACCTACTGGAAGTCACCTCAATCCATGAAACTTGCCAGCTTTCCTTTTCTATGCATTTTTTTTTCTTTTCTACCCAGGCTGTGTTTGCTCTATTACTTTACGGTGAAATGATCTCAGCAGGCTATCGCAAGCTTGAAGCTACCTCCATTAGAGTCACTGACATCTCCTTATGATTTGTATTATTCTTCTGAGGCTGCTAGCCTCCAACACAGCAGGAACAGCAATCACTCTATTTATAAGCTGATGTCATCGGGAAGGAAAGATACTAAACTTTACTCTTGCAGAAAACCATAAAGTACAAGTTGCTATTACAGCTTCATGGTTACAGCAGGATAAACAACAAAGCCTTTTTTCATTACATCAGATTCCCTTTCATAATGATAGCTAACCCAGGGATATTATAAAAAATAATAATAAATGCTGGCATTTTTTAAAACTGGTCTTACAATATTGTAACTGCTAGAGATTCATGTATGTGGGTTGTAAATGACTTTATGTAACCCCAAAACTTATCTTTTCAACCTGGCAGGGACCCAACCAAAAGGTTACCAAGGTTCTGCAAAGTGAGGCACTGGAAAATGATGTCTGCAGCATTCTCCCAGTCACTGGGTCAATTGCAACAAGTAATTGTGGTAGGACTCCCAGTGGTTTTGCCAGATGTCTGTTCTAGACACACCTCACAACTGTGGAAATGTTGGTCATCAGTTCCCAGTGCCCTCATTTTCAGTACCTCAGAAACCCTTTGGTTAGGGTGCTACCAGATTGAAAAAAATAGGGTAGGAGGAGGTGGAATCATCAGATGTTACTATGAAAGCAGAGCTCCATTATCATGCTTATATATGACAGTGTAGGATCTCAGTCTAAATGTTGCTGTATAAAGACTACCACAACTTAGTACTTGGATAGGTTTGGTACTTATAAGTGAAATTAAAGAGTAAAACACTGTGCTAAACTGTTTACTGGCTAAACAGTAAAGCACTGTGAACTTCAAGTCACATAGGGGTGGAAATGTGTAGCCCTCCAAATGTTGTATTGCAGTGCCTATCATTCTTTACCACTGAATATGCTGGCTAAGACTGATGAGAATTTCTGTCCCGTACCATCTGGAGAGCCTCATATCCCCCATCTCTGGGGAATCCCCATCCCCATTTCTGAAGTAAAGATCTCAAAAAGAATAAACTGGGACTGGGCAATGGTCCAAACAGAGCAGAGATGAGAATCATGAGGCAACCCAGTTGTTGTTGACCTGTAGCCCTAAGCTAGCACAGTCAATGTTTTTGATTGCTGGAAACTGCAGGGGATCTATGTGATTCCCACTCCTGAAAAAGTTTCAAAATAGAGCAAGGATGTGGAACCTCTTTCAACCTGATGGCCAAATTCAGTTTGAGATAAATTGTTGGAAGCCTTATTCCATCAATGAGCAGGGCCACAATCAAAATGGTGGGACCAAAAAAAAAAATAACAGTGTATTTTAGCTTAAGGAACTCACTACCAGGAACTACGCTTTAGATTAGAAGAAGAATTTCAATTGTTGGCAGAAAAGGCATTTCAACCTTTCCAAAACAGGAATTTAATAGGATACTGAGGATAGAGACACAGACATCTGGGGAACCCAGAAATTTTGTTTCAGCTTCATGGGGTCCAGGTTTGGCCCCAAAACCTAAAGCTTCCCGCCCACTGAAATACCAGTTCTCCTCTGCAAGCCCTTCATGAGGATCCTTTCAAACAGAGAACTGGCCTTCATAAAACTGGACGCATAGCCTCCTGGTGATGTCTTTATACAGCTTTCAGAAGGTGTGGATCCCAATGCTATGGTGCAAGCTGTTCAGACATCCCAATTTTCTGCTTGTATGTGTGTGTATCTTTCTTTCTGTATATTCATACTTGAGATAAAATTTGAATGAAAGACATCCCAATCTTTTGTCCCTATAAAATGAAACAGAGAAAAGAGATACCCTCATCACAAGCCTGCTGGGAGCTGACTAGATCATTAGGTTTCAGAAAAGGCTGTGGTGATACCAGATCCCTACACAGCTGGATTGCAACTCAAAAGGTAAAGGAGAGCAGATGCAACTCTTTTTTGTGACTGGAATGATTTGTGTAAATCTTTTTGTATGGCATGTCAAGCTTCCTCTATTCCTCTTGAATGTCTACTTTAAAAAATTAAAGGGTTTGCAAGCATTCTGTTTACTCTTATCTTAGGGCAGACCATTTACCAACCCATCTTGCATTCCTAGTGTCTCTCTCAAAATCCAGAGAAGGTGGGAAACAAACACCATAAACTGCACCTTGTCTCTGAGGTCTGCCAGAGAGAAAGAGGGAGCTGCTCCACTCCATTCTGCATGGCAATGTTGGTACAGTATGTCTACAAGGCCAGTTGCCCAGCCATTATCTGCCTCTTATTGCCCTCTCCACTGCTTCCCTTCAGCTGCCAAAGGATAAAGCTCTTATATATTGTCTGCACAGCTTCAGGAAGCCAGCACATAAAAGGCCCTGTGGCTCTTCCAACCCAGCCATGAAAATAGAGAGAGTCCATGAGAAACCATTTCAGTGTAGACCCAGTAGCAAGTTAATTCAATCAAAACCCTGACTGATCAAACCAAATTATGTGTGAGAAAGATACTATACACATTTTTAAAATGTATACAAATATTCTTTTGTCAACAAGGACATATGTATACATGAAAAATGTGCACGGGAAGTATATACAGATTTTTTTCAATTAAAAAAATATGTAGAGAGTCAACACAAAATGTTCTGAGAGGTGGGGAAAGTACAAAGTCTATGAAGACTGACTTTACAAATTTTGGCCATCCCCAGACCAAGTATCCATCTTACCCAGTACCTTGTTTCTCAAAGTGGCTTCCAAGAAACTAAAAGTAGTAAATGACACAAATTGGCTCTTTCCTGCTTTTTTCTCCCCTGCAGCTGATACTCAGAGGCATTTCCTGCTGAAAGAAATTGGTTACAATATCGATTATATCTATGAGCCATTGATAACTTTGCCTGAAAGACCACAAGAGACATTAGTAGCTGGTGTCCATATTTTAGCCCAACTTTTAAAGAAGTCATCCAGCTTCAATTCAGAAACAGCTTCAAGACCTTTAATAGTTCTTTTAATGTTCAAACTAACTAACAGAGCTGATTCACCATTCCACTGATTTGAAAGCCAACAGCTGCCATTGAAAAATAGCACCATCCACATATTTCATGGTTTCTTCCAATACTCCATATCAAACGCTCTGTTCACTATGTGATGTTTTAAGATCAACAAACAGGCTAGAGGAATAAAGAGCAGGTCAACTTTATTCTCATAGAATTCAGGACCTTCCTGTACAACGTTTAGGCTTCTTTGTAATAACCCCCCAAATACCTTCAGAACAAGTCATCAAATTACCAGTTCCTCAACCCTATGAGAACAACATCAAATTACAAATTGTACAATTACACACCATAATTCCTGCTTCTACTGAGAATCCTAAGAAGCAAGTGAAAATCAGTGCTGAAGTACAATTCCCTTCTCTCTGTTTTCTTACTATCTCCCCAATAAAAATAATATGCTGCAAATGCTGTACATTCTTAAGAAAGATTTTGTTCATCAATATGTGAGTTCTTTGATTCTTGCAGAAGAGTTCCATTAAGCTAAATAAATATTCTTTGGCAAAAATGTCTTCTCTGATGGCATTATAGTTTTTTGTCCTGGCCACAACAGTATGCTGAGAAGCAATCTCTTCTTCCAAACGGTTCAGCTGCCAAAGCATATTGACATTAGTTGCAAATCCTTGTGACAGAAAGCCAACAGGGTTAATTTGAAAGTTTCTATTTATGTTGAACACAGAGCCTTGGAAAAGCCCCTTTCTTTTTAATGACAATTCCTAGGACCTTCCTGCCCCTGTCATGCCAGTAGTAGTCAAAAAAATAACCTCTCCAAGCTCTAGCTGAACATGTTTTGGTCTACAACATCACTTCTTGCTAGTGCAGTCAGGAAAGGGATGTTGCCTTCAAATAATGCTTGGGAGTTTTCTATAACTTTATTGAAGCAACATGTTGAACTACAAAGAGTTTTAATAGAAACATAAAGTTTTAGGGTTAAAAAAGGAGTATGGAGGTCATCTATTTCAATCTCCTTTCAGACTCTGGTCTGATTATCTTATGTAAGAAGTGATCTAGAAAGTGGCTTCAACTGAGAAAGGTGCCCTGGTCAACTGTCCAGAAATCAGATAGTTCTTAGCCATATAATGTAATCACTCAACTCAACTCCTTAGCTTTCTATATATTTCTTTCTTTTCTTTCCACAAAAAATGTCCTTGAGATAAAATTTGAAATGAAAGATGTTGCAGCAGTCAGCAAAAAAAAAAAATGTAGTGGAGAATAAAAATGCTTTATACATTTCACATAAAAAGATGTCTTTCACAGTGGTGTTCTTCAGAAATATCTCTTTGTGTGCTTTGTGATATGTGCTAAAATTCTTCTATGCCTGTAAGCACACAGCCGCCTTGAATTCACATATTGATTAGTACGGTCAGTGAGTTATGTGTTTTGATGAATGAATGGGTGAATGAACAAGACCCACACTATAGTTCTAAACTTCTGTTAAAAATAAACTTTCTGAGTCATTATTACAATAGAAAAGCTGCTTCAGACCAATAGTTTAATGAAAGTGTGAATGTTTCTAGCTAACTTCTGTGAGGGAAAGGGAAGTTGTTAATTTGGCTGGGCCTGAGACCCTGGGGTCTGGAGCAGCATTGTACTACATTTTTGCTATTAAATTTTTAATTTGATCTCAATTTTAATGTTTCAGATCTAGTTTGGGCCAGAACCCGGGAGTTTGGTAAAATACAGATAGGAGTTCAGAAGCATGGTAGTTAAAAAAAAAAAGGACTGGAATGAACAAAGAACTAGAAAAATTGGGGGAGGAAGGGAAATCTTAATCAAAGGAGCAAAGGAAACACCTATGAGGTGAGAAGAAACTAATGACATGAATTTCTGAATAAATACTCCTTCCTAAACTGCAAATCCCAGACATTCCTAGGAAAGAACCATAGCAATTAAAGTAAAAAAATCATAGTGTTATAATTGTGTGATGTAAAACAGCCCCAAGAGGAAGTAATACCAAAACAAAGTTTCACTGGGGACTTAGGGCCAGGAGGTATTATGTATTACTTACAGGCAGGAAAAAAACCAGGTATGCAAAGGAGAATGGCAGGCTGAAGACTGTGAATTAGAGAACCAATGAAAATTGCTAAGGGTGGGAAAATTTTGATCTTCCCGAAGTTTTAGACTTCAGGGCCTCAAAGCCCCATCCAGCTTGGCCAACTGTAAGAGTTTCTGGGCATCATCATTTGAAACATCTGGAAGACCAAGATTTTCCACTCCTGGTCTAGACTGCTATATCTTACAAAGCTATACAGAAAGGTTTAAATTTTGTTACTAGTGACTTCTATTTTCTCTGCAGCACTAAGATAAAGAAGATGAATGACTTACTTAAGCATATTAAAGGTAAAGGTAAAGGTATTTGCCATTGACAAGGTTGTCAAATTGTGTCCGACCATAGGGGTGATGCTCATCTCCGATACAAAACCAAAGAGCCAGCGTTGTCAGAGATTACTCTGTAATCATGTGGCCAGCATGATTGCATAGAAATATGTTTACCTTCCTACTGAAGTGGCACCTATTTATCTACTTGCATTTGCATGCTTTCAAACTGCTAGGTTGGCAGAAGCTGGAACTAGTGACAGGAGCTCACCCCATCATGCAGCACCCGGGCCTTGAACTGCCAACCTGCTAATCTTGCAATCAACAGAGCCAGCTCTTAACCACTTGAGCCATTGCATCCCTTTAAGCATGTTACTTGATATCATTTATTATAGATTATGTTAGACTGAGAGGTAGCCTTTCAGCATGACAACTTCAGTACTCTTCCATGATCATCTCAAAGCAGGAAAATAACCACAGGTGCCTTTTGGAGGAGGCAGTTCACCATTTCATATGGGAGAGAGGTGCCCCTGCTCTGCCACTGGGAGTAACCTGCAAATCTGCATTTAACCTAGAAACATAAGATATTCAAATAATAACTGAAATAATGATTATCCATTATGACCAAATATTGTTTATGTCAGGAGTAGAAACTATGTGGTCCTTCACATGTTATTGAACTGCAGCTCCCAGCAAACCTCATTATTGACTGTGCTGTATAAGGATGAAGGGGCTGTTACCCAAAAGGGGGAGGGGCGCTTGGGGTTCCCACCAACTGTGTCAGTGACTTTAAATGTTTGGGAATTGTTTAGTTCAAAGGACACTCATGAGAGGCTGGGTAAACTGAGGATCATTGTCGCCTATGTATATTGGTACTAATTGTGAGACAACTCCAGATTTAATGAATAAAAAAGGCAAAGTATGGCACACACGATAGTAATTTAAAGAGACACTTCATACAGAGCTAACTCAAAAGATGTATGGAAATTGAATAATAGAGGCTGAGGATTGTTGTTGTTGTTAGCTGCCCTTGAGTTGGTTCCGACTCACGGCAACCCTGTGGATGAGACATCTCCAAGAATCCCTATACTCCACTGCCTTGCCCAGATCCTGCAAGCCCTTGACCATAACCCCCCTGATCAAGTCTATCCATCTGGTTTGTGGTCTTCCTCTCTTCTACCCTCTATCTTTCCTAGTATTATTGTTTTTTCCTAGTGATCCATGCCTTCTCATTATGTGGCCAAAGTATGATGGTCTCAACTTGATTATCTTTGCTTCCAAGGAGA
>CM034703.1:38364966-38378435 GCA_020142125.1 Phrynosoma platyrhinos
TCTCTGACAGAGAAGGCTCAATGTCTCAGAAAAAAATACAATTCCCAGTCTGCAAAGGCCCTTGATTTCCTTCCATTGAAAGCAATCAGTCTTCAAAGTCCTCAAATTTGGCTGATAGTGCTTGACCAAATGAGTAAATTAGAGAAGAAGATACTATTCTCCTGTAGCTCAGTGGTTCACTTCCCAGCTAAAAAGTAGTGGTACACTTTCTGCCACAGAAGGCTCTCTTGCTCAATTAAATCAATGCCCTGGAAAAAGCTGTGAGCTACTGCTGAGACAGCAAAGGCCTTAAAAGTAGATACTGCTTTGAGATCAGTAAACCAATTAAACCACCAATTTATAAAGAAGTGACTTTCATCTCAAAACTGAAGAGGAAAGGGACAAACCTCCAGCACAATCTAGACATGATCTGATGAGACAGAATGCCTTAAGTTGAGTACATTGTGGTTTTCTGGATTTTATTGGAAAGTAAAGGTGCACAGTCCTTTCCAAAGATCTTTAAAAGATTGTGTGGAACGTAGATCAGGATCTCTGAGCTTAGTCCATCTCTGGGTGGTTTGCAGAAAGATCATCAAGAATTTCTGCCCCTCCCAATTCTAGTACCAATAACAACATAAGCCCTTTCTCTCTCCTCTTAAATTAGGCAGATGAAATCAAGAAAATTCAGAGCTTGGGAAAAGTTCAGGTTTGGATTTCAACTCCCATAATTCGCCATACTGGCTATGTTGCATTGAGAATTCTGGGAGCTGTAGTTCAGACTAAATTACTTTCCCAGGTTCTGGGAAAGCCTGGGAGGAAATAGGAGTAGATTTTCACATGTGACCTCCACTTCTGTTGCTGAAAGCAAATTCCTGGGCTGAGCTGAGCACGTACTCCAAGTCACACCTTGTCCTACAATTCAGTATCTGCCTTTCTGAGCCACTATTTAACAGCTGGCTCCAGCTGATAGACTTCAAAGTCTGTGTGAAAAACAAAGCATAGTAGGTCCTGTAAGTTAAATGCCTCCCTGCTTCTGCCTTAAGATTCCTCAGGAAGGAACTGAACATAAACAAAAAGGAGATTCATGTCATGTATTTAGACTCTTGAAGCAGTTAATTCATCCAGACCTCTTTCTCCTCTTCAGATGATTGCTGAGTAGAGTAGTTTCCTCAGGGCAAAAGGCCATGGTCTCTCTATCCTGGAGATTGCTGCCAAATCACAAGATACCGATCAGCCCTATCCGTGAGGTCAGCGTCATCCAGCTCTCTCAGTCTGGGTCTTTCTGATCCTTCAGCTATGTAGAAACTCCTTATTTCATTTGCCTGGATTCTTCCACTCTCCCAGTCATGCCAGAGTCTGAGCAGCTGTGAGATTCCATTCTATGCTTTCCTGCTAGTATTAGGGTGGGCAAAGTGAAGCCCTCCACTTAATACAAAAAGTTCCAGATCTTCAGTTTAAGGCTTTCCTATAGCTTCCACTCCAAACAAAGCAGCTTGAGAAGGTTACTTTTAGGCATTACAATTTTCAGAATCTTTGGACCATAGCTCTCAAATTGGACAAGTTGGATAGGGAATTCCAAGGAGTTTTTATTCCAAAAAGTATTTTTTTTCCAAACTGTAGACCACGAGTGTGAGCATGATCATAGTCATGAGGATGGAGTTTACAATCCATAGTAATCAAAAGCCTAAACTCAGCTGCTAGGCCTAACTAGAGTAGGACTATTTTATAGTCTCTTGATTCAATGGGTTTACTCTACAGCAATTTGATTTAGGTTTAGTGATTAATTTTAGGATATTGATTTCTGAATATTATTATTATTATTATTCCAAGAAGCAACACTAGGCAGTTCCTGTACAAGACGAAAACAATTAGCACAAAAAATATCAGTTTGCACAAAGTATATCAATATCAAGTGCAAATGAAAGATATAACATTTTATTTATTTATTTATTTATTTATTTCAAGGCTTTATATCCCGCCTTTCTCCCACAATGGGATTCAAGGCAATTTACAATAATAACATCTCAACAAGTTTGGGTAATATTCGCACAAATCACATCAGCCTGAAGATTTTTTGTTTTGTTTTATTTATATCCCACTTTTGTCCTGACAGGGGACCCAAAGCAGCTTGTAATGAAGTGCAAATAAAGAATGTGAAGTCTCAACACATCTTGGCAATGTTATAGGGCAGAGGTGGGAACTGTGAGAACCTCCAGATATTGCCAAACTATAACTCCCATCACACCTAACCAGCATAAGAAATGATAATGAATGCTGGGAGTTTCAATTTAACAACATATAGAGGACTATACAATTCCCACCCATGTTCTAAAGCCACAAGCATGCTGGCTGGGAAATATGAGAAACTGTGTTCCAAAAAAGAAACTTTTCCAAACTCTAGGAAGGCCACATTTTTTTCCAAGCTCTAGTTCAGGGGTAACTGTCAGAAGTTATGGTGGCACACTGGCCTCCAAGAGATCTTGGAAAACCAAACCTCTTTCCAAAATATTTTGCCCCCAAATGACCCCCAAACACCCTGTAGTCTAGTTGCCTTCTAGTTTTGTTTTGTTTTTGTAAGTACCTCCCCTGTGCCTGGAGGGGGGCAAAAGACATGGCAAAAATGCCCCCGTGGCCCTTAAAGGGCATTTGAGGCAAAAAAATTGACTCCTAGGGTGCTACATATGGTCCTATTGTGAGGGAGAAAGTCAGCAATGGTATACAGGAAATTTATGTATGCTTTATTGACTTTCTGAATATTATTTTTCAAAAGGAGAAGGAGGGAAAGAGAGAGAGAGAACTGGCATTTCTGTAACTCCTGCATGTGTTGGATGGATTCCCTGTGAGTCTTACAGTCAGGGAGCTTTCCCCATATTTTCATTCTGAGCAGTTGCAGTGCTATATTGCAGCAAGCCATTTGTTCATTAACTCATTACCAGGAGCAATGCTAGCTTTGAAAGCTTCAAATTGTGCTGAGCCCAGGGCTCCTTAGAAGAAGCAGTGTGTCCACATGAACTCCCTCTTAGAGGACGAAAGGTAGAATTGATGTGCAGGAAGTGGGGTTGCAGCTATTTGTTTTCCATCATCTCAGCAGTTCCAAAAAAAAAAAAATAGTTTTCACAAAAACAAGCTGCCTGCCTTCCCCTGTCCCGATAGAGTCTGTTAAAATATACTCTGGGAGTTACAAAGGCTTGGGGGTTGTTTTTGCTAAATTAAAGTGGACCTCAGATGCCTTTTTGGCTTCTGCCAAGGGCTCCTCCTCATCTGCTGCCACATCTGTTTTTATCTGGATTTATCATTGACAGGTCTGCCCTTGTCCATCGGCTTTATTGTTATGATAGTAGAATAGTCTTTCTAAAGTGGGAAGGGAAGAATCTTCTTTCTTTCTTTCTTTCTTTCTTTCTTTCTTTCTTTCTTTCTTTCTTTCTTTCTTTCTTTCTTTTTAAAAGGACCAGTACATGAGAGAGTGTGGGAGCCAGTGTGGTATAGTGGTTTGAGCTTTGGATTATAACTCCAGAGTCCAGGGTTCAAATCCCGCCTTGAACATGTAAACCCACTGGGTTGACCTTGGGCAAGTCACACTTTCTCAGCTTCAGAGGATGGCAATGGCAAACCCCCTCTGTAGAAACTTTCCAAGAAAATTCATTTGCCTTGGGGTAGCCATAATTCAAAAATGACTTGAAAGCACACAACAACAACAACAACAAATATAAGAGTGTGAATTCTGCCACAACAACTTCTATACTGCCAACAGGATGGGGTCAGTGGTACAACACATTCCAGGAGTAGTATGTATTTGAAACCATACTAGCTAGAGAGGGAGTGACAAAATAGTTTAGTTCAGAAGTGTTACTATGGGGGTGTGGGAGGGAATAAAGGCATTGCCCCAAAATTATAACGCCCAAATGAAATGTTCTTTCAGTCCCCAAATTTCTAGCATTACAGAGAGTAATGAAAATCATTCACACCTAGAACTCTTCTATTTCCTGTGTTCGTATTCCCTTGGTAACTTTGCCTGCCCCTTTTCTTTGGATGCCTAAACTGTATTTCTAAATGTTTAACAGAAATTTTTTAATTATTTTTTTAATTTTTATTGTATTACAATTTAGGAATTGTATAAAATGTCAACATACAAAAAACAGTAACAATCATCTAATGGTTATTAAAAACAAAATAACAAATCAATAATGATATGGATATGATAATATAGAACAAGGGTATTAAGGAAAGTTTAAAAGGTGCACAGTGTTAAGTTTTAAGTTACTTCAGTGCTAGAAACTTGGGTGCTGAAGGAATATTTCCTTTTGGGTGGGGGTCAGAATTCTCATTGTGTTCCTCGCCCCCATAGCAACAGCCCTGGATTGGTCTGGGAATCAGTGGAGTTGCTGAAACTGTTCTTCAAAGAGAGCCTAGGTAGATGATGGCAAACAAGGTAACCTTGGCACAGACCCAGAGTTTGGAAGAATTTCTCTTTTGGGCTGGAATTTCCAAAATTACCTAGCCAACATGATGAGTGTGGACATACTGGCTGTGGAACTGTGGGAGTTTTCCCTAAAACAGGAATATCTCCAGCATCCATAGAGACTGTAGTCCCATTTCCCAATCACCAGCCAGGAAGAGAACCATTTATAGCACAAGAGAGTAACCTGCAGCACTAAGGTTCTCAACAGAACTGGCTCTCAACAGAACTGCACAAGCCCTTAGCCTAATTTCAAAGCCCTGTCCTAGGGTTTATTCACACTGTGAAAATAATCCGGGTTAAATGTCCATTGTTCACACACATCCCAAATGCACCTCATAAATTTGGGGGGTGGGGGGTGCTACCCAAAAACCCACTTAATCTAGGATAATCGATCTCGGGTCCCCCCCCCCCGAATTTTTTAAAAGATCCACATCAATGGTAGTGTGAATATCCAATGTGAATAGACCCAAATAGACCAGGATAAAGCACTGCATATCAAAAAAGAGGTTCTGAACGCATTCACATCATTGGCTCCATGTTTATTCAAATGCGTGTAAATAACCAAACTCACAGAGATGCACATTGATGCAGTTCCAGTGTGAATAACAAACCCTGAATGTGTGAGTGAGATGATTCACATCGTTGTGCTAAAAAAAGTAATGTCTGAATGACACCCCACCCACCCACAGTGATAAGTTCAGTTCTCCAGCAAGACTGACCTCTCTTCCTCCCAACAGCCTACTGGATAGGGAAGAAGAGAGAGATTGTGTAAAGAAGGGATAAATCCCACCCTCTTTTATGGTCCCTGGCAGGGAATGTAGCCCTTGAAAGAAGAGAGATTGCCCAATCTTGGTTTTTAAAGTACTCCCAAATAGATCACTCTGCTGTTTTTCCTGCTGTAGTTACTGTTAGAATACTGTTTTGGTTATTTGTGGTTAAATCAGTTTAGCATACTCCACAGGTATTTGGTAAAAACAACTAGATCTGAGCTTCTGGTAAATAAACAGGATAAGTAGGTAGGTAGGTAGGTAAAAAGAAACTTACTTTGTTGTTACATCTAGGTTCTACAAAAATAACTAATCAGTAGAGAATGCTATACTTTGCTACAGAAGGTCCCTAGATAGCTGACCTCCATGTGTGCAAATAAGAAGAAAAACATCTTTAGGAGCAAAGCCTGGTTTCTGCATCCATTTCTTGGTAAGATCAGAGAGGAAAATGTGCTAGCAAAGAATCATAAAACTTTATTACCCTCAGGAAAAGGAGGGGTATGGGAAGTGACCTCTTCACTGATCAAATAACATTAGAGATACACATCAGTGTTCCTGTGTAGAGCACCCCCTTCTCAAGGAAAACATAGAACTACAGACAAGCATTGATGCTAATACTCCAACACCTCTTCTCATCAATGCTTGTCTTCATGTGACTAAATTCATCTTGCTTCTCAGGACCTGAAATTGATCTCTAGATAGAGGCTTGGTAAAAATATCTACAGGCATCTCCTTTGATGTAGAACATTCATGTGGTACTTCTGCCCTTGCAATGTAGGAAAAACATAGAGGTGATACTCCTCTGTTTGTTCAAGATGAGCACCTGAGCTGTGGTTCTGGAACCCTGTCTGCTTCCTCAGCAATGTCCAGTTCCAAACTTGGTTCTGCTTGCTCATTCTCCCCTTCTGTTTGTGTACTTACTTCATCCTCTTCAAATCTAGGCCAATATTCCAGTAGTTGGTCGACATCTAGTGTCTCTGTCTGTGTGCAGTCTGTAGTTGCACATGTCATGCCTGGTTTCTCACTTTCATCGAAGTACATAATACTTCTCACTGTGATTTTTCCTGTTTTGGAGTTCAGGATTGTATATCCTCTACTTCCATCTTCGTACCCCACCATTATGCCTTCTTCCACTTTGTCATCTAGTTTGGATCTTCTCTCTTGTGGAACATGAGCATAGGCTAATGAACCAAAAATTCTGATATGGTCCATACTTGGTTTTCTGTTGTGCCATAGTTCAAATGGGGTTTTATTGGTTGCCTTTGTAGGCAGTCTGTTTTGTAAATATGTTGCAACCATCGCAGCCTCTACCCAAAATTGGTTGGGAAGTCTAGCATCAAGCAGCATGCATCTGACCATCTCTATCAGGGATCTGTTCTTTCTCTCAGCAATCCCATTCTGTTCATGAAAGTAAGGAAAGCAACATCTATGTTCAGTTCCTTGTTCTCTCAAATATGTCTGCACTTCATGTGAAATATACTCTCCACTATTGGCACTTGGTAAGAGCAGAGAGGAAAGTGTGCTAGCAGACAAAGAATCATAAAACGTTATTACCCTCAAGAAAAGGAGGGGTATGGGAAGTGATCTTTTCACAAACAACACTGACCAAATGACCATAGGGATATACATCTGTGTTTCTGTATTTGCCCTTCTCAAGGAAAACATAGAACTACACACAAGCATTGATGCTAATAGTCCAACAGTTACCACTAGTGGATTCTGACCAAGCCAGAAGGCAATGCAGCTTCCACTATGGATGAATCTACACAAGGGCTGTATCCCAGCTTCACTGCACAGTATCCCTTCCCCAGTTTGACCCCTTTACTGCCACACATGCTTGCTTTAAGCCCAAATGAATCAGTCTGGGAAACCACACAGGATCCTCACTACATAGCCACTTCAGTGCAAGGGAGGGTTCTACTGTGTGCACGTGTTTGCTATATCAGTTTATGTTTGATCACACAACCACAGCAGCACATACATTTTAATTCCTAAAATGAATGTGCATATTTGTATATTCACTTAATCATATAGCCTATGCTTTCCCTTTATTCTGAATGCTCCCCTGCACTTCTCTAAAGTGAAGTCCATAGAGAGGAGGGAGGTGAAATGGCAACCTGTGAATGTGTGCATACAAACAGTAAATCCAAAAAAAAACCCAACACCACATTTTCCGGATGCCAATACAAACAAGAGAACTACTCTTTTGTGGTGGGAACAACCAGGTGACCAAGATAATCACCCATCAACCTTGCCCCTACCACCCCCAATTCCACCACAAGCCCAATTCAAGGGTTGAACCACATGGTTTAAAAACCCAGTTCTTCCCCAAAACAATGGAGTAATCTGGAGGTTTTTTAAATATTGCCTTAAAGCCCTCAGGTATTGAAAAGAATCCCTTCCCCAGAAAGAGAGGAACATTGTGTGTTCCAACAGGACTGGAATTGAGGTAAGGACACATTATTAAGACTGTGTAAATTCAGCCTAAATTGCTAGGGCAGCTATCACTTTATGCAATCTCTCTCACTGCACAATTACTGAGTCCTCAGGGTGCTTGGTTATTGTTACACAAATGTAAAGAAAATAAAAACTTTACCTGATGAAGTAATAACAAACAAGCCCAGAATACATAGTATTATTTAATAAACACAAACATACCTCTCCCTGAAGTGATGGTAGCAATTTATTAATTTTTCAGAACAGGATCCAACTAGTAACTTATCTGTCTATCTGTGGCCCTCCAGATATTATTCCATGACAGCTCCCATCATCCTGAACCATTAGCCATGTTGCCCATCTCAAGGGTCTGTGGGAGCATCATTAGCAAGAGATTAGTGATGAGATTAGAGTGTAGTACTAAACAAGAGACAGACATATATAAGATTCTATCATTGGCCTGTTTGTCTGTTTGTCTGTTGCATGCTCATGTTTATAAACTGAATGGGGAGGGAGAGAAGCTGCATTGACTAAAAAGCATTGACTTGACCTGCACTGATGAGAAATTCAATCTTGCTGTCTTGGACTGACACCTCCCAGATTCTATGATGCATCCTTTATAGTACAGTGAATCCTTGTTATCCACTAGAGTTTGATCCCAGGATCCCCCATGGATACCAAAATCCATGGATGTTCATGTCCCATTAAATACAATGTCATACTAAAATGGTGTCCTTTATATAAAATGGCAAAATCAAGGTTTGCTTTTGGAGGAATACACACACACACACACATAATTTTCAAGCCATCGGGGATTGAATCCATCGATATGGAGGGCTGACTGTATCTCTTGTATAATATTTCCAGAGCATTCACTATTCTGCTTAGTTCCTGCAGATTCATACCTGTTACCTCTTCAATAGAGTCCATCCATCTAGTATGTGGTCTTCCTTTCTTTCTACCTCCCTCCACCTTTCCTAGCATTATTGTCTTTTCCAATGAGTTGTGCCTTCTGATGACATGGCCAAAGTACAACAGCCTCAGTTTAATCACCTTAGCCTCCAGGGGGATTTCAGGCTTGATTTGTTCTAGAACCCATTTGTTTGTCTTTTTGGTTGTTCACAATATCCTCAGTACTCTTCTCCAGCACCACATCTTAAATGAATTGATTTTCCTCTTATCCACTTTCTTAATTTCTGAACAGATAGGATGAAAGAATGCAGCCTTGCCAACTGGGAACCACTCTGTTTCTCTGTGTTCTGTTCTAAGAGTAGCCTCTTGCCCCAAGTACAGATTCCTAATCAGGACTATCAGATGTGGTGGCACTGTCACATCTTTAAAGGCATTCCATAGCTTTTCATGATCTATACAGTCAAAGGCTTTGCTGTAGTCTATAAAACACATGCTGACTTTCTATTGGAATTCCATGGTGTGCTCCATTAGCCATCATATGTTTCCAGTGTGATTGTTAGGTCCCTTTTCTGAACCCTGCTTGGACCTCTAGGATTTGTCTCTCTATGTGTGGTTGTAGTCTATGTTGAAGAATTTTGAGTATAATTTTGCTTGCATGGCAGACTAGTGGTATGGTCCTATAGTTGCTGCAGTCTTTTGTGTCTTCTTTTTTTATGGATGGAGATTTATATTGATTTTTTCCAATATGTTGACCACTGGTTTGTTTTCCATATCTGTTGACATATGTTGACTAGCACTAGAGTGGACTCTGTCAGTGTGGATTGTAGCAGTTTGATTGGAATACCATCTGTTTCTGGTGATTTTGGGTGATATAGAAAATCAAATATTGTGGGCAACATTCAACAAGAAAAAAAACCTTCACAGTACATAGAAGCAAAAGTGAAGTGGGGTGGCTGTGTGGAATGCACCTTATTCAGGATTTCATACATTCTGAAATTCATGCAGGTAAGAGTAAGGTATCTGGGGAGGCCCCAAGGACCCTCCATTTGAACATTGAAATCTAAAAAAATTTTAAATGTTTTTTTTTTTCCTGCTAGAACATTCCTGGGTAGGTGTGCAAGCCAAGTGAGCCCAAATGAAGCTTAGGTACACATAGGCCAAGGTCAATGAAATGAAATGGAATATAACTTTATGTGGCAAGTGTGTGTAAGCAAACTGCAATATTGCAAAATTAAAAGTCCACATCTGCATATGCAATAACAGCACAGACTCAACTCTGGTTTTACAATCTTCAACTGAATACAATCATGCCAGCACCAAAAAGTTCAACCATATGTGTAAGAAAACATATGCATGTATAAGTAAACATATGCATGTATAAGTCACTAACAGAATGACAGCAAACATCTTCAGTGAATGACTGAAAATATTCTTTCAGGTGTCCTCAGAATATGCAACATATTCAAGGCTTCTTTGGAGCAAAACATCCCCAGACCTCAAGTGTCTAGGCTTTGCCCTGGAAGGTATGAATTAGTCTTTAACAAGAGTTCCTCTGAACATGCATACAGAGTGTCTACTGAGTTATCTTGGCTTGCCTTTACAAAACCCGGATGATAAAAGCTGGGCTAAAAGTTAGTTCTGAAACCTAACTGGTTTGTTTGCTTATTTTAAACTAATCTACCTGTGTTTATTAAATTGGGCCACCATAATATAAGACTGTTCATGCATTGTACTCCTATAGCAGTACACAAGAATTACACTGGAAGAAACATTTTTAAAGTTGGATACAGCCTGCATGAGTGAATTAGTGTATTAAGAAAAGTTTTTCTCTTTTTAGATAAAACTACATTAAATATTCTATGCCTGAGCTCTGAAACATTTTGCATGTCAGATTTTCAATGCGTGTTCATTATCCTAATCTCGACTTCAAGGCTAAGAAATGGAAATTGGCTGTAATTTTATTTTATTTTGTAGCTATCTTACATCATCGTCTTCTTTTAGGGCATTATGTCATCCCTGCTGAGATGCTTATCTAACATTGGATCAGCATTAGCGACTTTTGTGGGCCTACTGCAGAGCTCCTAAAGTACTGCCGGGAACCACAGATTGAAATCTGAAGCATTTTAATATTGAGTGTGCATGCGTGGGTTTGGGTTGTGTGTGTGTGTGTGTGGTTTTGGTTTTTTTCATTATGGACTGGAAGGAATAAAGAATTTAAATTCCCAATATTATTTCTTTCTCTCTCTTACTCTTCTGACTCAGTGTTTCAGTTTGGTATAAACAGAAAAGAAGGAAGGAAGGAAGACAGGTTAATTTGTTTGAAATGAAATTTAATTTTTTTTTTTTTTTAGTTTATGTGCTTCGGCATTTTTTTAAAAAAAATAGTAGCCACTGACATCTGATATGGCAAGAATGCATATGGCAGTGAACACATTGCTAGTTTCAGACAAAACAACAGCCAAAGCAAGTGCTTGTGGTCTTCTGCATTGCCAGATCATAAGGGAGAGGGGGTAGCAAACATTAAACTAGATCTATATCAGCAGACCCACTGAAACCAGGGAGATTTAAGGTAGTCTTGTAACTAAGGCTGCATCCTCCCTTCAAAAATAATGCAATTTGACACCACTTTAACTACGACGGCTCATTGGTATGGAATTGTGGGGTTTGTAGTTTTCTGAGGTTTTCTGTCAGAGAGCTCTGGTGCAAAAACAAACTATAAATCCCAGAATTCCACACCATTGAGCCATTGCAGTTAAAGGGGTGTCAAATTATATTATTTCTGTAGTGCAGATGCAGTCTGGATTCATTGTAGATACAATGTACACAATGCAGCTCTACCCTTTACCAGGGATGTATATTTCTGTATGTGGATCTGTGCATTAATAGTACCATGCAGCTCTTGTGGGAATGTTGTACAACTGAACCAAGGGCCCTTTTGTGCTATACAGTTGTAAAACTATGAATCCACTGTAATTGGCATGGCTGTAACCAATGGAATCCTGGAATTTGTAGTTGAGGGAAGGGTATTTTGAATCCTGAGCCGGAGAGCTTTACCAAATTACAAACCCCAGGTTTCTATACGAAGCTGCGGTGGTGGTTAAATTGGAATATAATTGTATGGTTTGTAAGGGTCCCAAGGCATCCTATTTGCAACTGAATGCAGAAGCAATTCCATATGCACATCAATATGTAATGCTATTGCACCTCCTTGTACAATGTACATTCATGTGCATCCATGCACAACTCCCCTTCTGCGCCCTTGAACTAAATGTGGCCATTTTGCATTGAACAAAAGTTTTCAGTCTTTTCCATAGGGGAACTTATACATACATAGGACATCAACAGGATTCTCGCCAACCATTTATATTGCATTATATATAATGAAACTATAAAATGCCCAGTATGCTTTGGTGGAAACCTTCCATTTATCCATAATTCTGAGGGTTCTTTAAATTGCCATCTTGAGAATTAGTCATGGCAATTTCATATTATTTTAAATGTTAATACCCATCCATTTAGGACAAAGTGCCCAAGGAGTGGCTTATAATATACATGTTACAAATAATAAAAATAGAATACAACCCCACTCAGCCATGGAAATTCACTGGGTAACCTTGGGCAGGTCACACACTCTCAGCCCCTGAAAACTCTCCAACATTTCATGGACAAAAACCCTATGAAAGTCATGGGGTTGCCATATGTTGACTTTCAAAGTGTTTTTTTTTTAAGGGATACTCAGAGGTGGTTTTGCCAGTTCCTTCCTCTGAGATATAGCCTAGAGCACTTGGTATCCCTTGGTGGTCTCCCATCAGATATTAGCCAGGGCTGACCCTGCTTAGCTTCCAAGAGCAGATGGGACGTGGGGTCTTTAGGGCATTAGGCCCAAGAAAACTTGTTCTCACTTAGGACAACCCTAAGGTGAGTCTATCATGGGTTTTTTGGGGCAGAGAGTGTGTGATTCACCCAAGGTTTCCATGGGTGAGAAGGGAATAGAAGTCTGCTCTCCAGAATTGTAATCCAATACTCAAACCAATAAACACACTAGCTCTCTAAGAAAGCTTAGCAACACACAATTATCCCTCAATTTTTGAGGATCCCACCTCCATCTAGGGGGAGAGGCGGGTAAGAAGTAAATATTATTATTAATATTATTATTATTATTATTATTATTATTATATTATATTATATTATATTATATTATATTATATTATATTATAGGTGTATCTGGACTGCACAAGTATATCAGTTTCATGCCACTTTAAGTGTCCTGGCTCCATGGAATCCTGGAATAGATAATTTTGTGAGAGAATTCTCTGCTAGAGAGCTGGAGCTATATTACTGCAAATATTGAAGGGGTGAGGGTTTTCATTAGAGATAAGTTACTTTAAAAATCAGAGCAGAGAGCTGCATAGAATCTCCCACTTTAATACGAAGTTTCATCTTTATTTATCCCTGTTTTAGAGAGTAACCACAGCACACTCTAATTAAAATAATTAGGGTACAGCTTCCATCTATAAATAATATTAGTTCTTTTAATTGGTAATGCAGAGAGGTTGCTGGAAAGATTTAGGTCAAATTTCAAAATGAACCTATGTTCCAGTTTTCCCATAAGAAAACCAGATTTTAATGATATTTTCCAGTAACTGGCTTTGCTCCAAGAAAAAAGGACAAAACAAACAAACAAATAAACAAGCATCTGGAGAACATTTAGTGTTTATATTTTGAGAGCTGATGTACTGTACTGCCAGCTAAGAATGTTAATAGATAGGACAGCTCCAGGCATGAGGCTCATGTCTGAATTCCAGTGACATTAGGCAATCTACTAAACTGATGGTATTTATATATATTGGAGAGGCAGAGTAGTGTACCTCAAGATAAGGATATTCACAAGCAGAAGCTGAGCAACAAGCTGGAGG
>CM034703.1:38389968-38417894 GCA_020142125.1 Phrynosoma platyrhinos
TAGCTTTAAAAAAGCAGTAAAGATGGATCTCTTCCGGCAGGCCTTCCCCGAATAACCCCGGCTCAACTGGAGTTGATTGCTACCCACCCCCTTTCTGCCATTGCCTGTTGCCCCATTTGGTTTTTATCATATTTTATGTATTAAGTGTTTTTAAATCTTGAATTAGTTTGATTTAGTTTTAAGGGGTGGGAGGGGGAGAAAGTTGATGGTTTGTTTTAACTGTTGTTTGTTTTAATCATGCTGTACCCTGCCCTGGTTGCTGAGCAGAGAAGCAGGTTAAAAATAAAACTTATTATTATTATTATTATTATTATTATACACAGAGATTTCCCCTAAATTCCGGGGCACATTCTACAATCTGAATAGAACTGTAATGAAAGATTAAAAAGCCTGATTTATAGAAGCCTGAGTTTTCTGTGAAGATGCTAATGTTCTTAAATATTATGAAGCTTTTGTCTGTCTCTGGAATGACATAAAAGCTGAGACCAAGTGAATTTATGGAGCACAACCAAGAGGGCTCTTTCTGTAGGAAAGCAATAATTCTGAATATATTCAGATATATTTCCCAATCATTTAATCATGTTTTGGAGAGAGGAAATATGTCAGAGACAAACACATTCCCTTCCAGATAAAAGTTCCTACCACTGCCAAGGCAAAAGTTCCTACCCCCCGCCTTCCAGTCCATAGTTTTCTAGAATCATGGTTTGTCCATAGCTAATTATGATTAGGCTAAGAAGAGTTACTACAAACCAAACCATGGTTTGGAGATATTCCCACACAGATCAAAACCATTTTTTATTTTTTTTAAATGAAACAGGTAAAGGAAGGCAAGAGTTGGATGCTGTTGTGTAGTTGCTTAATAAATGAGTGAATAAAAGTAGGCTGCTGTGCTACCCATGTCACATGTGGAAATATCCCTCTTGAGTTCATGCCTAAATTTTCCCAGGTCAAAAGCCATATTCCTAACCATTATGCTATCCCCTTCCAGGCTTAGGTCTGCAATCACGATCTGCCATTTTCCCATGTAAAAGAAAAATTAGGGTTCCCATGTAAATCATTTAATTAGTATCTTACCACATGATGTAGGTATATCATAAGATATCATGGTGTTATCAATAAGTCATAGCAGCCTGGAAATATTTTGAGGCATATGAGTGAATTCTGCAACTGTTTTCCAGACAGTAAATTAAAATAGACCCTCACAGTTTCTTTGAAAATGGTCCACATTTCTGGGAATTTAGTTGACTGCAAGAACTAACAGCAATTCCAGACAGTCTCAGCAGCAACAATCCTTGCCTTGTTTATTCTTTACAGAGTATTTCTAATCTTGGCAAATAACATTGTCATCTGATTTTCCCTCCCTCCGAGCAACGCTGCAGCTATGCCAAGAGTTAATGGCCCTGGGATGACTTTTCAGTTCTCTTAATGCATATAAGTTTGGGCCTGCCCCAGTTTGTTTTCTTCTCTGATACATACTGTTCTTCTGCCACACAGAAGGAGGAGGTGGTGGAGGAGGAGGAATAAGCTACTTGGTTGTGTTAAATACAGTGCCATCTCAATTGTTTCTTTCCATCTGCTCTACTGTCATCCTTAGCTGCTCTTCTTGCTGACAGTGTTCGTAGCAAAGACAAATGCATCATACCTTTGACTCCTGGAGAAACAAATATCAGGGATATATATATATATATATATATATATATATATATATATATATGGATTACAAGTTATCAAAAGATGTGAAGGTTCAGAAGGAGGGTGGGAAAATATGAAAAGAGGGAGGTTCCCCCCCCCCCTTTTAAATCTTTTTTCCCCAGGAGAATTAAAAATTGGTTTCTGGGGTATTTTATTTTAGAATGATGAATAAAATGTTTACGACAAAGGAGTTCATGTATTTATTGCCCCAAAATCATTCCAAGCTTAGATGGGATCTGGGGGGGAGCTTTATGAAGAACTACTGGAATAATTTTCTCTGTTTTACTATGGCTTCTGTTTTTGTTTTGTTTTGTTTTTGCCTGCTCTGTAAACTGGCAAAACCAAAGTTATAGTTCAAGTGTTCCTTAGAGATCAGGACCTCATATCACCATTTGTTTAAAAAAATGATTTAAAAAAAAGTAAACAATTATATCATTATATTCTGAAGAAACTGTACTTTTAGTATAATGAACATGACAATTTTATGTAAAACCAAGTTGTATATAATGTGTATATAATGGGATAGAGTGAATTTCAAAATTATGCTGCCTTTTAAAAAAAAAAATTGAAAATTTCTGCTTTTTCACTTTTACCCAAAAATTGATTCCCCCCCCCCCCCCATGGTTTAAAAGATCCATAAAATTCATATCTCTAAGGCTATCATGCTTGTTTAGATCATGCATGTTAGGCATACATTTGAATCATCTTCTGCATTTGGGGAGCAAGCCCCACACAAACAATGGAAGACTCAGGAGGTGATCTTTTGCTCAGGGAAGCTGTTCCTGCTACATCTCCAAATTCAGTTCCCATCACAACATATGCGGCTGGTGGTTGGTCTAGAAGAAGTGGATCAGGGATATGTTTGATTTCTCAAGTTAAGAGGAGCACAACACATATCATTTTAGTGGTTTGATCTGAACCAAGGCTGTGAATTCTGTGGCACACCGTGAGACCTTCTGTGCATCCACTGGAGCCCCACATCTTGGGAGGAGAGACTTAATTCAGAAATGGACATTTGCACCTCCAGAAGTTTCTACCATACAATCAGCAAAGGCTTTTATCCACTGTTATGGAAGGGTAGTGCCAAAGTGAAACATTTGTCCTATTTAATGCCATTTCGGGAAGTACACCTTTGGAGGGGCCCAAGTGGCATGTTTAAAAAACTTTTGGTAACTGTCAACATGGTAAAAAGGGAAGGGTGCATGATGCAAGGATCTGGGGAAGTGAAAAGTAAAGGATGAACCCCTCAAAACTTCCACAGCTGCCCCCCCCCTCATCTAGATAGCAGAGATCAGACTTTGGGACGTAACCCAGAAAGGAATACTGAGAGGCAATAAAATGTGTCCTCAAAACCAAGTCTTTCAAGACTATCCCAGAACTAAAGGAGGACCAACAGCAGGTATATGGCTGGCTGCACATAAACAAAAGAGATAAACTTGGAACTGAAACAGAAGAGAGAGGAGAGAGGAGGGCCAAAGGGGGAAGGATAGGGAAGGGTAATGAGCTAAAGAATCCAGAATGATGACAAGTGGTGGAGTGTAAAAGAGGGTGAGAACAGAAGCAGGAAAAAGCAACAGATTCAATTACCAGTGCTGTTGCTGAACTGCTGAAGTATCTCTGTAAAGGGAAAAATGGAATTGCAGTCGATTTTATCTGAGTTGCTAGATCAGACCTTATTTGCCCACCTCTCCCTCTGTTGCAAGCAACCAGAACAGATAATTCCCATGTCAGAATGTATAGTGGTTTGAATGTTGGAATAGGACCCCAGGATGCCCACTGAATGATCTTTGGAAAATCATACTCTCTCAACCAAACAGGAATGCAATAGCAAACCTCTTCTAAATAAATCTTGCTAAGAAAACCCTGATAGCATTGGCATCAACTTGAAGATACATTGCAACAACAGGTCCTATTTCAATGGGGCAATGAAACTGCTCACATTTTTAATCTGAAGTTTACAGATGCTATCCAAGGTGCTGGACTCTATTCAAGATAATGTGTTCAGCACCATGGATATCTCCTTAAAGTGCTGATAAAACCTGGAGCAGATTCACTGCCCAAATGATCTGGAAGCTTCCAGCTTGCCTCTGTGAGGGAAAGAGTGCATAAATGTAACACCCTTTCTCTGTTGGGTATAATCCAGCAGCAGCATCCATTTATGACCACTGAACTGGTTGTAATTTCCCACATATATCTGCCATTTTATCAGATACAGAAGCAGAGCTACAGCTAGGAAAGCTACTTTTTTAAAGTATTTTGTTACTGTAAGTCAACATAGTGCTAAAACAAATAATCAATTGTTGTCATTCCTTACAGTGTGTGTATGTGTGTGTGTGTGCATTTCATAACCATACATGACTGCATTCTTTCTTAATTTCATTACTGTTCTTTAAAAAGGACTTAAGATTTATAAAAGAATGCCATAATACTTATTTTAAAAATCCACTTAAAAGAATGTTTAAAAGTAACTAAAAGTAACTAGAGAATGTTGCTGGTTATTTCCCCCACCCTATCACTCTTATTCATTACCGTACAGTTATTTCTGAAATGTGACTTTGTTAACACCCTCGCTACAAAAAAAGAGAGTAAATTGTTATAGGTAGCTATGCTATTTGTAACTCATTACTTCTAAACATAACATCAGGAGTGGGAAAAGAAGCCCTCAAAGCTCCCCAACCTCTTCCTCATTTTTTGCCTTGATTTTTTTTTACATATGCAAATAGTCTTTAAACTCTGCCAGAACCCTCAAAATGGTAACAAGTCATGATCTGACATCACTTTTGATGCACAAGGATGTGCAAGTGCAGCCTGCTGGGAGAAAGAGGTGAAAATTCCACACACACATGTACAGTGTAGTTTCCCACCACTGCTATAGATGAGGTTCAGGAAGGTACATAATCCTCTAATCCAGTTCTTCTTAGATTCTCTGATGTGAAGGACTGGCAAGGGACTAACTGCTAGGGACTGGTGTCATACTTGTACCTATTGGCTACAACTGACTCCTTTGTTCTTCCCTTCCTGGAAACTTTCTGCACACCAGCAATCAATGGTTTGTGGATTGATACTGGTCCACACACACACCACTTTTGAGTAACACTGTTCAAGTGCATCAGTTTGCAAAAACAGCATTCTATCCTTGCAGCCACCCAAGGGCAGGATCCAACTGGCACTGAAAGAAGAAACCCATCAGCAAATCTTGGAGGAGGAATATTGCCTCTGCCCACACTCTTTCTATATGTCCTCAGTATCTCAGTACCAGAACAGAATTTCAAGTGATGTGGAGGGCTGGGAGAAAAGGAGGTAGTGCAGGTATCTAGGGCTACATGAGACCCAGTATGGAGATCAGGGTTCAACTCCCTGTTCAGCCATGGAAATCCAGTGGGGGACCTTAGATTAGTCACACACTCTCAGCCCCAGAAAACACCATGATAGGTTTGTCTTAGGGTCTCCATGAGTCAGAAATGACAAGAAAACAATAGCTACATGGGTGGGGGCAGGAAATTGCCTCCTCTCAGATCATCTAATGGCCTTCTTCCATGAGCACTTGGATCCAAATGGTTGCTGATCCAAATCTATTTCTCATTAACCATCTCTAAACCTCAAAACTGGTTTCTTTCTCAAATTCACAGTTGCTACTTCTTCTCTACTATGTCTAAGTCCAAACCAGTTCCATGCCCTTCCATCTAACCAGCCTTACTGGCATTGAATGGCCATTCATTAGCAGCCACTATCATTTGTCAACCATGCTAAAGCTTAAGGGAAATGTTGAATAACATGTAATCAGGGCTCTCAAGAATATAGTTGAAATTCACTTAAGAAACACCACCGTTCTGCTCTAAATTGTCCAATAAGCAATACTCTGGCTTTCTTTTGCCCTGGGGGCTGTGATAATAACATGGTTAATTGATTGGTATTGATTGGTGCCAGCTGTAAAATAGGCATTATAAGGCCATTATAGTCCTCCATGAATGGTCTCTCTGGGATCTTTTGATAGGGCTAGAGCAAAGCCGTATCACCAGACCAGTCACTCTAATTGAGAAAGATCAATTATAGCTTCACTTAAACAATGAAATTGAACTATAAGTCTAGAACTCAAAGACAGATCATTGAGTTTTCCCTTTTATAGGCAGAACTCCATCCATAGAAACGTTTTTGAAAAGAAAGTATTAGAGGGAAGACATTCAAAGTAACTTAGAGCTTGGAAAAGTTAGTTGTTGTACTATAACTATCAGAATTGCCCCATACAATGGCCATACTAGCTTGGAAATTCCAGAAGCTGTAGTCCAAAAATGTAACTTTTCCAAGCTGTCCAGCAACTGTTTCAGCTTACAATCAATTCTATTCATAGGCAGTAGTGGAGAATGTGAGAAGGGCATGAACCCTCTAAGCCCCAGTACCTTTATATTACAGAGCTGTACAATAAGACCTCTGTGATTCCACCTTAACTTTCATGGTTACATCCTAAGAAATTCTGATATTTGCAGTTTAGAGCACTATAACTACACAGGCTTGTAAAACTGAGAATCATAAAAGCTTTTCTTTAATATATGCTGGCTTTATGGGAATTTGGCATTCTAGATCCAAAATGAACCCAGTTTTGCTCCATCACATACAGTTTTTCATAATTTGCTTTGACATTTCAGTGTTGTAATACGGGACTGAATCAAATGATCCTGCAATGAATTGTCCTGCAAAGGCTAAGAAAGGAGTTAAAGGGGGGATGAAACACAAAATCCATTAGTTCCAAAGTGCTTATAGAAATCATACTGGAACAGCAGTGTCCACACATAAAGCTAAGAAACAACTGTATTTTCCAAATTCAGCACCCCAAAATAAATTTAAAATATCAAAAGAGTGCATCTACACTGCAGAATTAATGCAGTTTGATACCACTTTAACAGAATTCAGTGGTATGGAATTCTGGAATTTGTAGTTTTGTGAGCTATTTAGCCTTCTCTGTCAGAAAGCTCTAGTGCCACAGCAAACTTTAAATCCCAGGAATCCATAGGATGGAGCCATCACAGTTAAAGCAATGTCAAACTGCATTAATTATACAGTGTGGTAGTAACCTAAAATATTGGAAAAAGTGTTTTTTTTTCAATTGCAGGCATATATTACATAATGTGAAAGAGCCATGGACACTGCCCCCTACTTCCCCAAAACATGCACACTTCTCTAGGGCACACAGAATATGAATCACTCAGTACTTTGTAGTGTCCATGAATTGCCTCCATTTAAAGTTATTTTGAAAGCTAGTGTGGCTTGGTGGACTGAGTGTTGGACTATAACCCTGGAGACCAGGGTTTGCTGCCCCATTTGACCATGCAAACCCACTCAGTGACCTTAGGTAAATCACACACTCTCAGCCTCAAAGGAAGGCAAAGGCAACATCCCCTCTGGTCAAATCTTGCAAGGAAAACCCTGTGATAAATTTGCATTACAGTTCCTATTAAGTCAGAAATGATTTGAATGAACGTAACAACATTATTTGAGAGGTTATAAGGTGATACATAAGGGCTTGAATCTGCTGCTTGTTTCTTAAAAATCACTTCTACCATGATTTTTTTAGAAGAAGGGGGAGTGGAGAAAGAAAGACAGTCAGGCCTCAAGGTGGTTTACATTTAGAAAAAGCCATTTAAAATATAATAAAGTCAGAATATATAATAATGTTAGTCAGTCTGTTAGTCTGACTTATAATAAAATAAAATGATACAGAAAACCATGAAAACAACAGCTACCCCAGAAGAAAAATAAAACTGTTAAAAAGGTAAAAGAGATAAACAACTAATAAAGGATTATTAAAGCTCTTCAGCACTATTAAAATGTATTACAAACCCAAGAGAATAAATGGAGTTTGGCATCTATAAGACAGCAAAGAAAATGCTTTCCAAAATGTACTGGAAGTCTCAATAATTCAGGCCTCAGTGGTTAGCAAGATTGTCTCTTTGGTAGCCACTCCAAATGAATGCAGAGAAGAGTCTAAACAAAAATTATATTAACTAGTTGACAAGTTCTTGTAAGATACTCTGTTGCACGCTTAAATCCATAATGTGCAGTCATGAAAATCCTGAGTTTCTAGGACTTATGTGGAAATATTAGCTGCTGCCTTTCAAGTATCTAAAATTCAGAGCCCAGAGTTTACCCCAGGGACAGGCAACCTTTTCCAGACCTGGGCCAGTCTGCCGTCGCCCGGGTCTTGGCTGGGCCGAGAAGGGGGGGAATGGCAGTGTGCGCGCTCACGCACGTGCACACACCCTCCTCTGCTGCGTGCGACCCCCCCTGCTCACGCAGCAGCCACGGCCACCACCGTAGCGCGTGGCTGCAGCCGCCATGGCACATATCGCGGCCACCATTTTGGGAGTCAAAATGGCGGCCGCGGTGTGTTTGCACATGCACAAGAGTACTGTGCATGCACAAACATGTCGCGACCGCCATTTTGACTTCCAAAATGGCAATCGCCATGAGCACGGCTGAAAACACACTCCGGCGGCCAGTAAGTCCAGGGCCTGGGGCCTTAACCGGCCCCCGGGCCGTAGGTTGCCAGTCCCTGGTTTACCCTGAGAAGCCCCATCACATGCTTTGCATATGTAAAATCCCAGGTCCAATCTCTAATAGCTTGTCTACTAAGAACGTCAGGTAACAAGTGAGAAGAAACAACCCTACTTGACACCCTGAAGAGCTGCTACCAGTAAAGAACAGAGTAGATGATACTGAAGAAACTACAGAGCTTATTGCTTGGCTTTTTAAATCAGTTTACTTCTATCTGGCTTAATCTTAATTTGGGTGGCATCCTGATCTTATCAGATGTTTTTTGCCACCAAATTTGCTGCCCAGATACAGCCTGGATCCTTCCCCACTTCCAGAGCCTCTCCTCACAGTCATTTTCTTAAGCCAGAAAATTCCCGGATCCAAGCTCCAAAGGATCCTGGCCGTATTCAGGTGGAAAATTCAGCAGCAAAAAAAATCTGATAAAATCAGGATGCCACCCAAATTAAGATTAAGATTAAGACAGATAGAAGTAAACCAATTTAAAAAGGCAAGCGATAAGCTCCTACATGAACAAATTGTTGGAACTCTTAAAGTTAAAAGTAGCTAGTTAGCTAACTAGCCCATTCTCCATTTACCTCTGTAGTGTTTTTGTTTCTCTGTATCATACAAAACAGGCAGGAAATGGAATGAGAGTCATAGTAAGAAGTAAGAAGTTAAATTGTAATAAGAGTATATTTTTAGACTACAATTCCTAGGACCTCTGGGCCATGCTTGTAGTCCAGAAAGCTAACTTTTCCTAACTCTAAAATGTACCCATAAACAAGGAAACGGTAAACAAGGAACATGTACAGATATATGGGTAGTACAGTACTGCAGCCCCTGCTAATCCCGGCTAATCCCTTCTGCATAGCATATTATTCACATAATTCATAGTATTATTATAAATACCAACAATAGTCAAATTTAAATAGCCAGGTCGAAAGTCATTAAAATTATGGCCTGGTTATTTAATTCCAATAGTTATTACTGGTATTTATAATACTATTTCATTCTTTTACCTTACCTGTGATTTTACGTTGCCACTCCCTCTTTAAAATTTATTTTCTGCCTTTCTTCTAAGAAGTTTGTCAAAGTGGCATAAATGCACCCCCCACCCCCAGTTTATCTTTCTTACAACATACAAGAAAGAATACTGACTGGCACAAGGTGAATCTTGTGACTAAGTGGAGATTTCCAATGTGGTTGACACATGACATGACACTGGCTCTTTGCAGACCAGTGGAGGCTGTATTCTCATATTTGGACAAGGGAAAAGAGAGCATAGGGCTTAAATACAGGCTGTTTGGTTTGTACACACCCAGGAAGCCAGCCTTACATGAGCAGTGGCACATAGCATGCAGTTACCTGGGAGAAAACCCCGTTGAATTCAGCAGTACATATTTCTGATTGCATAATTTCAACTTGTAAAATACAATGAGTCAGAGCTGAAAAATCATTTCCTGGCAACCATGAGAATGCTAGCTAGGAGATTTCAAGATCTGTAGTTCAAAAAAGTAACTTTCCCAAGCTCTTCACCCAGTTTTAACAAGATATCTTTATTCATAGGTTCCTGTGGGTTTTTCAGGCTGTGAGACCATGTTCTAGATTAGAAGAATGTATTCTTGACATTTAGCCTGCATCTGTGGCTGGCATCTTCAGAGAAAAGTGGCATAGAAGTGATATATATCGTGTGTTCCCATGATTCTCTAGCATTGAGCCAAGGCAGTTAAAGTGGCCTCAAGCTGCATTATTTCTGGCAGTCTATAAAGGCCCTTAGTTAACTCAGCAGGAGGCAGAGTAGAGGAGGAGATGGAATCTTGCTCCTCCCAGAAGGCCCAAGCAAAATCAAACTGCTGCAGCTTTTCCTAGCTTGTGGGTTCTTCCTCTTTAATAACTTTTGCCATCTTGACCAAACTCTGATGTTGCTTAGCCACATGTGCTACTAGGGTTGGCATCACTCAGTACAGTAACCTGTGCTGTCAAAAAAACTCATTGACCCATTGTAACCTGTGCTGTCAAAAAAAAAACATCCATAGCACACCATACAGAATCCTTAACAATGTTTTCTGTGCTAACATTATCATAAATCATAATACTCCGAGATCCTATTTTTGCAGCTCCCAAAGCCCTTCACCCTCTCCCCCATTTTTGTTGACATGATTTTTGGACAATATTCACCCAAATATTGTGCCCAAAGACCCCCAACTGCAAGCAAATACACACAAAAAACTCTGCCCAATTGCCAGAACCCTGTCCCCTCAAATACCTTTGCTATCCTTCATTTCTGTCATTCTCCAAAATAGTGACAAGTAATGTGACATCACTTCCAATCATAATTTTGGAAGCAAAACAGAGGGCAATCAGGTCATTTTGGTGCACTCAGGGGGTACAGCCCATGGGGAATCATGGGCAGGAAACTGACATGAGTCCCCTACAAAGCTAGGCACCCCTACTCTAGATCACAATGGTGGGGGCATCCAATATTAGATTTGGCAGTGGTTTAGGTGCACTTAGCACATACTGTACTCTAGCACTTTCCCAGTTTAGCAGGGACAGCCCTGATTAATCCTCTGTTATTTCAATATTTCAGCTGCTTTTAAAATGTCCCAGTTTCTTTTTCCTCCTCCCATGTTTTCCCTTCATCCTCAGTTTATTTCAGTTGGCTGCCTATTGCAAAATCCCCTTAAGGAGTGTGGTGTCAAGTTGTTGTTGTTAACTGCCATCAAGTCAATCTCGACTCATGGTGGCCCTATGGATGAGACATCTCCAAGACCCTCTGTCCTCCACTGCTCTGCTTAATTCCTGCCATATCTGTTGACATATGTTGGTTAACTCTAGAGTTGACTCTGTCAGTGTGATGATTGCAGCAGTTTAACTGGAATATCAACTGTTCCTGGTGATTTGTAAACCACTTAGAGGCTGCATAGTGCGGAATGAAGTGATATATAAATGAAGCTGCTAGCTTCTATTGCTTTTTGTTTTTCGTTATTTCTCTTATTGCAGTTTGCACCTCACTGTTCAGAATTTGGGGTTCATCTTCATATGGCTCTTTGTTCCATGTGTCCTTCATTTTGTCATCTCTTTTGTAATTCTTCTGTGTATTTCATCCAATGTCTTTTTATTCCTTCCTAGTCTTGAATTATGTTATTTTATTTTATTTTTGTCATAGATTGTCCCAATCCTTGATTGAATTTTCCTTTGAGTTCCTGGATCTTGTAAAATAGATCTCTTGTTCTTCCCTTTTTGTTGTTATATTCTATTTCTCTGCATTGGTCATTGTAGTAATTTTCTTTATCTTTCCCACAAGCCGTTGTATTGCTGCTTTCATAATTCTTAGTTTGTTCCTATCTCCTTTTTATATAGCTTTGTATACAAAAACTAATAATAATAATAATAATAATAATAATAATAATAATAATAATAATAATAATAATTTATTTAATACCCCGCCCATCTGAAACCAATCGAGGCGGCTTACAGATGATAAAAAATTACATCACATAAAATTCACACCCAATACCCACCCACAAGATCACTTTACAGCTCAAACAGAATGTAAAGGCTAAACTGTTACTGAAAAAATAGTGACATAGGAGCTTATCACATTATCTTTAAGAGTGAATAAAGCCTCCCTTCTGCAGCCAGGACATGGCATGGAGGTGGGGATTGTCGCACAGTAAATTGCCACCAAATTGCAAAGTGACTGCAGCCCGGGTCCCAGTCAACCTCAGCCAGCCCTTTTTAGAAAACAGAAAGCTCCTGAGGTTTAAATGGCAGCCAGTTGAGGATGGCTGGGACCCGGGCTGCAGTCACCCGATGGTTCAGTGGCGATTTACTGTGTGATAATTCCTGCCTCCATGTCATGTCCCGGCTGCAGCTCAGGAGGCTTTATTCACTTTAAAAGGTAATGCGATAAGCTCCATCATTTATGTGCTTTTACACATTTTAAAATCCTTTTTCACAGACATACATCAATGCACTTTCTTAATTCTTCCCCCTCCACTCATTGACTGCTTAACTGTGTAGTTTATTGATCAATTTGTAATCAAAATGTGTACTGCACACTGCTTACAATTTTCTAAAACTGAGATTTCTTTTTTTAAAATGTATTTGATTTATGAACTGATAAAGAAGAAAACCCAACGAGGGAAAGCCTGGACACCATAGCACAGCCAAATGTGTCAAAAACACACACAGAGGATTATGTACATTAGATACAGGAAGCAGACAAAGAAAAGAAAATGTGCCACAAACAATGCAACTCAAATACCAGAATATCATTAGGAAATTCTCTTACATAACTATGAGAACAAGAGAAGATGAGCTATTACAGGGGCACTTAAAATAACTGAAACCCATTTTCAAGAATGTAGAAAGGTCTATATTTTTAGTTCTTAGCAGGCATCTTGAAACAACCACCAAAGCAGAGATCTCTTGTTGCATGCCCATTGTGGATTGATTTGTTTGACTGATCATCAACAACAGAAGAAACAAAATGCTGGAACCATTGAGGGTCTGCCGGACAGGGAGGATTATTTGTTTGTTTATTTCCTAAGTGTAAGGTTTACTTTGTCTAAATATCCCAAAGGCATCAGATCCCATTTGATCTTGGAAGCAAAGCAGGGCCAGCCCTGGTTAGTACTTGGATGGAAGACAGCCAAGGAATACTTAAGTGCTATAGGCACTTTCAGAGGAAGAAACTGGCAAAACCACCTCTGAGTATTCCTTCCCTAAGAAAATCCTGTGAAATTAATAGGGTTACCATAAACTGACAGATAACTTGAAGGCACATGCTGCTGCTGCTGCTGCTGTTGTTGCTGTTGCATGCCTTCAAGTAGTTTCCAATTTATGGTAACCCTAAGGCATGTACACACACATAAAGTTTACTTCCTGCATTGCATGTGCTAAACTCTTCATAGAATCATAGAATCATAGAGTTGAAAGAGACCACAAGGGCCATCCAGTCCAACCCCCTGCCATGCAGGAACTCCCAGGAACTTCCTTCTTCTTCTCTATTTGTGCTGAGGAGTTTGTTCTTCTTCAGCAGTTCCTATCAATGTAATGAAAAACACAAAACACAGTAATCCTTCCAGAAGCACCCCCAGCCCCAGTGAGTCATGACCACTGGCTTTTTTGTGTTTATGTGTAATACAGGTATGTTTGCTCTAATAAAATACAGGTATGTTTGCTCTAATAAAATTTCCACACATATCATATTAAAATACATACTGTGTGATGTGTGAGAATAGAATAAATCAGACGGAACAGTTATCATCTCAACAGGTTTTAGGGACCAAATATCATACAAAACACCCACTGAAAGATTAGCATGGATTGAGCCAGTCTCACTTCCCTTAGTTCCACACTCAAGGTGCTACTGTAGAGAAGACTCTGTCTTGTGGACTTACCAACTTGTGGACTTACCAGCCCTATCACTCTACACAGTTATAGCACTATGATTCCACTTTTATTGCCATGGTTCCATCCTGGGGAACCTTGGGATATGCTGTTTGTTGAGGAACATCTAGAATGCTCAGCCAGAGAGCACTAGTGTCTTACAAAATGACAAAGCCCAGGGGTCCATAGGATGCAGCTATCCTAGTTAAAGTGAGATCACAGTGCTCTAAGATGAAAGGGCCTACTTCTCTTAAGGATGGAGGACACACAGCAGCTCCTGTAAAGCATCTTAAATTCCAATCATGCTCATATGAGAGGGGAAGTGGTCTCTCAGCTAATATGCACATGCACATATCAGTTGAAGAGTTGCATAGAAATATACTCTTATAACATCAATTTACTATATAGTGGTTATTTTCTGCTTGGTGCTGGATCTATGTAGCAACTGAAGGAGTTGCTGGATCTATGCATGGCTGCCCCATGTGGCAAGTCACTAAAATGCAAATTCCAGTCTTCTCAGGACATACCTCCCACACTGGGACTGACTCTGCCAATGAATGCTGATCATTGACTCCTTCTGGATCTTCAATGCCATCTGTGACTGTTTTGCGCACCGAGAATGCCATTTACATATTTTGTTAGGATCAGTGGCCACTTTAGATACTTTACTGGGAGAAACACAAGATATTAAATAAATAAAATATGTTTCCCATCATCAGTACCCTCACCCTGGTAAAATTTCTTATGAGGGGATGCTATTTATCTTCAGTATTCATGAACCTCAATGTACATCAAAGAGTCTTGTGGTACCTTAGTGATAACCAAGTTTTATTTGGCACAAGCTTCTGTGGGCTCAAGTTTTTCTTACCAGATACAAATGGGCTAGAGTCCATGAAAGCTTGTAGAAAATAAAGCCTATTGGCCTTTAAGGTGCCACAAGACTTTTCATGGTTGCTTTTAGTGCAGCAATGAATGCACAAAGCCCCCAGAAATGAATGAGCAGCATATTTTGGGGAGAAATCCCATTCCTATTTTCAGCTGTGAAATGTTGCAGGATATAAGAACAAAAGTCTAAGTCCAAATTCTGGTCCTATCTATACCAAACTTATTGAATCAGTTTCAAAATGATGTCAACCTTTATGTAAGCCCCACTGATTCTGTACAAACCATAGGATGCCATCTTATTATTATTATTATTATTATTATTATTATTATTATTATTATTATTATTCTGTTTATTTATATCCCACCTTCCTCCCAACACAGGGACTCAAGGCGGCTAACAAATCTAAAACAGTCCAAGTTAAAACAGTAGAACACATTAAAATTACAAAGTTTCAAAAACAATTAATTCAAACAATTAAAAACATTACATTGTGAACATTTAAAGTTTAAAATTCTTTAAAACAAAAACAGCATCCATGTCATGCAAAGGCCTGGTGGCATAAAAATGTCTTTACCTGCTGTCACAAGGACAGCAGGGATGGAGCCATCCTGGCCTCTCTAGGGAGGGACTTCCAGAGCTTGGGAGCAGCCACTGAGAAGGCCTTTTCTCTTGTTCCCACCAAATGCACCTGAAAAGGTAGTGGCACAGACAGAAGGGCCTCTCCCAATGATCTCAATATTCGGGGGGGCTCATACAGGGAGACATGGTTCTTCAAATAGCCTGGACCCAATCCGTATAGGACTTTATAGGTCAAAACTAGCACTTTGAATTGTGCCCGGAAATGGACTGGCAGCCAATGGAGCTGTTGCAACAAGGGAGTTGTATGCTCCCTGTAGCCAGCTCCAGTTAACAGCTTGGCTGCAACTCTTTGGACCAGCTGAAGTTTCTGAGCACTTTTCAAAGGCAGCCCCACATAGAGCGCATTACAGTAATCCAATTGGATGTTGTGGTGATTCCTCCTGCCACCATTCACCATTGGCACTGACTTTCTAGCTGGCATTCCTGTGGGAACTGGTTACCCCACCCCTGCCACCAAAGTATGTGTACAGGACCCACACTATTCTTTGTATGATGTCCCACCCCAAAACTTTAAAATGTTAGTAGCGTGGTTTGTTCAGAAAACGTAGGCTAAGTAATATTTAAATAAGAATAAAAGTTTATTTTAGAACAGCCTGGGATAAATATAACTTGTATCAAAGCTTGTTACTGTAGTCTTTCTTGCTTATATATAACAATGTTTGCTTCCAAATCACTGTTAATACTTCAATATCTCTCAGGAGAGAACACTACAGCAACTCCCTTCTTTAGAGTTCTGTATGTGTTCCAAGTCCCTCCCGTCTAGATTCTAACAAACAAAATTACAGTTCCCTCAGGAACTCCCCAAAACACAGCCCTCTCTCTGGCATAACTCTCTGTGCACTCCTTTCAACTGTCAAATTCCCAACTCTCCACTCCAACTGTCATTTGGAATTTTCAAGTGCTCCCAGCTTGAATTCTATTGGTTGGCCCTCAGCTGCCTCCTGATTGGCCAGCTGGACATTCTATTCACCACAGATGTAACCAAGGCATGTACCACCATGGCCAAATCTGACTTCTCTGGGAATGGCTCAGTTGGCACACAAGTTTTAGCTGTGCAAAGGAACTCCTGGTTACCGCTGATACCTGAGCTTCCAGGTTCAGTGCTGAGTCCAGAAGCACCCCAAACTACGAAACTGAGTTTTAAGGGGGAGTATTACCCCACCTAACACAGGCTGAATCCCTATTCCCAGATCTGTCTTTTGACTGACCAGGAGCACCTCTGTCTTGTCTGGATTAAGCTTCAATTTGTTTGCCCTCATCCAGTCCATTACAGCAGCATTTTACAATCTTATAAATTGGTCCATTCTAGAAATAGTGCAAATTGAGGCCATTTTAACTGTCCTGGCTCAGTACTAAGGAATCATGGCAACTGTAGTTTATTGTGGCACCAGAGCTCTCTGGCAGAGAAGGCTCAATGTCCCAGAAAAAAATACAGTTCCCATGATTCCCTAGTACTGAGCCAGGACAGTTAAAGTGGCCTCAAATTGCACTATTTCTGGCAGTCTGTAAAGGCCCTTAGTTTAGTATGGTTGATGCTGGCTAGTAGTGATCCTGCCCAGTTTCTGGTAGAATTCTGTTCAAGTGCTGCCTGGAAATACAATATATTACAGCAGGGGTAGGCAACCTTTCCGCTTTAAGGGCCGAGGGACTTCAGCTCCCAGAATCCCAGGAGCTATTGGCCAACATGGGACTATTGGCCAACATGGCTGAGGTTTCTGGGAGCTGAAGTCCCTCGGCCCTTAAAGCGGAAATGTTGCCTACCCCTGTATTACAGTCTCCAACTATCCCAACTTGGCAGGGACAGACTCCATTAATCCTCTATTTTCTCACTTTTTCAGCTGTTTTTAAAATGTCCCAGTTTCTCTCTATTCCTCCCATCTTCCTGCTTTGTCCTTAGCTTAATTCAGTTGCTACAAACTGAGTTCAACGTGCCAGAGTAGTTTCTACTTAGTTCATTTAGGAGAGAAGAGGACAAGAGAGGAGAGGTTGGAATCTTGCCCTTCCCAATAGGCTCAGGCAAAAGCAAACTGCTGCAGCCTTTCCTAGCTCATGTATTCTTCCTCCTTAATAACTTTTGCCATCTTGCTTGGCCATGTGTGTCTTGGGACCTTATCACACGGGGTCCAAGCAGTCGCATCCCCATCCCATTGCGCTTCCTTCCAGTCGCGGGAAATGTAATTCCCATTTCGACCAGGAATCCAAAAGAACGGGGATGATATGGGGATGCGACGGGGATGTGACACGGATGGGTGGGGTTTCCCTGCGACGTCGTTTGATCACCCGGGGAAAGGAAGCGTGATGGGATGGGGATGCCACAGGGATGGGACTGCTTTCCATCTGTAAAATGCTGGAGAGTGTGAAATTGAACCTTGATTATGTTGCATGCCAGACATTTGCTCAATCACAGAGTTATGGCACTTACTGTATATCAATAAGAAAGCAGATTTTTGATAGTTTTAAGTCATTTCTCACATCAGAACTGTAAGAAGAGAAGGCTTTTGCTGCTACAGAGAAACAGTAAAACATGCATGATGACAGAAAAACCTTATTTGAGAAAAGAAATAAAGTAAACCCAGTACATATAGGGACATCAAATGGTTGGCAGATGACCATGAAAGCCCTTAAATCTCTCATAACAATTTAATTTCTATTGCTCATTTCTTCTGTTATTCTGCCACCTAGATAGAAAAAAATATAGATATAACAGCAATACAGATCTAGGATCTAACCCCTACATTATGTCCATCTTCTCCAGTGGGCCTGAAAATTCCCTAACTGGTAAAGAATGCCATGTTTAATTGATTAGCTTGTCTTTCAGGGTGGAAAACACCTTCATTCTCATTTTTCCCCTTCACAAAGTCTAAGAATCATCTTGCTTTTTCTTCAGCCCCCTCTATGTTTCTGACAGACATGGATCATTACTTGAGGTAATGAGGTTGTGATCTCTTCAATTTCATCTGCCAGCATCATATGTGACTTTGGTGAAGTGTATGGGGGTGGGGTGGGGGATTCTGATAGCTTAACATCTTCCAGACTTTAAGACAATTTGTAACTTAGCAGTAATGAGGGGGGAAAGGTAGGTATAGGTTTAAAAAAAAAAAAGCAGCTGAGGTGAGACACAAGCCAGTGGAACAGGAAAAGCTATAGGCCAAACTGTAGATCAGGGGTAGGCAACCTGATCTACAGTTGCCTACCCCTGTAGGCAACCCCTGTAGGGGGGAGGGAATGGCGGCGCAGCCACGGCTGCAGCCGCAGCCACCGCAGGGCATCTAGCGGTCGCCATTTTAGAAATCAAAATGGCAGCCGCGATGCGTTTGCACATGCGCAAGAGTACTGCGCATGCACAAACGCGTTGCAACCACCATTTTGATTTTCACAATGGCGGTCACGGCGAGTGCGGCCGCAGAGTGGCAAAAATGCGCCGCGGTAGCGGCACGCCGTGGCGGCAACCTTCGGCCTGGGCCAGTAAGTCGAGGGACCGGGGCCTAAACCAGCCCCCGGGCCATAGGTTGCCGGTCCCTGCTGTAGATAATATGTTACATAGGTTTTCCCCCAGTGGTGCTTCCCTAAGTGGCAATGGGTATCTGTCTGTCATAGTGTGTAATTTTCCTTACCTGCATATTTTGCATTTAGCTGCATGTGCTTTGTTTTGTGATTGGTCATAGGAAGGTAAGCACAGGATCAGTTTGCAAGTCTAATCACTGAAACACATACCTCTGAGGAGTCCTCAGGATATCATCATGAAAATCTTTTCCTAGGAACTTATTGCATTAACATAAAACCTGACATCACCATAATGGGATGCAGCCAGGATGCTGGATGGAGGTGGGAATTATCACACTGTAATTCACCACCGATTCCACCGAGTGACTGCATCCCAGATCCCAACCACGCTCAGCCAGCCCTTTTTCGAAAATGGAAAAGTCCCAACTTTGAAAATGGGCTGACTGAGCGTGGCTGGGACCTGGGATGCAGTCACTCGGCAGAATCGGCAGTGAATTACAGTGCAATAATTCCTGCCTCCATCCAGTGTCCCGGCTGCATCCCATTAGAGTGATGTCAGGTTTTATGTTAATATGATAAGCTCCCTGGAAAAGGAAATTGGGTGACTCTTAGGCCAGGGGTGGAGAATGTGTGAGCCATGGGTTGTACATAGCTTGAAACTCTATCTTGCAACACTTTTAGGAGGAATCATAGAATCATAGAGTTGGAAGAGACCGCAAGGGCAATCCAGTCCAACCCCCTACCATAGAGGAACTCAAAATCAAAGCATCCCCGACAGAGGGCTATCTGAAGAGAAAGCTGAAGAAGGGACTCAGGCAAGTCCCTCAGGTGAAGAGCAGCCTCAGCCTGCTTTCCCTGTTGAAGAGCAGCCTCAGCCAGCAGAAAGACAAAGGGCCTTTGCAGACTGCCAGAAATAGTGCACATTAAATTGAGGCACTGCCCTGGCTCAGTGCTAGGGAATCATGGGAACTGTAATTTATTGTGGCACCAGAGCTCTCTGACAGAGAAGGTTCAATGTCTCAGAAAAAAATACAATTCCCATGATTCCCTAGCACTGAGCCAGGGCAGTGCCTCAATTTAATGTGCACTATTTCTGGCAGTCTACAAAGGCCTCAAGGCAGGATTCACGTAAAGCTGATGGGGCAAAGGATCACAGCCTCCAAGTCCAAGGATGCAACACAGGGAATGAAGGGCAGACCAATGAATCAGGATCCTTGCCAAGCAGCAACAGAGAGATTTTGATTAGAACCAACTACCGTATTTTCTGGCGTATAAGACGACCCGGCGTATAAGACGACCCCCCATTTTTCCAGTCAAAATATAGAGTTTTAGCACCTCTATCCTCCTTATCTTTATACCCGGCGTATAAGACGACCCCCCCCCCCACTTTAACCACAGATTTTGCAGGTTAAAAAGTAGTCTTATACGCAGGAAAATAAGTTCAGCCCATTTAAGAGCTGAGTCTGCCTAGGGCTAGTTCTGGAAGCAACTCATCTCCTTCATTGCTGGCATCCCTGTCTCCAGGCTGCTTCAATTCTGACCTTTGATTTCTTGACTTCTACCCTTGGACTGTGTTGACCTTGTTGCATGTTGGTTTCCTTGAACTGGACTGCTTGACATATGTGTTTCCACCCTGGCCTCAGAAGGAGTGGAAAAGAGGCAGGCACAGCTCCACTATGCCTAACCCAGAGATTTTTGTCCAGGATATCACACACATACACACATATAAATTATAACTGTGGTAAAATGCAGCAATTTTGTCCCCCCCCCTTCTCCACCTTCCTCATTAAATTTGACAATGGACACATCCCCCTTCTCCATTGGGTGATACCTTTTATTTTGTACACATGGAAATTCATGGGCCTGTTTTTCCATATGGGGATGAGGTCTTTAGTTTGTCATCCTACAGGAAAAAAAGAAGAGAAAAATCCACATTAGAGAGTGTGCAATGCCTGACTCCTTTTGTACATAAAATCTTCACAGCACATCTAAATTTGACTAGAATGTTAATGTTAGTGTGGCATGAAGGCTTCCATTAGCCAAGAGAATATTATATTAGTGTGAGATGCAGAATGCAATTAGACTTTTATAGCATCTTTTGTGCTCAAGTTGCTTTGCACAGCAAACTAGCAAGGCAGCATTCAGCAGGCCACCAACCACTTTTCAGCAGCAGAATCCCAGAAGGGCTTGGCTGCTGTAATTGCATTCAAGAAAAAAGAACAACTTTTTTTTCTCTCAGGCTAGAAACTATAGTTTGTGTCCTTTGCACGGAATCCTTCAGTGGGGGGGGGCATTTACATATACCATTACATATACCATTTCCAACATAACATTTCCATATACAGTTGTCTAAGGGGGGATGCAGACAGCGAAAAATGCCGTCTTCAAACCCAGGAAGGGTAGGGGCAGCCGGACGCTGGACACCCCATACCCTTCCTGAGGACTTCATCAGAGCGACGGCCCGTCCACACGCCGGGCGCTCTGATGATGTCCTTCCGGCTCAGCATCCACACACGTTGAGCCGGAAGAGATGCCAAAGAGGCGCACCACGCCTCTTGCGGCGCCCCTTTCGCAGCTTGAGGAAGGAGCGCTATTTTAGCACTTCTTTTGCAGGCGGCGAAAGGGAGGATCAGGGCTGAGGTGCCGGCAACCTCGGCCTCAATCCTCCGCTTCCGGGGGCAGCCCATGGCCACCCGTCTGCATCCCTCCTAACTTGTCCAAGGAGATTATCACACTCAGCTTTTAACCACAATTATAGACATAAATTAGCACCTTTGGCAATATTTATCATACGACATGGCCTCAGAACCATACCTGCTGTATCTCCCAAGTGTGGTCAGGGCATCTCTTTTCATTGATTGGGGGAAGCTGTCAATAAGCTCCTAGTCACACTGCAGTCCTATTAGTCCAAAGATGTGAAACACTGTTGTCGTAGCAGTTGCATTGTTGGTAGTTACGTGGTGTCACAGTCTCCTCCTCTCTCCGTGGCCTCCCTTTTCCTTGCAATTCCCAAGCACCTGGTTTGCTTTATTTTTTTATATTTTCATTTTAACTTAAATCATATTAGCATAACCCTACAATTGAGTAAAAAAGTAAAAATTAAAAATGGGTCTCATGTGATAATGTCCCAACATTTGAAAACATAACAATGCTCAGCATTTCAAAAATTAAAGATGTCTTAAAGAGAACAGTGACAAAGTTGAGATCTTGGTGATCCAAAGCCTCCTCATCTCTTATCCACCTGTTCTAACAAACCTACCAACAAGAAGGCTTTAACTGCCATGGCTCAATGCTATTGAATTCTGGGATCTGTAGTTTTGTGAGATATTTAACCTTCTCTGTCAGAGAGCTCTGGTGCCACAGAAAACTACAAATTCCAGGATTCTATAGGATGGATCCATGCCACTTAAAGTGGTGTCAAACTGCATTATTTCTGCAGTGCAGATGAAGCCAGAGTTCAGTTGGGATAGGAATAAAACTGTATTAGATGTAATCTTATGCTGTTTTGCTTATTGTTCTTTTCTATCTTAAGGACAGGAAGCTCTGACATTCTAACTAGAGTGGATGTGGTTTTCTCAGCTTGCCTCGCCCTTCATATGTACTAATGGTAAAATCCTTTTTCATTTTCATTACCTATGTACAAAGGAATGGGATTGGATCCTCTGCCCCTCTTTCCAAATTCACTGGGAGATGTGCCCCAAGTCAAATATAACCTTGATCCTTTTATTTGAACCACAGGGCTGTGGGGAAGTACCACTTAATGGGTGGCTCAGACCTTTTTTATAGATCCATGGGAAAGTGCTTCTACAGGCATGTATACAAAAAGGATGGAGGGGTACTATTAATAGCAGTAGAAGCAGTACAAGATAAGGGCATTCTGTCACACCAGCCATTGGTGCAATTTCATAAAAGCTATTGCATTGAAAAGTTCTGGATGACACCCTGCTCATACAAGCAAAAAAAAAGATGAGAGGTAACCCACATGGTAGTGATGCAATGCCCATTATCTCATCTTATCTCCATTAGTCAGAAAAAACAATATGGTCCTAACGAATACCATCTGTATACAATTCCCTGCTCAGTGGGAAGTGTCTAACAGACCAGCTTTGCAACAGCCAGACAACAAGAAAACCAGGAAATTAACCCATCTTCAGGTCCTTTCCAAGGAATTACATTTCTCCAGATGCCATAGATTTAATTGTTAATGAGCTGCAAGGTTTGGAGCTTATGCCCCATATTACTCCCTCTTAGGAGTAGAGATGTGCAAGAATTTGGTTAGTTTGGGATTTTTGATAAAAACTTTTCAACATTCACAAATTTATTCATAAATTACAAAGAACTTGGAATTTTAAAAGATCTAAATGTAGGAGGAAGGGAAACAAACACATCCATTCAGGTCCATGTTTGAATGCTCAGTTCTTTAAAAATCTGGCTTTGAAACCTTAGGAATTTGGTCATGTCTGAAATCGAGTTGCCACTGCTTTTCTTCTGACAGACTCTTCATCTTTAACAACTACATGACAGGTATAACATAGCTCACTTCTGGGCTTCCCAATGATATCTCAGTGGCCAGTGTAGGAAGTAGAAGGCTGAAGTAGCATACTGGGTAATCCATTATGATTTACTAGTATTAATCTACCATTGGTGCAATCCAGAGCTTGGAAATGTTACTTTTCTGATCCATAATTCCCAGGATCCCCCAGGCAGATCTGCCATGCTGACTAGGGGATTCACAAAGTTGAGGTCCAAGATTTGACATGATCTTGTTATGAGGAAAGCCAAAATTTGGTTATGTTGTGCATGGAATATATTTCTCACTTTTTAAGCATCTGCCATTGCTAAAATTATTTACAGCCTCCTTAAATATGTAGCTCGAGGTTATCTTCTCATTACACTGAATGTTTCCACATGAGCTTTTTTTTTAACTACCTTTCTTTCTCTTTCCTTGCAGAATAGTTTCACCTTCTAGCATAGTATCAGAATAATGTAGGGGATTTTTATTGCAACCCAATTTTGGTCCCATATTGGGAAAATGGCATGTTATATATCAAATGAAATAATAAATAAATAAATTTAAGATGTTGATCTCCCTCATTGCAAGAGGAAGCTGTTCTGAGATTGCATCCACATATCTCTTTGTCCTACAGCCTAGTTGTGAGCAAAGTATGTAAAATCCAGTCTTTAGTTTGATGAGCCAAAACTGTCCTATAATGAAAAGCATAATAATTTGTTAACAAAAAAGACAACAAAAATTCAATATCAAGAAGCAAGAGATCCAGAATTTTTGCTTTAATGCCCAAATTGGGAAGGGGATATTGGCTCAACAACACCGATGATATTATAGACATGGAAAATTTATTTAGGGGGGAAATACAACTCCCAGAATTTCAAAATCAGCATGGAGATTCTGGGAGCTGTAGTAAACTGCAAAAACCACCTCTAAGTATTATTTGCCTAAGAAAATCCTATGAAATTCATGGGGTCACCAAAAGTTTACAGGTGACTTGAAGACATATGTGTATGTGTGTGCCTTCAAAATACCTCTTGGCTTATGGAAACCCGATGAATTTCATAGGGTTTTCTAGGCAAGGAATACTCAGAAGTGGTTTTGCAGTAGGTCAAGTGGTCAAGTGGTTAAGACACTGACTCTGCTGATTGCAAGATTGGCAGGTTGGCAATTTGAGGCCCAGGTGCCACATGATAGGGTGAGCTCCCATCACCAGTCCCAGCTTCTGCCAACCTAGCATTCGAAAAAAATACATATGCAAGTAGATAAATGGGTACCACTTTGGTGGGAAGGTAAATGGTGTTCTGTGCAATCATGCTGGCCACATGATCACAGAGTAGTCTCTGACAATGCTGGCTTAGTAATGGAGATGAGCATCACCCACTATGGTCAGACACAACTTTACAACCTTGGCAACAGAAAATATTTTCACCTTTACTTTCCAGGCAAGGAATACTCAGAAGTGGTTTTGCCAGTTCCTTTCTCTGAAATATGGCCTATAGCACCTGATATTCACTGGAAGGTCTCCCATCCAAGTACTTACCAGAGCTGACCCTGCTTAGCTTCCAAGATCACACTGGATCTGGTGCCTTTAGGGAATTAAGGCACATAAACACACACAATCTTGGGATTCTGCATCACCACAGTACCCAATGGAGTCTACTTTTATCATTTCACTGCAAACTTCACACTTAACAAAACAGTGGATGAAGAGACATGCCTGCAGATTCCTCCAAATCACACTGCCCATATTAAACCAAATTTTCTTCTAACTGATGCACTACCTCAGGAAAGATAAGTATTCTATTCATCTGTTAACAATTCAGTTCTAAGAGTTGTCATTTCCTTTACAAGTGGGTCTTTTATAAAGCTGATGGATCTTAATTGCCCATTTTAGATCAAGTCACCCCATTGCAATATTGCAAGATATTGTTGTTGGGAAAATCTCTCCCCTACACAAACACCAACCAGCTGTTGAGAAGACTGCAACTAGAGATGGAGAGAACAGAGAAACTGCGTCCCCTTCCCAGTCAAAGAATCCTAGTGCTTCGGTCGTACATCATGGCTCTGTATGTGGCCTGTTGACCAAAACTATTCATTTTGTCTGTAAAGATGTGTGCAAATCTGTGGCAAAGGCAGCATTCACAACTATGTTGTCATTACATGAAATGGAGTATGACATTTTATGAACCCCTTGAATGAAGTACATCTGTATGTGCATGAATGCATGCACACAGGCACATACACACATATGAGTTTGTATTTTCAGATAGGATACAACAGGATAGAAGCTCCATGATTAGAGTCCTTTTCTCATAAAGTTATCATCCAGCTCCATTATCAAAGAGCCATAGTAAAATTGGAAGGAAGCTATGTGCGATTTTACTGCAGTGAATTTAAGAACAGATTCTCCTTGCTTCCATCATTGCCTCTCTATCTCTTGTCTCTCCCTTTCACACACCCTCCCCCTTCACTGCAATCCAGTACAACATACATACACACACCTTTGAAAAATGATGCTTTCAAGGCTGCCCTGTGGTGCAGTAAATTTGAAAGTGCTCTTAATAATAATCAGGATCAACATTGACTCTAATGGTTTTCAAAACCCATTGTGTAATTTCATTAGCTCCCGGCACAGATGCAAGCAAGGATGATGTCACACTTTCTCCCTCCTTGCTCTGAAATCTGAGTCAGGCGCCAGGGATAGAAACCAGTTGTGTTGCATCTGATCAGATTAAAGCTTTTGGCAGCCAATCGATAAAATAGCTGCTGGGGTAATCCAAAGTCATGGAAGACAAGTTGCAATTTCTAGAGTCAAGACAGCACTTTTGACAGCCTCCTTTGGCCACAAGTGAAGTGAAAGGTTGCATGCCATCTGACTTGTAACCATGTACCACTGAGTTCATGGCCCCCAAAATTATCATAATGATTCATAAAAGGGCACTAATAATAATGTCAGGAAATAAGTGAATGTACTGGATTAGTGGGAGAGTAAAGGAAGCAAGGGTGGTGTAATGGTTTGAGTACTAGACTAGGCAGGAGACCAGGATTCAAGTCCTTCTTTAACTATAGAAACCCATTGGGTGGCCTTTGTCAGGTCACACAGTCTCATCCTCAGGGGAAGGCAATGGCAAACAATCTCTGAATAAATGTTGCCAAGAAAACCTCTTACTAGAATTACCTTAGAGACACCATGTCAAAAATGACTGGAGGCACACAGCAAAGGTAAGCAAACAGGGAACACACCAACAGAGTAGGTATGGATCCAAGGCAGGTATCAGTTCAGGGTTTGTCAGATCAGAACACAAAAGGATAGAGATGGACTTATTTGTTAATTTCAGTTTCTCTCATTTCAACTCTTTCTTTTTTTTTTCAGTGCTAAATTTGGCTTATTAATAACTTTGATAATTGTTCAGGTGAAAAACAGGACAGAGCTTCTGTCCTTTTAAATGCTGTGCAGAATATAGATATTAATACAAACATGTTTAAATATTAAAATGTGTTAATTTGAGAATTGTTTAATGAATGAGGTAGCATACTTACTTTGGAAGAACTATAGGTTTTTATTTGTTAATATTTTGTATAGATTGAGTATATACTTATGATCAAGGAATGTATATAATGTAAATATATAAAATCAATAAAAAAAATGCTGTGCAGAAGAGAGAAATTCATAAGTTGAAGCATGTTGGCTGGGGGAATCAGGGAATAGTTGTCCAGAGAAAATGAGGCAACCCAGCTTAGCCGGCAGGCCCAGTTGCTGGGGGGGAAGAGGCGTTGGGTGCATGGTGGCTTCTTTGGCCAGCCCAGGGGGCTACTTGCTCCCAGAGGCTCTCCGGGCTGTTGGGCGGCAGGATTTCTGGTAGCCGCTCAGGATTACAAGCCCCAGCAGGCATTGTGGCCAGAAGCCCCACCCTTTGCCCCAGCCAGCAGCCTCCCTGATTTTTTGGGAGGCCAGGAAGGGATGGCACTTCCACCCACCCTGGGTTGTGTTTGGTGGATGAGCCTCTTTAAGGCCACGTGGCTGGGTCAATCAGCACCATTAGCCAGCAAGAGGCTTGGGCAGCAGAATTAATGGCCAGGATCAGGCAGAGCAAGCCAGCAAGCAGCCCTGTAAACAGCCACCATGCAGCCCAGCAACGGGCCAGGCCAAACCCTGAGCAGGCCAGCATACAGCCCCATAACAGGCCCCCTCCTCCCAGTAACTGGCAGGCCTCAGGCCTGTGCCAGCAGCAAGCCAGGCCCAGTGCTAAGAAAGAATCCACTGGAGTGGCAACCAGGCCTCCCCTCTCAACTGGCCTGGGATTCAGGGGCCTGTGCAGCCATTACTGATTCTGGGCATGCCGTCCAAAGAGGCAAAAAGGGGAGATGAGTCTGCTCAGCCTACCAGCACAGGCCAGGCTGCACTGCTGAGGAAATCATGGACTGCCCTGACCCCCATGGAGAGGCATAGATGGCCTGCCCCACCACCACCAGCTGATCATGAATGAAGAAGTGTTAGCGGGTTTCACCCACACCTTTTCCACCTTTGTGGAGCAAGTGAGGTGTACTGGTGCCCTACCTGCCCTTGGGCCAAGCACACCAGTGCCCCCTGAAGGTGTGGCCCAGGGACAGGAACAGGGTTGGGCAGCAAAATGAAGGAGAATGTGCCCTGTGTCTTCTCCTAGCAGCACCAGCAGCAGCTCATCTGTTAGGGCAGGGGTCAGCAACCTTTTTTGCCGATGGGCGGGGGAGAGAGATGGTGCTGGTGGTGGCATGCGCACGTGCTTATGC
>CM034703.1:38426335-38436792 GCA_020142125.1 Phrynosoma platyrhinos
CTGGCACTTTGCCACTCCAAAAAGAGCTGGCAAATGCTGCTATTTTTTTAGAGCAGCAAAAAGCCACTCTTGCTGCCACCATGGTGGTTTTCCCGTGCTCCATTGGTGCAGCATGTCTGAACACTGTGCCAAGGGAATGCCCTGCTGTGTGGTGGGGTGCACACCATGATGGCAGCATTGGGGCGGAATTGGTGCAGCCAGCATGCAGTTGACATGCCCCAACTCCACCCCTAGGCCGGCCCTTTTGGTGGCGCCCTGGTGGCGCAGTGGTTAAATGCCTGTACTGCAGCCGCTCACTCATAGACCACAAGGTTGTGAGTTCAATACTAGCCAGGGCTCAGGATAGACTCAGGCCTGCATCCTTCCGAGGTCGCTAAAATGAGTACCCAACTGTGGGGGGCAATGAGCTTACAGTTGTAAACTGCTTAGACATCCCATAGCGTGATATGAAACGGTATATAAATGAAGCTGCTTTGCTTTGCTATGATTCTTTGATTGAAACACATTAAATTCAACTGGTTGTTTTGGGGGTTCCTAGAAAAGGCCCTCTCATCATAGTGTTCTCTTAGATGCAAACTGTAAGCTTCCTTGGGTCCCATTTTGGGACAAAGGCATAAGAGAAGAGAAGCACATGAAACCTATGGCCCAGACAAGATATGACATTAACAGTGTGTGTGTGTGTGTGTGTGTGTGTGTGTGTGTGTGTGTGTTACCCCAGGGTCTAGCCCTTTATACCCCTCCTCTTTTTCAATATCAAGTTCATATCAAAAGGAATATTTTAGGCATGTAGCTGAGAAGGTGCTCCCAATGCAGGAAACTAGCCATGCCATATAAGGACATCCATGACCATATAAGGAGATCTGATTGGCTCAGCATGGAGGAAGCCCAAGAGCACATGGCCAAGATGGACTGAGATCAGAAGCTGCATAATCCTTTCATTGATATGATTGATGGTAGGTGATAGACCTTGTGCTTACAAATGAACAGAAACTCAAGTACACTTCCCTCTGGAGGAGATACTCCATTGTACAGAGATATTTGCACTGACTGTCCAGTCATTTACAAATTTCCTTCTCATTCTTCCCTCCTGGAAACTTCACTTTAATCCCAAAATCTGCTCTGGGAAACCTTTTGCCCTATAAATATACCTGCTAAGGCACCTACAATTCGGTCTTGCCTGAAATTCAGACAGACACTCTGTCAGTATCTCTCTTGACTCCTCAGCATTGTTGGCAGCTGCTGAGCCATTTCAGTTCACAGATTCCCCTGTTCAGAACCTTCACTTCTGGAACAGGTACAGTATTGCATTCTGAAATTTTTAAAATCACTATCTGCTACCACCTTTTATATTGTAATTTTGTGAGACGTTTAACCTTCTCTGTCAGAGAGCTCTGGTGCTACAACAAATTACAAATCCAAGGATTCCATAACACTGACCCATGGCAGTTAAAGCAGTGTTGAACCACATTATTTCTGCAGTGCAGATTAGACCAGATTATTGATCCCCTTTTCTTCCTCTATGATCTCAAGAAAAATAGCCCTCATTGCTGCTCTGAGCAAACACATTTCCTTCCCAATGCAAATGGAAGCTTTGGGTGAGGACATCGTGACCACAACAACCTTGCAATGCAATTGTTCTATGTAAAAATATCTCTTGTGGTCATTCTGAATCTCCCCCTCCCCACATGGCTGCTGCTATTAACCTTTCTAATGTACAGATCATCTGTTACAATTAAATTTACAATTAATGTCACGTTTGGCTTGCCGCTAAGTCAGTCCTTTTCAAAAATGCTTTTAAAGTTTAATCAACAGTATTTTTTCTCTGGTTACTGACATATGGACTTGTCCGTGTGTGTGTGCTTGTGCATGTTTTCAAACTGATGGATGACATGGGTTGTTTTTATTGTGCAGTGTTATTGATTGCAGGCTGCTTGGAGGACTGTTTGTGTGGTGGAGAAGCCACATAGAAATACCGCAAATAAATAAGGAAATAAATCCAGTATCTCCATAGCTAGGCCTGTTAATAAATGTGGAATGATCATTGCTATGGCAGAATCCTATCTCTGACTATTGTTGTCAAATTCCTAGAGCAGAGGTTGGCAAAATGCAGTCAGTGGGGAGCATGTGGCCACTCAGTGGCATTTTGTGCCCCCCAGTACCCCCAGAACTCCAAAAGACCCAATAAATGGTTTCTAGGGAGTTCACTTCCACCACTATGGATGTTGCTGTCTGGCAGATGTTTCTGTTCTGAAGATCCTAGCATTTCCTACCCTTGGCTATACTGACTGGGCCAACTGGGTTGCAGTTTGTTACCCCTGATGATGATGATGATGATGATGATGATGCTGAATTTCCTTCCTGCCTTCCTCTATGGATCAAGGTGGGGAACAACAACACATAACACAACACATAAGATATGTTAAAAGAGAATATAAAACCAATACGTATTAAAACCCATCAATAAATATTTTTAAAACATAATTTAAAAATAATTTGGATAGCCCTGCCAGAAGAGACTGGTCTTTACTCCTGATTTATTCTCCAGCTGACAAATCTCTTCCAGCAGGTCAGTCTGGGGGTGGTCAAAGAAAATGTCCTCTAGTTTTGGCTGACTGAAGAAGATGTCTCCCACAGAATTTGACTATAGAGGGAGAGATAGCAAGAAGACCTAAGCCTACTTGATTTTGAGTGGAATTTTTCCAGCAAATACTTCAGTTATACAAATTCCTGAACACTGGTCCTATTTACACCCTGTTTCTGTGATATTTTGTCCATGAGAAGTAGTAACTCTTGCCCACTCTGCAACTATGAATGCCAGATTGGATCTAGGGGGGGTTGCTGTAACTTTTTTTAATAATTAAATATTTTTATTTGTTTTATAACAACAATACAAAACAAACAATTAATGCATTAGTAACAAATAGCCTTGGAGGACTATATGTAAAGTTGCATAATAGCTATTTTTTGTGAGGTAATAGCAGTAACAAAGTTCTAAAGATACCACTCAGATTCGTTGGTTGATGAAGTCAGGATCAAAGTATCAATCTTGGAGCAGCTTGTCAATAGCCTTCTTGAGGTGTGATACCCAGAACCAGAAGCAATATTCCAGGTGAGGTCTGACCAAAGCAGAATAGAGTGGTACTATTATGTCCCTGAGTCTAGACACTATACTCCTATTGATGCAGCCTAGAATCACATTGAATTTTTTAGCTGATACATGGCAACTTGGAACCTACATCTCATGGTCACCTTAAGCTGGAAAATGTAAATATTTTGCACAGGGAAAAACCATAGCAGTTCAGAAGGCCATATAGCAAAGGCTGTAGCTCAGTGGTAGAGCATGTGCTTGGTGCTTTACATACAGAAGATCCCAGTTTCAGTCTCTGGCATGAGGTAAAACTGATGAGAAATCCTGTATAAAATCCTGGACAGCTGCTAATAGACAGCAATTCCCAATGACATGATGACTAGTACTTTTATCCTGTATAAGCTGCTTTTTGTCTTCCAAATTGGTATGAGTGTGTTCCAGTAGATTGTTCCACTTCCTAAAGACAATGCAATTTTAATATTTAGAAAGAGGTAAGTTTTAAGAGATGTAGTTGTTGTTTTTAAATTTTATGCATTTGAAAAAACTTTCATAATATACAAGAAGTTACATACATTTTATTTTCATCTTATGGCATATATCTTTATGGCATAGCTTCTTATGCAACCAAAGATTCATCCTGGATCTTTGGATAAATATTCAAAAAGATGGACACTTCTAACCAATGATGTAAGCCTGAGTCTATTGACTTGCACTCAAATTGGACTCAAGTCACTTCAGTGACTCGACTTGGCGTTGACTTAGCAGTAAATGATACACTGACTTGAATTGCCTTGCAACTTGTATATTTTTAGTGACCAACTTTCTGGTGTCATTCACTTTGAGCAGCAGGCAAGACCTGTCCCCAGAGCATGGAACATGTTTCTCAAAGGGGAACAGCAAGTGAGTTAGACAATGGGCTTCAGGTGGAAGGATCCTCTAATGTGCAGCGGGGACAAACTGCCAAGCAGACCTCAAGCCCCACCTCAAGCCCACTACCTAATGTATTTGCTATTCCCTTCTGAGAAACACATCCACCTGCTTTTTTTCTATGGTCCCAGACTTGAGATTCAACTTGAGAGTTGAGTTGAAAGTATCTTGCAAGAATTTGAAACTTGACTTGAGACTTGGGCTGCATCCCCATGCAGAAATAATCCAGTTTGACACCATTTTAACTGCCATGGCTCAATGATATGGAATTCTTGGAATTGTAGTTTTGTGAGACATTCAGCTTTCTCTGTCAGAGCTTTGGTACCACAACAAACTACAGTTTTCAGAATTCCATAGCAATGAGCCATGACAATTAAAGTGGTATAATAAACTGGATTATTTCTGCAGTCCAGATGCAATCTTCGAATAAAGAGCTGAATACATCACTGCTTCTTACACTAAAATCTGATCTCCTGGCCTTTTTAGGTTCATAATAAGACAATATTATGATACTGCTTTCACAGGAACATTATGATAAGCTAGGGGTTAATGGAAACCCTGGTTTATCAAGGATGAACTAACATACTGCTTCCCAAAGCCCTGTCACTTCCTTTCCAACAAGCCAGAGAATGTGATAGGGTTTATTTCTCTGACTTGTTGGAGAGAGAAGGCAACCAAGATGACTGGCCATTTCCAGGTTTTCAAGTTGCGTTAAACAAACCACAAGGCAAAAGTTTTTTTCTATTTGTTTAGTTGCTTCTGTTTTTAACTCCTTTAAGTCTCTTTTAAATGCATGTTTTAAATTGTTTTAATATTATGAATAGTTTAATTCTATTTTAATGTTTACCTATGTGTGTTTTTAGCTATATTGTATTTTTTTAAATTGTAAGTTGCTTTAAGTCCCAATTTGGGGGGCAAAGGAAGGAAGAAAGGCTGGTTCTGTTGCAAGTGGAACCAGAACACTAGCTTATTGTGAAATAAGAGGGCTATTTTAAGTAGACCATCCTTTCCATGAATCTCTCAAATCCAGTTTTTGTATAGCTGGTCGGGCAAAACCTTTTTTTGTTTTTTTTAGCTGGTTGGGCAACTTGACAATGACCTATCATAATAAAGACCTGCAAGATGGCTTATGGCAGCAAGCAAGCAGGCAAGGCTGATCTGAAAATCTTTATACAAAGCTCTCCTGACACCATTTGGCCTACTGCTCAACATTTTAAACCAAAAGTTTCCCTACTGGTTCCCTCACCAGTGATGTATAAGCTCCCACCTTGATGTCAGGTTCATGAGAATCATTATGAGTGTGCATCCTGACAGGGTCTGTCAATTTTTTGTAGATAATGCATGTGCGGGATACCTTCTTGAATGCTCAAAGATATCATCAGGCACATATTGTCATGACTCAGGTATTAATCCATCCTGCTCAATGTACCCTATGATTGTTATCTTTTTCCAGAGTGGCTGAGTTTGTTTTTATTCATATCACATATTGATTTGGGCTATGTATTAATTGAAATGGAGGGGTATTCCACCGAGTGGTAATTAGTTTCCAGCCAAAATGGTTTCAGCTTTCCGAATACGGAGGATCAACACTGTAGCATAGTGTAGCTTGTACAGAAGTGTTACCACTCAGAAACAGATGGTTCATTGAGGAGGATGAGCTAGGATTACACAGAGTCATTAAAGGCTGGGCTACTTGCTGTGAAGGCATGCCCATGTGGGACAGATTTGGCTTGAATGAAGGTAGTTATAATATCCTCTTAGCCTCTATAAAGTGATCCTGTTTTAGAATCTTTTCTAATTGTGACCTTACCATTTTTCTAATCATAAACCATTTCTGAAGTCAAAGGTTTCATGCCTCTCAGTCAGAGGTTAGAAGAATGGCATGTGTCATACCCCAAATCTTTAATGTTAGAAATCAGCTGTTTTCATTTCCAGTTCACCCATGAAAGAACACTGGTGTCAATTGATCATGAGAGTGAATTTAAGTTATTGGCTTTGTACAGCTCCCAAGAGATGTGGTTGGATAATTTTAGATTTTGAGTTTCATAGTTTTATAGAAGGTGAGGGTTCTTTAGATAATAGCATACATTATTGTTAAGTCAGCCTTGCTGTGTTAAGAATCTCTCTGACCTGCTGATTCCACTGAATTGTGTCCTGGGCTACTGCCCCCAAGTCCTGCCCTAAGGCCACCACTGCAAATCTGCACCTATAAAATAGGAATAGTTGTGACATCATTGTCTTGTTAAGGATACATGATTGTCTTATATACACCCTAGGCCTTACATATTTATATACTGACCTTTCATTATCATTGCTTATATGCTGATAAATAAAATATTTAATTTTAAAAGCCACTGCACAATCAATTAAAATAATAACTTATGGATATAGCCGGCTTTAAAAATATCCCAGGAAAGTGAAATCTATATCTTTATAATGAAATAATATTATTAGAAAAAACAAGGGTCATTGCATAAAAATTACACAGTGTAGCATATGCCAAGAGATCAGGAAAGTCGCCACAATTTGGAGAAATATAATACACTGTAAGAAAAAGTGACCAGCGAGAATGATATAAAGAATATTGATAACAGAGGGGCCTTTCTAAGTGGCTAAGGAAATAAATTATTACTATTATGTTCGATCTTTGTTCAGAAGGAAGAACTATATTTTGATGGGCGCCTGAGTGAACACAGAGTATCCTTGTCCAAGGAGTCTGAACCAGCCTCAGAGGCCATGCATCACAGCCCACCCTTTGTAACAGGATCATTCTCTAAGATCTTGCATGGCAGACATGTGTCTCTTACTTGTCAGCCTCATATTTTAGAGGACCATTGACTTTAGCCAAAAATACTTAGGTGGGATAAAATAAACAGACCACACCCAAGAACACTGCTTATGACGGAGAGGAAGAAATCCTGTAATCCTCTGGAGAGATGAGTAACCAGATTGCTGTCCTCTCGCTTAGTTCCAAATAATACTCTGAGAGGCATTAAGAGTCAACCTTATCCCTGTTGGCATCCACCCCCTCATCTGCACAACCATATACTGAGAACCTTTTCTTTAGAGCTGAATCTCAGTATAAAATAAATATAAAGTCTTTGGCTGTATCTGCACTACGGAAATAATCCAGATTGACACCACTTTAACTACCATGGCTCAATGCTATGGAATTCTGGGAAATGTAGTTTTGTGAGACATATAGCCTTCTCTGTCAGAAAGCTCTGGAGCCACAGCAAACTGCAAATCCCAGAATTCCACAGCATGACAGTTAAAGTGGTGTCAAACTGCATTATTTCTTCAATGCGGATGCAGCCTTAATCAAGTATGAGATCTGTGTTTGTGTGTTTCATCACTTTCCCCTATAAAAATGCACCCAAGTTGAGGCCCTGAGGGAAAACACCACGGGAGACCAATGAGGCAGGGTGTACTCATTAACAACTTGCTGCTGCCTTTACTTTATTTGCCACATGTCCATCGAATATGGCTCCCTTCCCTGTTTATAATGTGCCTTTGTATTTAGCACTTGGTGAAAGCTGCTAGCTAATGTTTGACTTCCAACAGCATAGATGATTTAACAAATCCCTTAAAGAACTGTTATGGCACAGACCCAGATTACTTCTTGGTAGTTACATAACCTCTGCATGAACTTTAAAAGTTGAGCAAAACAATAGCAGATTAAAGCTACGATGGATGATTCTGTACAATCCCCCTTGACATCTTTCCCTTCCCTTTTTTATTTTTTTTAAAGGGCTCTTTAAAAATAGAAGTCAAATCACAATTCCCTGACCTATGGTTTTCAACCTGTTTTGAACATGAGACAGGAAAGCAACTGTCTTTATTTCAAAGAGTTTAAAAACAGATGCTATCACTTTTATATATGTATGACTGGACTTGAGGAAAAAAATCTGGGAGGCTGCAGATCCATTATTAACTTGTTTTGCATGAATTAACCATCACAATTGAAACCACCAATAATGTGACTCCTGTTTGCTTCAAGGGTGGAAAGATGGCAATCCGTGCATGAAGGTGGCTGCACCAGTTCCTATGTGATAAAGGTTGAACTGCCATTTATGGCCAGCCCAAGCCACATGGATGAAGGCCCTTTTCTCTGATGTGATCCTGTGTGGCTTTGCATGAAAGACGCAGCCATGTGGATGGGGGAAAATCACATAGCATTATGTTTTAAAAGTTGCTCACTTTACTCCCAGAAAGTTAAATTGTTTTATTAGTTAGCTGTCTCCCCCTATGCTGGAGAGAATGGGGGTAGAAGAGTGTTAATGCACTTATGATTCTTGAACCCAAGGATCTACATCTTCTGGGAAGGGGATAAGTAACACCAACCAGTAATAATGTGCAGCAACTTTGTATTAATATTAATATTCCAAGGAGACAATTACAGTTTACAAAATAAAGATCTGATCTTACTGTTATGATCAGCCATTTGCCTTGCCCAGCAATGGAAACACTTGAAGAGTTTTCTGTGGAAAATAGGATGAACAGAGTTTGGATAACTGCCCTTCTGGGAAAGTTAAGAGATAAGATGAAACATGTTAACTGAATAGAAAAGGCAATTATTTTTAACTGTTTGGTAGCTTTTTCTTCATTACAAATAGACAATAACAGTGGGGTGTTGCAGCACAGATGGAGAGCTTTTGAAGAGACATTTTTAAAGATAACTCTTTCCAGGATAATGTACAGTGGCAACTTGACTGACTAGCTGTACAGTGTGTTTTTAAAATGTTGTTGCATTTTTCTAATGTTCATTACCCTAATATTCCCTAAATCACAAGTAATGGACAGTTCAAAGAAATAAGAACAGAATCAGGAATTCTGTGAATCGGGTACAGAAATATGATTTTCTCCCTTCTATTTATTTCCTGTAACTTGAAAATTGTTTAAAGGAAAGCCAGGGTCCATAGCTTTCATCAGATTATCAAAAGGGTCTGTGATTCAAAAAAGGTTAAGAATCATCTGTGTAAAAGGTGCTTAATTAACAGGGGTCAGCTTGTTCCTCAAAGCTCTAAGGCTATGTATAGATTTCCCCTAAATAAATGAGGTGGGATGTATGTTTAATGTAAAAAAATCCAATTGGCATTTGGTTGAATATTTGATATCCCTTTGGGTACTTCTGAGAAGAAAAATGAGTAATAATAGTATGAGTGAAATGACATGCATACAATTTCTTTTTCCACTGCATCCTGTGATCACTATAGGCTGGTACCCACCAGGGCTGGCCAAAGACATTTTGTTGCCTGGGCCAAAGAACATAATGGTATTCTACCTGATTCTATGTAGAGAAGTTGAAGAGACTGAGAAAATTATGGAATGACATCCTCCACCTCACCTGAGAAATCAGGGTGGTTTAGGGGGTTCAGGACAGTCCATGTGGCATACACCAACTGCTCTGCCCTCCAATAGAAGGGGAAACTGGGATTACCCAGGAGGATGAGCACCCCTTCCAGCATCCGGTACCTGAGCCAGCTGTTTCACTTTGCCTTGGGATAGGATCAGCCCATGAGGTTACTAGACATAGGACGTTATCACACGGGGCCTAAAGCAGTCCCATCCCCATCACATCCCCGTCCCATTGCGGTTCCTTTTCAATCCAGAACTTATCGGCATACTGAAAGCAGCATCATTCCGGTATCATTCTGGTCGTGGCAAAATGTAATTCCCAAAGAAACTGGCATTCAAAAGAATGGGGATGATGCCGGATGATGCCGCAATGGGGCGGGGATGGGACGGGGATGGGTGCGACATCGTGTGAAGACACAGGGAAAGGAAGCGCAATGGGACGGGGATGCAACGGGGATGGGTGGGGTTTCTCTGTGACGTCGTGTGAAAACAGGGGAAATGGAAGCGCAAAGGGACGGGGATGTGACGGGGATGGGACTGCTTTAGACCCCGTGTGATAACGTCCATAGGCAGCCTTTAGTACCCGAGGAAGAAAGCCCCAATGTGGTCCTCATTAGAGGAGAAGGTATGTGACAATGAGATAAATGCCCTCTTGAGACATTTTGCTTCCTGATGGAAAAGATCAGGCAATGTCTCTCCATGTACAGAAACTGCTAGATTTACACATGACTTTTACTTTAAGGCTCATGATGGGACAGCATCCTTCTCCAAACTGAGGTTAGATGGCTACCTCAGGTGGTGCACACAACTCTGGCACAAATGACGTTAACATCTCAATGCACTTCACAGGACTGATTCACCACCCACTTTGGGCTCCCTGGGATGTGTCACATGAGTTGGGCAACACATTTGCCTGTGCCATGCATGTCTGGTGTTGGCCAGGGCATACACACATATGACTCTCAGTTAAAGTATAAACGTATGCACTCTGCTTGAAAATGTTTTTCCTTTCCTCTTTTAGTATCAATTTTTCACCAAACAGATGGAATAGCATTAGCATATCCTAGGTTTTAAACACAAACGT
>CM034703.1:38473102-38488100 GCA_020142125.1 Phrynosoma platyrhinos
TATTATTTAGATCATATTTTGGTATAATCACTGGTTTTGTTTTCTTCCCAAGTCTTACTCTTATTTTTCATATGAGTAGTTCGTGATCTGTGACACAGTCGGTGCCTGGTCTAGTCTTGGCCACCAGTATAGAGTTTCATCATCTTTTGCTTCCAATTATATTGTCTATTTGATTTTTGTGTTGACCATCTGATGATGTCCATGTGTGTAGCCTTCTTTCTGGTTGTATGAAGAATGTGTGTGCAATGAATAGGTTATTGGCTTCACAAAAATCTATCAGACGCTCACCTGCTTCATTTCTTTTGCCTAATCCAAATCTGCCTACTGTTTTTGATTCTTCTTTGCTTCCAACTTTTGTGTTTCAATCTCCAATGATAATGGGTTCAGATGGTGGGTTCAGATGATATTATTGACAATATTCCACAAATATATTTAATCAAAAAACAGGAAAGGGTTGGGGCCTATTTTAAAAAACAATAGGGATATCTATAGATGAGAGAAGCTATCTATAGATGAGAGAAGTGGCAGCCAAAATGGTGGTGGGGGTTGGCGGGGGCCGGTCAGCGGGGGTTAGCAGGCCGAATGCAGCCCACAGGCTGTAGGTTGCTGACCCCTGGTATACTGCTAGGGAGCAGTCAGGTTATTTGTCACTGCGAAAAGCTCCTATATTACAAGGAACCACCATTAATGTATGTTTCAGGTCATCTGGGTTTCTTGGGGGAAGGAGATGCAATTCTGTGGCTGTTGAAAACTAATGGTTGAAATGTTTTTCTTTGAAATGTTTTGGTGGACCCTCAAACCTCCTTAAAATGCTTTGTAAACATTATCATAATATTCACAACAGCTGCCAAAAGAAACATTCCTTTTGTTTAAAAAAATGTAAAATAACATAATATTCTAGAAACAGCAATAAATTAAAGTAAGCATATCCTTAAAAAACAAAAAGAAAAGAAAAACATTCATGTGACCTTACTCTTGTGATAATGATGGTAATAATCCAATAATGAAAATAATAAGAATACCCTGGGCTAAGCCACATATGGCTCTATAGGTCATATGCAGCACTTTGAATTGTGCAGGAAAATGGACCAGCAGCCAATGGAGCTATTGTAAAAAATATGTTGTATTAAAGTTAATGGATAGTATAAATGAGTCTGAAATTTTTTTTACATTATGGCATTCTGTCAGTTTATGATATCCCAAACCAGCTGTTCCACTAGGTCTAACAATAAGGCCTTCTTCTGTGTTCTCTTCTTCCTTTCCTAATATTTTTTCCAGCCCCCTTCTTTTAGTACAAAAGTCATTCCCAGTTCATTGACAGGAGATAATTTTTTGAGTAAAGACCATCCAGTTCAAGTGATGAAGTGACTGCAGCTTGCTGGACATATATATATACAAACTGTGAAAGGGCAATAAATGCAGAATTGTTGCCAAGAATTGAAAGGGTGGGGGGAAGCTCAGTAGACATTAAGATATGCTTTGGGATGAGGTAAGTGTGCCAGCAAGGCGCAAAAAAAAGTATTGTGTTAATGGATTGATAAGTATGTTCCCAGTGTGTAAAGCTCCTCTGTCTGAATTATCAATTCACACCTTTCTATGATTCCTTTAAAATCAATCCTTGCTGTAATCAAAATAAACTGTAATAATCCTAAAGTCACCTTTATATTCCTCTATTCCAGATATCTAAGACTCTGTCTTTGATAATGGAGTAGACCTTGGTCTTGAATTGTAGAAAAGTGAGACTCTCTCCCCTCAGCTCTTTCATTGGAAAGTCAGCATTTATCATCAGTACTGAGATATTTCCCCAAATCTGTCTTCTCTGTTTGTTCTCTTTTTTTCCATCCTTACCAGATGTACACACTATTAGCATTCCAATATGAGTTTGAAACCTTGTCGCTGGACATCCTCTTCTATTATCCCTTTATAGAAGCAATACAAAAAGCTCTATTGTCAAAACCACAGCCTTGCATCCTACACAATTAACCCTGTGACCCCCAAAGACCATGAGTTAACCAGGAAAGAAGAAGGAAGACAGTGTCTTCTATAGAACATTTAACACAGTGATACAGTCACAGGGCGACTATGGGGAACAGCCCCCACTGAAGCTGCTACATGCTTAACACACTGGCTAGCATGTTTGCCCTACACCTGCCCTCCAAGAATGTGAAAGAGGTCTAAACATAGGACTAAATCCAATCATTAGTACCAATCAGAGTACAGTCACCCCGCCATTCTCACGGACTTGAGGTCTACGGTTTTGAATATTCACAGAGGGGTGACATCTGTTAAAATCAATGGGGCGTGCCCCCATGGGCATGTGCCCGCCCATACCCACAGGGGGCACATCCCATTCAAGCCTATGGGTCTTGTATATTGGTGAGTCTCCATTTTTTGTGGGTGGATCCGGAACAGATCCCCCACGAAAATGGAGGGCTGACTGTAGTCCCATTGATTCAACCTGAATTTTCTAAATCAACATTTGTGTAAGTAGAATTAAGAGACATAGCTGTGTTAGTGTGGAATATTAGTATGCAAAGGGATTTTGTAGCAGCTTTGAAATTAACTGTGTGAAAGAAGTAACATAAGCTTTCATAGACTTGAAGCTTATTGCATTCTTAAATAATACAACTTACCTGATCCGGTTTAAAATGTAAAGCGGGCAGCATCCTGATATTATCACAAGGATTTAGCAATTGAAATCACCACCCAGGTCCATCCTCGCTCCCAGGGCTGCTCTGGCAGCTATTTTCTTAAGCCAGAAAACGCCTGGCTTCAAAAAGAGGCACGCTGAGCACCCCTGGGAGCGGGGATGGACCCACAATGGACCTAGGTGGTGATTTTGGCAGCTAAATCTTTCTGACAATATCATGATTCCACCCACTTTAAATTTTAAACTGGATTAGGTAAGTCATTTCATTTAAGAATGTGATAAGCTTCTTGGTCTGCTTCCCCAGATCCACGGAGTGAAGTGTTGCCCAGGAAGAACCTTTATAATCAGACTATGGGCTTCTACAGACTGGACCAAAGGGCTGGCCTAGAGGCAGAGATGGGGAGGGGCAGCCACACACCAACCACCCCAACTCCACGTCGAGGATGTCCTGACATCGCACACAATTATGCATGGCACACAGCATCAGGACATCCTTCCGGCACAGCGTTTTGACACACTGCACCAGAAGGGGCGCTGAAGAGCCACACCACTGGCTCTTAGGGCAGCTTTTTGCTGCTCTTTTCCAGGTGGCAAACAGAGGATCGGGACCACGCGGTCTGGCAGCCTCAGCTCTCCACTGCCCCTTTGGGCCCATCTGCAGAGGCCCTATATCAGTCTCAAAGGTGCTACAGCAGGGGTAGGCAACCTTTCCCCTTTAAGGGCCGAGGGACTTCAGCTCCCAGAATCCTAGGAGCTATTGGTCAACACGGGACTATTGGCCAACATGGCTGTGGCTTCATGGAGCTGAAGTCCCTCGGCCCTTAAAGGGGAAAGGTTGTCTACCCCTGTGCTACAGGATGCCTTTGCATACTATATTTATGTAAGTTTCATTGACTAATATCTTCTCTAGTTACAAGTATAATAATTAGATTTAGCCCACAGTGCTTAATTCTGTGTTCTCCTTCTATGCTAATTGGACTTGATGGCCTTTGAGGTCTCTTCCAACTCATGATTCTATAATTCAAATTCAATTCACCTGAATCACAACATCACATAGCTGTACTGAGAGCAAAGAATAGCAACAAAAAAATCTTGTAGTGAATCAGATAATTAACAGTAGTGTTTTGAGCAACTCCAATATATCATGTTCAATCCAGTGGAATCTTAGTGATGATGGAGTTTTCTATGCCAGTCATCACTCAGTTCTCAGCATCCCTAGTCCTGTTACAGTTTAATGTCTATTGCTAGGTAACTGTTGAGGGAAGAGCTTGAAGGAGCTGGTGCTTCGATAGGGCTGAAGGAATGACCACACCTGTCATCTTTGAGCTTAACCAGACTGCCTCAAATCATTGAGAGTTTCCAATTCTGTTTGCTTTGATTGTGCCTTCATATTGATAGCTTTTCCTGCTCCTTCATCCAGTCCTTTATACAAGAAATATATCTAGTTTCCCTCCCTCCCTTCTTTCCCACCTTTATATCCTTCCTCTTCTCGCTGATTATAAGTTATATCTAGTCTCATGCAATATTTCAGTAACAGATTCTCACCAATTTCAGCTAAGGCTTTTTTTTTTATTAGTCAGGAGTTACAGCCATAGGACCTTATCACACGGGGTCTAAAGCAGACCTAATCCAAAGGGTATCCATAGCTAATCCGTATTAGTTCCCTGTGTTTCCACACGACGTTGCACCAAAACTCGACAAAACCCGGAGCTAATCCGTATTAGTTCCCCGTGTTTCCACACGACGTTGCAGCGAAACTCGACAGAACCCAGAGCTAATCCGTAACGAATTGAGATCTTTTGACATTCGGTTTATAGGGGAAGTACAAGCGAGCTTTCGGAATTATTGCGCAATGGCCGCGCAGGCGAAATACATATGATCACACAATACGTATTGTGAAGCATTTCAGTTCATTTCGGTATAGAACTGAATTTATTCTTATTTTGGTTTCTTTTCGCTTCGTGGCCAGCGTGTGATAAGGTCCATAGTGCCATACCAATATTACATTATACCAATATCGGGGTCTTTTTGTTTTAGTACTAGCATTCCTTTTTCCCTCACTTTATCTCTGTTGAATGCATATCCTGGAAATGATAGCTGTGCTTAGTGGTGCTTATCTTTTCTGACTCCTAAGACAGTAAAACACATAGAAAATAACTGATCCATTTCCTTTTGGAGTGTACTGGGTAAAAAAAAAAACACCCATGAGGGGAATGGAAACAAGAAGCTTTTGGTAGTAGCAAGAATTTAGAGGAAAATCAGGACAAACTGTCACCTGGATATCAGAAATAAAACTGGTTTGTATGAAAACAAAAATTTGCATTTCTTAAGACTTTTTAACCCATTTGGAGGCAACCTTTGTTAACTATGGGGGGTTGCAGACTGCCAGAAATAGTGTGAATTCAGTCCACTTTTAGGGTTAGGGTTAGTGCTAGGGAATCATGGGAACTGTTATTTTCCTGAGACATTGAGCCTTCTCTGTCAGACAACTCTGGTGTCACAATAAAATACAGTTCCCATGGTTCCCTAACTCTAACCCTAACCCTAAAAGTGGACTGAATTCACACTATTTCTGGCAGTCTGAAACCCCCCTTCATATCTAATGTATCTAAAGCACTCCCTCATTTTCAAGTGTTAAGATGTCCAAAAGGTGGAAGTGTCCTTCTACAGTTTTCAAAAGCTTTAGAAGACCCCTCTAATGTGCAGCAGAGACAGGCTGCTCAATGCACCTCAAGCCACTCCCAACCGAATTACTTAATGCATTACCTGTTCCCCTCCAAGAAACATGCCCTAGGCTTGAGGAAAGGACTTGAGGTCTGCTCAGTAGCCTCCCCCGTTGCACATTGGAGTTGTCTTCTATAGCTTTTGAAAAGCTTTAGAAAGATCCACCTCAAGCTCATTGCCTAACACATTTGCTGTTCCCCACCAAGAAACGTGCCCCATGCAATGGGGGCAAATCTTGCCTGGTGCTCCTAAGAAAGGCTTTAGGAGGCTCATCTAATATGTAGTAGGGGCAAGCTGTTGAGTAGACCTCATTTTTCTAAAATGCAATTTTGATAAATTGCCTATTTTAATTTAATTTTTTATCTTACCTTGTGCATGTCTTCTTCATTTTCTAGTTATTGAAACCACCTCACATGCACATACACACCACCACCATCTTTCTGTCTGGTAAAGTTAGCTCCCAGATTTTCGATTCTACTTGAGGTTTGACTTGAAAGTATCTTGCAAGGACTTGAGACTTCTCTTGAGACTTGTAGGCAGAGATGTGAAACTTGATTTGAATCCAGTAAAAGACTTGAATACATCACTGTTGGATATCAAACTGGCTTTCTGGGCTTCCCCAGATGATCATGACACTTTCCCCATGAGATCGTCTTTCTTTTTATTTATTTTTCAGTTTCTAAAATTTTGTGCAGGTTTTTCCCTCTCAGAAAAGTTGAAATGCCTTTCCTGAAGCTTCATGACTAACAATGAAACCTTTTAGATAGAACATGATGGTATATTGGTCCCAACATTTTGCCTTTGGGTCAATTCACCATCAGAATGCAGCCCTCACAAAATTACAGTCGCCCTTCCTTTTTCATAGGGGATCCATTCCCGACCCACGAAAAAAGAAAAACACAAATATTCAAGCCCTATTGGTTCAATGGAGGTTTGTGTCTGCGAGGTGACAGGCATGCACCCCGTTTTGCGCCCCTCCGTTCATCTCTCATGAATAAGCAAGGGTCATGTCTGTGACAATGGAGGGACAACTGTGTCTAAAACTGAGTTCAGTGTTGAGGAGATATCCAATCCTTGCTTTAAATAGAATGTCATGTAGAAATTCCAGAATGCTGGCAGCAGTACATCAACTCCAGTCTGAGACTGCTATGTTTTGGTTGTACAGAACTATAGTATACAGACGTTAGTCCAGTACATTACACTACTTGCATCTTTAATTAATTGTAAAACATTTCCCCTCCAATGGTTTTGATAGATTTTGTGTCATTATGTGAAACAATCATTTGAGTGATGCCACATTGGCACCCTTAAGCAAACTGAAAGAATCAAAATGGCTGCCAAATTAGTTTGGCAGCAAAATGGGGTTCATTGAAATGTGTAATTCATCACCTCAGCTTTTGCTATGGATTATAGTCAATTATAGTTCACAGTTGCTTAATACCACTTTTGGTGACACAATTAAAGAAACAATCAATTTTCTCCAATCTTGTTAAAAGTTGCTGAATCACAATAACTTGCAACATTATTATTTTAAAACACTTAGAAACAATAACAAATGACATGCAACACAACTAATAATTAAAATGTAATACTTTTGTTTAGCCTTTGAATATGAAGGTATAAGAAAAAAAGGTGCAAAGCAGAAATCAGTAGACAGTATGAGGAGGGGCAGATATATATTTAAAATCTCTTTGTTTATATCCTTCAGCTATTACAAAGAATATGTCTTCCCCTCATGGGATACAGATTGGGATGTAGAGAATTAACTTGGTATAGCAGAGACACCCTTACTTAGAGAAATTGTATATCAACTCTGTTACTGAGAGAACTTTATACATATACACACACAAAACAGGAAGGAGGAAGAGATGGCAGTTCAATATTTTTATAGGTTTGTTACTTTTGCTTGCTATAAAAGACATATTGAGCATGACAGACATGTAATGTACACTGGTGTTCAAAGATACATGTGCATGCTATTCACTTCTTGTATGTTACTTTTAATTACTTTGTAGTAATTCTGGTCTAAACACAAAATCTTTATCAGGCGAATAAAAACAAAGGCCAACCGAAATGGCAAAAAAATGTGAGAAAGCTCTCAGGAACTCTAGATCTCTTTATATGACAAGATGTTGTAAAAAGCAAACACATGGAGGAATTGTTCTTAAAGTTTTATTGTCTTCATGGTGTTTTAAGATGTAATAGATAGGGAAAAGTCTGTAAACATTGATGAGGTTCTCTCTGGTATTAAGTTGTACCTGGAATAGCCTCCAGCTCCAGGTATATTGGGAACAGTGGAGGTAGAAATAAGGAATTCTGTTATGTTCCTGACCTCTCTCCAACCCTGATGAAAGTTAACTAGCTTTTTGATCAGCGGAAAACAGGGGGAAACTTGGCCCTCTTCATACTGAGAAGGTTGGAGATAATTTTAGATGCTGGATTGGGTAAAGAAGGTTAATAGAAGCTAAACTGGGTAACTTTACCTGGTAGTTGGAGGGTACTAAACTTCTGAAAAGTGGAATAACATCTTCTACTGCTAATTATCTAAATCCAGTGTAGAAAATATACTTTGAAAACTGTTTGACATGCCATTTCTAGAAAAACTCCAATTTTTAATTTTTTTAATGTTTTATTTTTTTGCCCTGAAGGTTTCATTGTTGGAGGTCATTGCTGGAAATGGTGGGATAGAAAAGCTAAAACAGAACAGGTTGAAAAGACTCAATTGATTTCCCAGCTAATCTTGGAACATTTCACATATCTGAAATCAAAGCTGGAGCCATGAAATGTGTAGGTTTCAGTCACAGTACTATGTAGAGAGAATTCCACATTAGTAAAATATAATTTTGAATACATATTTTAAAATGGCAAGGAGATGACACAGAAAGATGGCTTCATAATCTTTTCTACAGTTTGGGGCAAGAAAGGGTATAAATACTTAATCAGATGCCCCATTCTACTTTCAAGTTTAAGACTCACTTTTCTTTGGAAGGAACAATAGTATAATATAGTAAGATGAACACTTTTACACTAGAGATTTACACAAAGGAAACACAAATCCTTTAAAAAGATGGAATAAGAAGAATTAAACAGTGACAGAATAGCTCAAACAGGAGGAGTGGGGAGGACTGAGTCACTTATGTTTATTATGCTATAGAAACTATCTGATAGAGATCCACAACACCTTACAACAACATTCCTCACAGCAATCACATTGGTGACATCTGTTTTATCTAGGATAAGTCTGTTTTCCCAGCAACAAATCTTTCTCGTTAGTTAGAATGCTGAGAAAAGGGCAACATCCTTATATCAATGCACAATCACTGGGGAAGACTAGTGGATCATGCACTATAAAAAATGAAAAATTGCACAAATTCACCAAATTGTATGGGAAACTTTTTTTTTCCAAAGCTCACACTGTTTTTAAGTCCAAAAATTAAATAATGGTATCCATCAAATTTCTTCCAGATGTTGAAATGATAAATTGAGTACATGTACTGGGTTTTGTCCCAACTGAATAGCTGTGTTCAATTTGTCAGGGGAGTCAACATCTATATACAACAGAATAAAGCTTGCAAGAACATTAACTGCTTTATCAAGTCCCTGGTATTTTCCATCATCTCCTTCCAACAAACTGACCTCTTAAATCTCTCTTGCCAATCAAGGTCTAACATTCTGTACCAGCTTGTGAAAGATGGGAAGATGCTTATAATAGCTGTAACAAGCGACGTTGCTTATTTCCCAAAGTATTCATATTACTGTGCAAATAAAGGAAACTTCTGGTAAGAGAGGCAATTACATTAAGAGAAACCTTATCTACATAATATTTGATTAATGAAGAGAGAAGTCAAACAAGCTGTGATTTCGCTTTAGCAACCAATGCTGCTTTCTGCATACAAGATATAACTTTCTAAAAGAGCCTATTTTTAGATGCAGAAATTATATTTTTAACTGCTATATACCTTTGTATCACTATTTACTTTTACTGGTTTCACAGAATGAATGAGCTGAATGCATCTGAAAAGTAGCATCCCTCCTTTCATGGAAATCCATGGTATCCTAGGTAAATAAATGGTATGTGAACATCTAAGAAACCTTACTATCAGATTAATGATGGGCAGCAGAGAATGACAGAACATTTACACAAAGTTTTCAGGATGGGAAATAGAGAGTTTGAGCATTTTTTGATGGAGAGCTTCTCATGCTAACAATTAGAAAGCCTTAGTCCATTCTCCCCCTTACCTTAAGGAATTATCTACAGTAAGAAAAACTAATGGAAGAAGGGGTGAAACAAATGGACAACAATGATATCTGAAACCCTTGCAAAATTTAGTAAATGAAGCTGGGAGATGATGTGATAAAAAATTTGTTTGAAACTAATCTCAGGTGTAACCTACCTAAAGTAATGAGCCACAAATTTCAATTAGAAAAGGTAGATAGAACCATAACACTCCCACTGATACCAATGAAAATTACAATTATTCAACTTGGCTGAATATTATGTACTTAAAAAAAAAAAACACCCTTTATTCCCAGGACACTTAGGGCCTTTGCAGACTGCCAGAAATAATCCAGTTTGAGACCACTTTAACTGTCCTGGCTCAATGCTAGGAAATCATGGGAACTGTAGTTTTTCTGAGACATTGAGCCTTCTCTGTCAGAGAGCTCTGGTGCCACAATAAATTACAGTTCCCATGATTGCCTAGCACTGAGACAGGGCAGGTAAAGGGGTTTCAAACTAGATTATTTCTGGCAGTCTGTTCAAGACCATAGTTTTCTCAACACCACCATCTCATGTTATCCTCTTAACAACTCCCTGTGTCAGGTTAAGCTGAAAAAGCAAGTTAGTGAGTTTAACAAAGGCTAAAAAAATCCACAAAAATCAAGACACAAAAGACTGCAGCAACTATAGGGCCATAGTATTAATTTCCCACGCAAGCAAATTTAAGCTCAAAATTCTGCAGCATAGACTCTAATCATATGTGGAGAGAGAAATCCCAGAGGTGCAAGCAGGGTTCAGAAAAGAAAGAGGCACTAGGGACCACATTGCAAACATGTTATGGCTAATGGAGCAAACCAAGGAATTTCAAGAGAAAATTAACATGTGCTTCATAGATAACAGCAAAGCCTTTGACTTCATCATGAAAAGCTATGGAGGGAATTCTGCTACATTTGATGGTCCTGATGAGAAATCTGCATTTAGGACAAAAGGCTATGGTTAGAACAGAATATGGAGAAACAGAACAATTCCCAGTTAGCAAACGGTTCAGGCAAGGCTACATTCTATCATTCCACCTGTTCAATTTTGTAAACAGAATATATCATATGAAGAGCAGATTTCAACCCAGAAGAAAGAGTGAAGGTAGGAGGCGGGAACATCAACAATCTAAGGAGCTGATCGCTCCCCAAATAAGCCAGCTTACCTCTTCTGGCTTCAATCTTGGATTTGGGATACCCACGGATGCTATTAGACATAAGTCACCAATGATTTAACTGCGATGCCACTGGTCGAATCCATCCCAGGTCGAAGCTTCACTGAACCAGCCAATTTTTTAAGTCGGAAGCTCACCGACTTCGAAAAAGTGTCCGCTGAACAAGGTTTCAACCCAGGATGGATTCAGTCGGTGGCATCGCAACTAAATCATTGGTGACTTATGTCTGATAGCATCTGCGGGTATCCCGGATCAAGGATTGTAGCCAGAAGAGGTGAGCCAGCTTATTTGATGAGCGATAAACTCCTAAAGATAAACAGATGACACAATACTACTAGCAGAGAACATAATAGTCTTGAAATAATTACTAAGGAAGGTCAAGGAAGAAAGTGCAAAGGCAGGTTTGCTGCTGAATATAAAGAAAATAAAAATAATGACTATGGAGGATCGATATAAAGGATCTAAGGCTGTTGTACTTAGGCCACATCATGAGAAGGCATGGCTCACTAGAAAAGATGCAAAGATGATAATGATAGGGAAGGTAGAAGGCAGCGAAAGAGAGGAAGACCACACACTATATCGGTAGACTTAGGGCCAATACAGATGGCCTGAAAAGTGCGGCACAGGGCCACCCTTGGGAATGGTGGATCGGAGCCACGGAAACCACACACCACGATCCCAATCCTCCTTTTTGCCCACCCCCCAAAAGAGTGGCAAAATGCTGCTCCTTTTGGGGATGGCAAAAGGCTGCCCTTTCAGCTGCAGCGGTGGCTTTTTTGTGCCCTTTTGGTGTCCTGATGTCCTGAGGGCGTCCTGACACCATGTGCAATGTGAACAGGCATGTGGTGTCAGGACGGGGTTGGGGTGGAGTCTGGGCAGGCAGCGGGTGGCTGCCCCATCTCAACTCCCCTCCCAGGCCAGCCCTTTGTGCCAGTTTGCAAAGCCCCTTAATCAGGACCTAAGCCAAATAGTGGAGAACAGGGGGTCTTGGAGATGACTCATTCACAGAGTTGCCATGAGTCAGGACTGTCTCAAGGGCAGCAACAACAACAACAACAACAACAACAACAACAACAAATTGTTTGAACAGGTCTCTGTGGGACTAGTCCAACACTAACATCTACAACATACTGACTGTCAATGTACAGATTTCATACAGGAGTCAATTTAAAAAAAAAAAGTGCAGCTTACTAAAACGCCTTAATTCAAACATGGTAATTCAATTACCTTAACTCAAATAAAAATAATATTTTTTTGCAGTGGAAAGCCTAGTTTTGCAAGCATTTCAAAGACTAGCAGCCAGTTGCTGCTGTTGATCTTGCTACTTCTGTTGTTATAGCTATTGTCTATGCTAATCTATAATGGTAAGCTAATTTAAAGTTCATGGTTTTCCAAATTAATTAAAAATTAAAAATGATTATATAATGAATTAAAATCATACTATGCTTTCAGCTCATATTTAAGTGCATCTATCAATTTTGTATTGGGGAAAAGAGGGAAAGAAAGAAAAACAATGAGAAGGAACTAATTTTATGTGTTTTCAGTTCTGAAAAAGCTAAATGTAGCTCCTGAGTCAGAAAAATGTCCCCCAGACCAGGAGGATTCCAGCCCTGGTACAGAAAATGCCAAAAATATAAGCACTAAGACTAAAATATAGGCTGCATCTGAGCAGGGGGAACATCTAACCCTGCCATTTTCAGATGGGGCCCCTCTCCCAACTCAGACAATGAGAAGAGGTGAACAAATGCAAACCGGGGCACTAGTTCTTATAATAACATCTTGTTATTCAATAGGTCCCGAATAATCTGAACACCTCCTTAGAACTGGCTAGAAAGCCATTTGATATTAACTTTGTAAAACCTTGACCTTTTCAGGCCTTACAAACAAACTATAGTGTTCAAAGGTAAACACATTTTCTGACTTACCGAGAGGTGAGTTTGCGGTCCAGAGGTATGGCAGAATGATACCATGCTGGCTGTGACATTGAGCTATGCTTCCCAGAAGTCCACACATCTTTGTGCAGACTGCTGGGAAGAGCAGGAAATGCCAGCCAAGAGAAACAAAACTCACCTAAGGGAAACTGCTCAAAGTTTTCACTCAGGTCAGGCACTCTAAAATTCCTGGTGCTAGAGCCTCAGTCTGTTCAGGATCCTCATCCCATCTACCCTCCCCGTGTTCTTTGTACACATATTGCTTTGTACACATATTGATTGTCACAACTTTGTTTTAGGTGGTTTGGCATGGGGTCTGGATCCAGGATGGTACTACTTGGGGAGTTGGTAGGCCAACAGTGGAGGGGTTCACCTTACAGGACTGCGGGGCTGTGGATAGCAGAAAGCAATCCCCGTTGGGAGGATATCCACTTCACCACACACCCATAAATTGGCATCTGCCCATGTGAAATATCACAACTGTCATCCTTGGGGTTGCCCAGTAGGTTCTGGGATAGGTCTCATTAACCAACAAGCAGGTTGGCCAATACCTGGATCCAATCCCATGACAATATCAACTTTTTTGTGCAGCTATAATCAATAAAGTTGTGCCTCATTTTTGCCACTACTAAGACATCTTGTGTGTTTTGTTGTCAGTAGAACTGGAATTGCACCTTGGATCTGCAATAACACTCAAATATCATTCAGATTATCCTTTGAAACAGTGCTGGCAACGGCTAATCACAAGAATAATTATACTGAAGCCAGAGGTGTGTTGTTCTGACAAAAATGTGTGTATAGACTACAAAGACACCACTTACAGAAACATTGTTCAGATTAAAATTCTTTAGAGGGCAACATGAAGCTTTTGTGGTTTATGTATTGGAGAAGGGATTTCTTTAGAACACTTTATTGCTCTTTAATCTTTTAAAATAAGCATGTCCTCAATACAAAATATATTTCTTCTGTTTCTCTTTTATTTGTTTCTTACTGAAATTTGCTTCAGCCTCAGCACGAAAATGCAGGACACTGGCAGATGTGACAGAAATGATGTCACACGAAGGTCTTTCATTAAATGTGCATCTTAACTCTTCTCCCTGGGAATGATTTATTACATTTTGTCAATCCTGCTCTTATGTACCCACATCATTTTTAAACATCATTTTTCTTCCAGACATCTTTACATTTTTACAAATGCACACGAAGATAGCATTGTACCAGGCCAAGCAATGAGGTAATTTACAAATAATATTACTAATAAATAAATATGGAGTATAAGGGAAATGGAATGTCAGATCGAAAAAGCCAAAGTAAAGTGAAAGACAAATTTCCTGAGGAAGAAACAGACGAGACATGAATAATCTAGTAGTAAGAAAATAAAAAACTAAGACTCCAGGTCTATCTTGTTCACTATTGGGTTTCCCACAATGGCCAACCAATTGCCTATGGAAGGCTCACAAATATTAAACACAAGGCTAATAAACTTCTCCCGCAGCTGTTCTCAAGCAACTGGAGGTGTGCTTCGTCTGATACCAAGGCTAATATCCAGCCATGCAGTAGTAGCCATGAAAAGCCTTATCTTCTATTAATCTAATCTTCTTTTGAAACCGTCTCAGTCTGTGGTTTTTCACCACAACATATATATAGGGCCCAAACTGACAGACCAAATGAAGCAGCTTCTGGCTGCTTTGGAGGCATGCTGTTTAAATGACACATGCTTCCAAAGGAAGCCATGCAGAAACTGTGCCTTGGCCCTTAGAACTGAAGCATAAAGGAGCTGGGATAGTCCAACTCACGGTGGTGATGGTCGGCCCCTGAGTCCATGGTTGGCCTTGGGAGCAGGATGTGTGGATAGTGGGTTTCGAACCCACTTCTGGCTGGAGCAGACTCAGGCTGCTCTTTCATGCCCATCTGTTCCACCCCTGTGGTAGAGAATTCTATTGCTTAAACAATCACTAAACTTTAGGCAAGTTAGGAGATTATTGCATCAGCTTTAAAATCGGCTTATCTGAGCCATCTTAAAATTAAAAGTGGGCAGCATGCTGATACTATCACACACATTTAGCCGCTGAAATTGCAACCTGGGTGCAGCCCGACTCCATCACTGCTCAGAGGGGTGCTCCAGCAGCCATTTTTTCAAGCCTGAAAACTCCCAGCTTCAAAAAGAGGCATGAGGAACACCCCTTGGAGCAGTGATGGAGCCGGGCTGCACCCAGGCGGTGATTTTGGCAGCTAAATGTGTGTGATAGTATCAGGATATTGCC
>CM034703.1:38501013-38512711 GCA_020142125.1 Phrynosoma platyrhinos
GGACACGCTCCAGCTTGTCAACATCTGTGGTATCCAGAACTGGATGTAGTATTCCAGGTGAAGAAAGTGAGGAAGATCGCATTCCAGATGGCTAGACTCAATCAAGCAGGCCATGGCCAAATCTACAGGACCTGAGCAGGGTTGTTGAGAATAGGGTGTCTTGGAGACACCTCATTCATGGGGTCACCATGAGTCAAAGTCAATTCAAAGGCAGCTAACAACAAACAGCAAGATTTTATATCTCAATTTTCCTTCAAGAACTCACAGTGGTCTACATAGTTCCTCTCTTCCATTTTAACCTGACAATAACTTTATGAGGTAGATGAGACAGAGAGAGAATGCATATGACTGCATGTAACCAACCACAGAATGAATCCCCTTGGAATCACAGCAGGTGGCAACACCTAGAGCCTTTTACATTATACAATTGTAGTTGTAGCACTATGATTCCAGCTGTCATGGCTCCACTCTCTGGTGTACCAGGATTTGCAATTTAGGGAAAGGTACATATTCTGCCAACAAACACCAGGTGCCATAGGCCATATTTCAGAACAACAAGCTGGCAAAAGCACTTCTGAGGGCCTGGACAGATGGACAAGAGAGCAGAGAAGTTTATCACATGCGACAAATCCCATGCAGAAACTATATTTTAAGTGAAAACAACCTGCTTTTGCGGATTGTTTTTCACATGATGCCCGGGGTTAACATGGAAACAGGGAGCCATTTCTGCACCTGATGGGGGATGGGGGGCTTCTCAGATGGTTCACACACCAACAAGGTAAGGAGCCGGGGTGGGGGGAGGCTGTCAGAATAACCCAGTTTTGCCATGGAGTTTCTTGGAAACTCAGTACACTATTTTACACTGGGGAAAATGCTCTTTACCCTGAGCTCAGACTGGATCTCTGGCTCTGCGTCTGTACTGGCAGGATTGGGGTCTATCCCACCATGGAGGTCTTGGCCTGCATCATCTAAACAAGATGACACCAGACTGCCAGTAAAATCAGGCCATTTGATCTGTGCAGAGAACCCCTGAATATTCCTTGCCTAAGAACACCCTATTAAATTCATGGGGTCATCATGAGTTGACAAGTGACTTAAAGGCAGATATACACATGCACCTGTAAAATTCTCATCCAGGCAACTCCAAACTATACACCTCAGGATTCCCAAGGATGTTGCCAGGGGTAGGCAACCTAAGGCCCGGGGGCCGGATGCAGCCCCCTGAGGCCTTTGGACCGGCCCCAGGCAGGTCCTGCCGCCGCCACCGCCATGATGATATTGATTATTGTTGTTATTACTTGTTCTTGGGGTTTTCTTGGCAAAATCTCCACAAGGGTTTTGTCATGGCTTTTCTGGGGCTGAGAGAGTGTGCATGCATATTTTTTTATTTTATATATATATATATATATATATATATTTGGTGCTTCGGCCCCCCAATTGTCTGAGGGACAGCAACCCGGCCCCCGGCTGAAAAAGGTTGCCTACCCCTGGATGTTGCCATGGTTGTTGCTATAGCAATTAAAATAGAATCACAGTACTAAAAAGATGCATTGTGAAGGGGTTCCTTATTTCTACTCATTAATTGGCTAGGCAAAGAGGTTGAAGGCACCACAACAGTGAAAGTAGAACCAGATGCCAGAGAGGTGAAGAGGGGAAAGAAAGAAGAGGACTTAGGCTACTAGAAGAGCATAAGGAGCAGTAGGGAGAAAAGGAGGCCTCCACTGGACCAGAGGCAGTCATGGACAGAACTCACTCAATGGATTCAGAAGAGTAACAGCTGTGGATAACCACCACTCAAGTCATCAACACTACCTGGGCACCACTGTTTCTAGAGCTTCTGAGAAGCCTGAAATGGATTACTCAAGGAACCCACTTTCCATAAAGGACCACAGTTTGGAAACCTTACCTTTATGGCTACAACTCCCAGAATTCCCTGGGTACCATTGCCTCCATGGAGTCTCCAGATGTTGGACTTTAATCTCCATCAGCCCTAACCAGCATAGTAGCCAATGATAAGAAATGACAGGAGCTGTGGTCCAACATCTGGAGGTCCATCAGTTGCTCAGTCCCACTCTATTGCAATTATCCTTAAATAAAAAGCAAGTGATCACTCAAAAGTATGTCTGGTGAATATAAATTCAGCATTACTGTGCTGTTTGTGTAACTTTGAAAATGATTTCTTAAAAGAAGCCTTTAGCTATAATAAACAAAAGAGTCCACATCAAAGTAAGATGTTCTCTGTGTTCGATGTCATGGCATAGAGAGATAATTTTGTGCAGTTATGATAAATGTCCTGAGCACTAGCATTTTTTAAAAAAGCTAACAGATTCAAAGGAATACTAAGCACTTTTAAGGCAATTATCTGGGGAACTGTCTTGCTGGCCATGTACTGTCTTGTTTTTATTATGCAGCAAACAAAAATGCTTCTGACATTTATGGGCTGTGAAACAGTGGTATTTCTGAGAATTAAAAACAAGAACAAAACACTTGCAAGTCTTTCTTCTGAGGGCTATTTTTGGCGAGGTAGTGGGGGTGGAACCCACAAACTGACATGTCTAGCCATTAGTGTGATGGCTCCTATATGAATGCATATGAGTGGCCAGCTGTGCATTTGCTTTGGCAGATCCAGTTCTTGTCTTCTGCAGAAGAATTCCATCCCAGATGCAATTTAGTAGTAGGAAGGCCTGTACAACTGATGCAAATGAATTCTTGTCTGTTTTGACCAAGCAAAGCATTTAAAAGTCCACCCCAGACACACTTTGAAAGACATGTCCTATATATAGTAAAGGCACTCTACACTCTCTGTCTGAACTCTGTCAAACACACATACAGAAAAATATTTCAGATAAATTAATATGAAAGAAGAAATCCTCAATACACTGTCCAGTCTTTGGAAAAATCACTTTTTTGGACTGTGGTTTCCAGAATTCTTCAGCCGGCATGGCCAGTGACCCTATGGACTTGGGGATTTTGAGAAGTGCCTCCAAAAAGTGACTTTTCCAAGGTCTTGAACACTGCAAAGCACAGAAGACAATGCATACACCAAGTATTCTGCATAGAGACTGCGGGCACAGTCCTGCCTTTTGTACAAGGGTAGACCTGCAAAAAGAGCCAGCATGGTATAGTAGTTTGAGCATTGCGCTATGACTCTGTAAACCAGGGTTCAAATCCCTGCACCACCATGGAAACACACTGGGCAAGTCACGCTTCCTCAGCCTCAGAGAAAAAGCAAACCCCTCTTAACAAATCTTGCCAAGAAAACCTGGTGATAGATTAACCTTAGGGTCACCAGCAGTAGGAAATGACTTGAAGGCAGACAAGAAAGACTTGCAGGAGGAAAGTTGTATCATTTACCAGGTGAGAAATATCCTAAATGCACCAGCTCTCTTCTGACCTTGGAAGTGAAAATACTTGGATGGGAGACTGTCAATGAATATCAGGTGGTTTAGGCTATATTTCAGAAAAACGAACTGGCAAAACCATCTCTGAATATTCCTTGCCTTAAAAACCCCTATGAAATTCATGGGGTCACCAGAAGTCAACAAGCAACTTGAAGGAACACAAACACAGCAGCATACAGGAGGATATGTAAAGCAGCCTGTGATATCCCCGATGCCCCATACAACTTGATGTTGTTCTTGTGGCCACAAATGTCCCTCTTCTCTTTCCCTAAACTCTTCAGCCTCCGATAACCTTCTAACAGTTCTGGCTGCTGGGTACCCTCCAAGTCATAATCCCAAAAGATTCAGACAAGACATTTTTAAAACAAATGAATATTTCCTTGTTAAGTTTCCTTGTCCAAATGCTCAGAAGTCAATAGATCTGCCCTCTTCTCCAAGGCTGGAGAAGAAGGTATTGTTTTATTTTAGTTTTGGCAGGCTATTTTTCCACCCCAATTCTCCCTCCCTCTTAACAGCATATGCCAGTCCTGGAATTCTCTGCTTCTTGTGGAGATCTTGTTACTCTGTGGTGGTATTAAAGAACTGAACCCAGGGCCATGGAATGCAGCCGTCTGCATGCTTCCCTTCCAATAGCTTGCACCACTTTTGTATTTATGTATCTGAAAACCTCATGTGGAACCTGTGGCAGCAAGCAGCAGAATGAGGAACCAAAAATACAAAGCAAAGCCTTAGCATATGTTATAGCTTCTCAGGCTAATACATGCTGGGCAGGGGGAGGCAGACAGATATACACCCACCCTTCACATGCTCAGTAATTCGGTTACTCAGCTGTCTTCTCTTCAACACTTCTTCCGGTTGCTATTGCTTGGTGAACAAAAAAAAAAACATAAAGGTAAATTATAGTTTAAAGAAACAAAATACAAAGTGAACACTTTTCATGGGCAATTTCCATATTCATTCAACACCTTTTTCCTCAAATATTTGAAAAATATTACACATAAACCTAGTTTTTGTTGTTATTGCTTGGGAGGATCACTATTTCTTGTTTGGGGGGGGTCTACAGACAGCCCCTAAGGGGTGGCTCTGTGCCGCCCCTAGAAGCACTGGATCGGGGCTGCAGCAAACACATGTCACGGTCCCAATCTGGCACTGTGCTGCTCCAAAAAGAGCTAGCAAATGCTGCTCTTTTTTGGAGGCTTTTCTGCACTCCTTTGGCATAGCATGTCTAAACGCTGCACCAAGGGAGCACCCTGATGCTACCTGCTGTCTGTTTGGGAGGGTGGCGTGAGGATGACGTGGGGGTGGAGTTGGGGCGGGCAGTGATCAGTCGCCATGCCCCAACTCCACCCCCATGTTGGCCCTTGTAGCCGGTCTCTACAGGGCCTTTGTTCATTTTAAAATATGTATTGCGTATATCTACAGTGTTTCATTTGCTTTGTCCATTCTTAAGCAGCTATCTTCGCTCTCATTGCACAGACTCTTTTCTTTTCTCACGACTTTATCGCTTGGCGTTTTAAAATGACTCAAGCCTTCCAAGCTGCAGCTGTTAGGCAGGATGGAAGCAGGGGTTATCGCAAGCTAAATCACTGCTGAATCGCTGGCCGCCATCAGCCAAGTCCAAGCCTGGCTCAGCCAGTGCTTTTTAGAAATCAGGACGCTTTCCAGTTTCTAAAAAGCACTGGCTGAGCCCAGCTGGGACCCGGGCTGATGGCAGTCAGTGATTCTGTGGCGATTTAGTTTATGATAATCCCCACCTCCATCCCACCTCCTGGTTGCAGCCCAGGAGGCTTGAGTCATTTTAAAACACCAAGCGATAAAGTCATCAGTTGTCTTTCTTTCTTTTTTCTTTCTTTTTCTTTTGCTATTAATTATCTTCCCATTTAACAGTGCAATCCTACACAGGCCTGCTCTGACATAAATCTGACTGAAGTTCATGGGGCTTACTCCTGCTGGATGAGGACAGATTGCAGACCATGGCAAAAAATAAAAATGAGTGTGTCCCACAGACTGGGGGTGTATCTACACTGTAGAAATAAGGCAGTTTGATATCACTTTAAGTACTATAGCTCCATCCAATGGAATCTTAAAAAGTATAATCTGACAAGATCCTTAACCTGCACAATTCTACATATAAACATAGTCCACAGGACTTACTGTTAGACAAGCACATGTACAGGACTGTAGTGTAACAGTGCATGTAGGTAAAAATCCTAGTGAATTCCATGAGGGTTACTAACAGATAAATGGGTGTAGCAGATTACAGACTAAAACAATAATTGTGCACAAGAAATAATCTGACACTACTGTTGACCTTTACATGAGCAGTGGACAGCTTATCTTGTTATTTTGGACTGTAACATCTGTCAACCCAAACCAGCATAGTCAATAGTCCACTAACATCTGAAGGGCCACATATTGCCCACCGTACTATAGATCCAGAAAGGAATATCTGGTTAAATAAATAGTTTCCATGCACACATTCCCTTCACACATGCCTCTTGGTCCTCTGTACATGGACACCTCCATTTGCAATCCCTAACTGGGATAGATTTCAAAATTGTCTTGATCATTTTTCATGCTGCACTTGGAACCAAGTACACAGCAACCTGGAATCTTCTCAGCAGAGATCAAATGCACATCGACATCTATACTTCAGTACACAACAGACAGACCAATCCCTATCAGTACTGCACCAATGGGACAGGACTGCTTCTTCCCATCTGTCATATCAGAAAGGTGTATCCCAATCCACTTATCCAAGGCTGCCACACAGCTGTGATCAATGCATTATTAATCAGTAACACTCAGAGCATGGACTCTTGAACTACAAATCTCAGAATCCTCAACTGGCCATGCTGGCTGGGAATTCTGAAAGCTGTAGACAAAAGAAAGAGAAACTTTTACAGGTTCTGGTGACACTGACTCTGGAACAGGGCCATAACCCCCTACTGTGACTTAGCTATCCTGTTTATACACTACATCTATGTCTATGCTTTTAAGACCAGTGCTTTTCCCCAGAGGCGAAACCCTTTTATGTACTATGCAAACTCTCTTGTCTTTCCAGACTTCAAACCAGTGTCTTCCTAAGGTCAAGTTTTTAGAACTCCAAATATGAATTCTGCTGTTTGGCAACATCTCCCCCTTCTGGATAGAAAGTGTGCATTATTAAAACCCATCATCATTGGAAAAGTACATAATTGCAGTTGCAGGGGGGGGGGGGGCAAATTATACACACGTATCTATAACAACTTACATGAAGAAATAGAAGTTCCAATACTGCTGTTAAACATACATATCTATAACAACTTATGTGAGGAAATGAAGTTCCAATATTGCTGCTCTAAAACTGAGATTTACAGGCTGTGAGGTTCTCTGCTCACAAGTGGAAGGGTTGAATTTCCATGAATGGAAGGCTACTGGCTCATAGGACAACAATGGGATACTGTAGAAAGTGGCTCACCATCTGGCATTGCATGGGTGAATTTAAAAATGGGCAAGGTCAGCAAAACAGCCTCCATCCTGATGTTTCCTTTGAAAAACCAAAAAAATATAGATTGTCACTTGTTCTGCCTAAAGGATCTTAGAACCATCCTATGAGTCATAAGGGTGGGAGGAACAATGCCTTCCCAACTCTTTGGTTGGTATCATTTCTTTTAAGGCAGAGGAGGTCACCTTCAAAAGGTCTAGGGCACATGCTGCCTACATACATGCTCTGCAAGGTAGAGGGCCACACTAGTACCCCTGTGGGGCTGTATGTTCTCATGAGCCAGACTTTGCCCATCCCTGGCTAAAGCTAAAAGTGGCACAAAGTCCTCCTCTGTCCTGACCAGACCTTGAAAAAGTTAATTTTTAGGCTACAACTTCCAACGATTGCCCCACCCTAGATGGCCCACAGTAGTCCAGAAAATTTCCTAATTCTGATTCTGACCAACAAAATGTGGGTGGGTGATATGTTTGTCAGTGCACATATATACAATTGGCTTATGAAACAGTGTGCCAAAGCATTCTTTTGTTCTCAAAGTAAGGGCATTGTTAGTGAGTGTGGTTCCCCATTGATTAAGCAGTAGTGAAGACTTCAAGTAATAAGGTTACATGCATATGAAAATATGTGTCTTGCAAATATATATATTTAAAATGTCATTATGTTTATGTCACCATCTTATACATGCCACCTTAGAAACGGCATTGCCATCTGACAAGTAAAGGTAAGATATATTTTCTAAGATGGTGCCTTCCATCTGTAGGTATTACTGTCATCATCATTATTCAAAAATAAAGATGCAATTATTATAAAATCTAATAATAATTTGAAATTTGAAAAATTTGCTGCTTTATTAATTGGGCATGCCAGTTAAAATGATCAAGTGAAGGTTGTAGATGCATTTGGTATTTTTCTGTAACACTGCACCAGTAATTTGCACATACCAAACAAAATACACTGTTAGAAAAAGCTCCTGGCCCCAAGATGCTTTCATCTCGTTTTCAACAATGGGTAAAAGACCAGAAAAAGGGAAAGGGGAAATGATATACTCTCATATATTGTACCCACTTCCCTGCAATGCCAGATGGTGAGCCACTTTCTACAGTATCCCATTGTTGTCCTAGTTCCATTCATGCAAACTCAACCCTTTCACTTGTAAACACAACTGATTTTTTATTTATTTTTTTAGAAGATAGGGATTGGATTGGATTGGATTGGATTGGATTGGATTGTAATGGTAGCACTGAGCTAAGGTTTCCCCAGAGAGCTTTTTTTTTTTTTTCTCTAAGAAGAAACGGGGAACCAGAGGGAAAAGTTAAAAATTAAAACTCAAGAACTGTTGTGAAGAGGCAGGAAAAACTCGGCCTATCCCAACAGACAAGCTAATTTCAGGAGTGGAGGCTTACCAAGAATGAAGCACTATTTCTTCTCATACAGAAATCTTTCTCAACTTTTGTTGCAATAAGTGATGAGGAGATATGACATTCTTCCCAAACAGTCTTTTGGAAAGTAGCCATGTTCAGGATGTAGCATCACCCCATAAATGCATATAAGGGGAAAGATTATGGCGGCTGCTGGCTACTGATTGTTGTAGCTAATTTTTGAGGGACAAAAGACTTTCTGCTTGCTTTCCTGGTAAGCTTCCACTCTGACAAATCTTAGGACGTTATCACATGCGGGTCTCAAAGCAGCAAGAAAGCGGTATGGAATCAATCCAGAACTATACCGGTATAGACCCCACAAGACGGAAATTGCTATCAGACGCAACTAGCATCATTGCGCAATGAACGAAAGCAGCATCATTCCGGTATCATTCTAGTCGCGCAAATGTAATTCCCCAGGAAACCAGCATTCAAAAGAACGGGGATGATGCTGCGATGGGACGGGGATGGGACGAGGTTCTGTGCGACGTCGTGTGAACACACGGGGGAAAAAAACACGATGGGATGGGGTTCTGTCTGCTTTAGACCCCGTGTGATAAGATCCTTAGACGATTGCATGCAAAAATAAAGCTACTTATCCCTGCCAGGGTAGTCGCTTATGGGATGCAATTGGGAATTATCGCACTAAAAATGCTGCCAATGCCACTGGATGACTGCAACCTGGCTGCATCCCGGCTACCAGCTGCATTCAGCCAGCCGATTTGCAAACACAGGAGCTATGATAACAGTAACCAGGTAACATTACACACAACTAAGGAATCATAAGTAACACACTACTTGTAACTACTTTACTTTTGTAACAAAGCACATCAAAGTCACATTTTGTAAAAATGTAACCCATGCAGGATGAGACTACTTTACTGCTGTAACATTACACAATTGTAATTGTGTAACTTTATTGTGTAACTTTATTGGTGTAACATTACACACAACCATGATTGCACTTTAACTGTCATGGTTCTGTCCAATGGAATAATGGGACTTGTAGATTAGTGAGGCACTCAAACATATGGCTGAGCATTCTAAATACTTACTTATCCCTAAACTGCAAATCCCAAGATTGCATAGGATGGAACCATGGCAGCTGAAGTGCAGTCACACTTCACTTCAACTGTAGTTGTGAAGTACAGTTGGTCCTCCATATCCACAGATTCTTCATCCACGGCTTGAAAATATTTTTAAAAAAATATAAATTCCCAAAAGCAAACTTTTATTTTGCCATTTTATATAAGGGACATCATTTTACTATACCACAGTATTTAATGGGACTTCAGCATCCTCCTCTTCCTCCTCTTTCCAAACGTTTTTATGTGTGGAGTTAAATATTGAATTTATTTAAATTAACCTGTGCTAATTTAAACAATGTTATTTCCTTATAAAATGTTAAAATATGAATATACATGAAAGTGCAAATGAAAATACACACACTAAATAAACAAAATATTTTTATTCATATACCACACTGAGTGGGGTGCACATGTCCACATGCTGATATAAAGGGGGGTTTCAAGGGTGAAAATTCTGAATATCACTGGTTTACATCATTCTCAACAACCCTATAATGTTATCATATGGAATGCCAATTGTGTAGTCATGGTTCAACAGATAATGCAATCTATAACTCTCCATGGAACACTTTCAGATTGTTTCTCATCCTCTTCCTTCTCTCTCTGGAAAAAAAAATGGAAGCCAAATACCAGCATGCCTCCTACTGCAAGACCCATAGTTGGTGCAATTAAGCAGATAGAAGACAAAGACAGTTTCTTCTTTGTTCTTGGGCATCCATACTAGTCTACATTCATATAACCAGCATTGTGTAGTGGTTTGAGTGTTGGACTATGACTCTGGAGACCAAGGTTCAAATCCCTGCTCAGCTATTGAGACTCACTACACTTGTCCCTCTGCATTTGCAGTTTTGACTTTTGCAGATTTAATTATTCATGGATTTCATTACTATGTTCTCTCTAGCAATATCTAGGTCCTCCAGCACAACACTATGGTCAACTTTAACCAAAAGTTGCACTGAAGGCCCTAGAGATTCCTAGAGAGAACACTCCACTAGGTATTTGCAGCTCCTCCAGCGCAATTCCATGGTCAATGTCTGGCAGATGTTGACCACAGAGTTGTATTGGAGGACCTAGAGATTCCTAGAGAGATGTTTTCTCCGGTAAAAATGTAGTGTTTTGGTATTTGCGTTTTTTCAACATTTGCGGGGGTCCTGTGCCTTTAACCCCAGTGAATGTAGAGGGACAAGTGTAGTTGACCTTGTGATACCACACAGTTATAGCAATATGATTCCATTTTAATGGCACATTTTACATCCAGTGAAATCCTGGGGTTTATAGTTTAGGGAAAAACTGGCTGAGAATTGTAAATACCCCTTCCTAAACTGCAAATCTCAGGACTCCACAGGGTGGAACCGTGGCAGTTAAAAAGGAATGATAGTGCTATATGTTTGTAGTGTAAAAGAGCTCCTAGTGAACTAGTCAGTAAGGGGAGCCTTCAGATTGGAATGCCAATGTATGGTCCCCAGTCCTTTAGCAGAAATCTTGTATCTGTACAACTGTTACAGGTAGAAACCTCTATAATATCTGTGATAGGCAAAAAGAAATCTCAACAAGTGGAGCCTGCTGCATTGATTAATGGTTCTTTCATTGAATTTCATTGCTTATCAGGTCTGCCAGAGGGAAAAATAAAGCTGGGAGTCTTTCCTCCAGACACGGCTCTGGCTCTTTAAAGACGTAAGCTGTGGGCCTCCTTCCCTGCCCTCTGAAAAGATATCACTACAAGAACATGAAAAGGTAATTAATCTGAATGAAATGATGTTAGGACAGCGTGTTCTGATACTCATCTCTTGCCCACGTGTTCAAATCAGCTCACTGTGGTTTAATCACACAGAGAAAGCCTTTGTCGACACCGGGTGTCAAATGGCCAGCCTTTGCCCTAGAGAATGGCAGGAATGTCTACACTAACAGGGTCAGACATGGCCAGTTTCAGTCTCACCTGTCACAGCTGCTAGACTGGCCTAAGAAACAGCCTCTTGCTGGGGCAGCCAACTCAGGCCAAGCCTCCCAGCAAGAAGTCCAGCCGGAGTGCATGGGGCAGGCAGGCAGACACAGATCTGTATGGGCATGATGACAGCCAGGGCTGGGTCAGACTGGATCAGGAGGTGAAACCGAATGTAATTTCACACGCTAAAGCTCTCTGGTCTGGATTGCAAGGTGTGAAATTACACTCATTCCTCAGCCCAGCAAGCCAAGAAAGAAAAGACAAGTGGAGGCGAAGACACATTGGTCTGTAGCCCCATCACCATTTAATTGAAGAGAAAATTAGTTCAAAGAAGAATGCAAAAAAGTGTGGGGTTTTTTTGGGGG
>CM034703.1:38518001-38550815 GCA_020142125.1 Phrynosoma platyrhinos
CTTCCGAGCGATAGGTGGCGCTATTGCGCTCACCCACCCCCGTCCCAGAGTCTCTATCTACATCTTATCGTCCTTTTTTGGGCGAATCCATTAGTCTCCAACAAGGGGGGGATTAAAGGAGGAAGAGACCAATTGTGGGAGCACCCCCTCCTCCTGAGCAGCACTTCCGTCGGCAACTGAGGACGTGGCTCTTGGCGCCGCCAACGCCGTTTGCCGGCTGCTTCCGCTTCCGTCGCAGGCTGGGGCCTGCCTTGCCTCAGGCACTTCGCTGGCCTGACCCTCAGCCGTGGAGGATGAGGAGGCCCCGCGGCGGCGGAGAAGGAGGAAGAGGAGGCTGCGGCTGAGGGAAGCCTGGTCATGGAGGAGAAGTTCAGCGGCGGAGGCGGCGAGGCCCTGGCTGGAGGCGGGCGGCTGGGGCCCGTGGATGCGCCCAGCGCCCGGTAACTGCCCTTGGCTGAGGGGGCCCTTGGCTCTTTCTCTGGCCTCCCTCTCTTTAGCCTCTGGAAAAGCAACCGAGACTCCCTCGGCCCAAAACACGCTGCAGACATAATCCCACTTCCAGACCGCTTCAACTGCCCTCTCTCAACGCTAGGGATGTTTTTTGTTTTGCCAGACCTTTTTAGTACTAAAACAAGGGATACTTTGGGCCTTTGCAGACTGCCAGAAATAGTGCAAATTGAGTCCACTTTAAATTGAGGCCCTGCCCTGGCTCAGTGCTAGGGAATTATGGGAACTGTAGTTTATTGTGGTACCAGAGCTCTCTGACAGAGAAGGCTCAATGTCTTAGAAAAAAATACAATTCCCATGATTCCCTAGCACTGAGCCAGGGCAGTGCCTCAATTTAAAGTGCACTGTTTCTGGCAGTCTGCTTAGGCCCTAGGTAACTTTCCCTGACAAACTAAAGGGCTTATTGGAAGAGTGGTTAAAGGAATACTTATCCTCCTTATAGCTTGCTGTATTATATTAGTCCACAGAGATGTGCTTTGGGAGAAAGAGGCCACACAGTGGAATTAATTATGGTCAGGAGATGGGATGTTTGTGGGGATCAACAGCCCAGTTAAGGAGATGGGACAGACAATTAGAATAATGGAATCTTAAAGTTGGAAGAGAGTCCCCAAAGACCAGGGGTAGGCAACCTTTCCCCTTTAAGGGCTGAGGGACTTCAGCTCCCAGAATCCCAGGAGCTATTGGCCAACATGGGACTATTAGCCAACATGACTGAGGCTTCTGGGAGCTGAAGTCCCTCGGCCCTTAAAGGGGAAAGGTTGCCTACCTCTGCCAAAGACCATCCAGTCCAACCCTCTGCCATGCAGGAATACAAAAAATATCCCTGAATCATAGAGGTATTATTATTACAGCCAGCCCTCCAGATTCACAGATTCTTTATCCATGGATTCAACCATCCACAGCTTGAAAATATTCCAAAAATAAATAAATTCCAAAAAGCAAACCTTGATTTTGCTATTTTATATAAGGGACACCATTTTACTAAGCTATTATATATAATGAGACTTGAGCATCCACAGATTATTATTATATATAATGAGACTTGAGCATCTGGTATCCATGGGGGGGTGGGTGTCCTGGAACCAAACCTCAGCAGATACCAAGGGGCCATTGTATTACTAAATTTCAGAAGAGATCAGTTATGTTGTTATCTTGCAGCACAAACAATGAAGATTATCTACCTCCTTAAAAGGCTAACTGATTTCTGTTGAGATGGGATCTCGGTCCCTACCTTCAGGTGTAGTTTTCTAGTTGCCAGAGGCAATGTTGATACACAAAAGCTTGTATTTCTAAAACTCTGACTCTGGAGTCAGTTCAAGTGTTGTACATAGGACTCTTTGTTCTTCCTTCAAGTGGCTTAATAATACCATCTGTCTTCTGGAATAGATATCTTGGATTGTTATGTAGAGCGGGGGAAACTTCACTTAAACCTAGGATTCTGACAAGCTACACTTGCTAGTTTTCTCTAAAAAGCTACTTAAAATCCAGGACCTTTCCAGATTATTTTCATCTGCTTTTCCCATTGCTGGGGTCCAGATGTGGCAGGGGAATTTTTTATCTAACTGTTGCATTGCATGGGGAAAAACATCCACCAGGGACAATTTCTTAAATTGCATGTCCAGTTCTCCCATGTGCACAGCTCTGAGGGCATATTTCCATACTGTTAAATTCCCATATAAAAGTAACATTCTGCATGTAGGTTGCAGTGTGAAATTTCTCTAGGCACATATGTTGCAGCACATACCTCCACTGGGAGTTCACAGCAACATGAGTTTAGTAATTTACATGAAGTTTTGATCTTCATGGCAGTGTACAGCATGGGTCATGATGTTAGTAGAGTAGAGTGATGATGTTTAAACAAGCATGAGAGCTTCAGATTGGATCTGGAAACCTAATTAAAGCAGTATCTTCTTGATTTGAGTTTATTTTTAATTCATGTTTTCTGTAGACCAGCTATACTGGTAAGTTAGTAATATTTTGAGTCACACGGGTATATATTAAATGTAAAGATATTCCCCATTGACAAGGTTGTCAAGTCGTGTCCAACCATTCTGTAAAGGCACCAGATCCAGTGTGATCTAGGAAGCTAAGTAGGGTCAGCTCTAGTTATTACTTGGATGGGAGACCACCAGTGAATATCAGTTGCTATAGACCATATTTCAGAGGAAAGGAACTGGCAAAACCACTTTTGAGTATTCCTTGCCTAGAAAGTAAAGGTGAAGGTATTCCCCATTGCCAAGGTTGTAAAGTTGTGTCTGACTATAGGGGGTGGTGCTCATCTCTGTTACTAAGTCAAGAGCCAGTGTTGTCAGAGACTACTCTGTGATCATGTGGCCAGCATGCTTGCACAGAACGCCATTTCCTTCCCACCGAAGTGGTACCTATTTATCTACTTGTATTTGCATACTTTTGAACTGCTAGATTGGCAGAAGCTGGAACTAGTGACAGAAGCTCACCCCATCATGCAGCACCCAGGCCTCAAACTGCCAACCTGCTGATCTTGCAATCAACAGAGTCAGCGTCTTAACCACTTGAGCCACTGCACATATATATATTACATATCAGTTATTTTGAGTGCACTGTGATGATGTCTTGTCCCATTCAGCTTTCACCATCTCACTACCTTCAGACTCTCCAGGATCCTTAGTTTAAACAGCCCACCAGTAACATGTTGTGTGCACTACTCACACATCTTCAGTGTTTCATAAATACATTTTGTATACAGTTGTCCCTCCCGTTTGCAGACTTCGAGTCTGCGGTCCCGCTCTTTGTGGGAGGGACAAGCAGGAGGGATATAATGGCAGCATGTGCACCATTATTTTCAGTGGGGCTCAAATATTTGCGAGCTGCCATTTTCGTGGTGAGGTCCAGAATGGCCAGTGAACTGGGAGGAGCTACTGTATATCATTGTCCAGTGTTTTCAGACTAGGCTAGTCACTTAATGCTTACTTAACTACACACTTAAAGTAGCATTTTATTTATTTATTTATTTATTTTTGGTTTAGGATCTCTATGTCTGCAATAGGGGTACATCGAAAGGCAGATCTAGATAGCTAATACTATGCTAGATCCATCCCAGGATGCATCTTTTTAATATATATATAGTACTCACTACAGCAAAGAGTTCTTTGTACTTGGTGCACTAAATGTACAGTGGGCCCTCCACCTTTACTGGGGTTAGGGACGCAGAAGCCCTGTGAAAGTTAGAAAACCACAAATAAAAAAGAACTGTTTTTTTACCTGAGAAAACAGGTCTCTAGATTCTCCAGTACAGCTCAGCAGTCAACATCTGGCAGATACTGACCATAGAATCACTCTGGAGGACCTACAAATACCTAGAGAATTGATTTCTCTAGGAATCTTGAGGTCCTCCACTGTGACTCTGGTCACTGGCCAGCACAGTCATGCTGGAGAACATAGAGATTCCTAGAGAGAACATATTAATCAGATCTGAATAATCAAAGCTGCAAAAGCCAAAGCCGCAAATGTGGAAGGTCAGCTGTACATTGCATGCATGCTCTCACATCAGGGGTATTTCTCTGTTTTGCTGTTTAGGAATACTGTGTAGAGCGGTGCTTCTGAAGTTACTTGATGTGATGGACCAGCCCCCCTTTTTTGATGTATGCCAGCAGCTGGTACCATATTTGTGCTATATTATTATTACATTTGTTTTCTTTCCTGGAAGCTCACCATGTACCACTAGCTGGTGGGAACTCCATGGACCAGCACTTTCAGCAGCACTGCTCTAGAGTAAACAGAGATATTCAGAGCCTATAGCAGACTAGATAGCATTCTAGACCATTAGTAATTATGGATAGGAAAATGTGATTGTGTTGGGAATTGTATTTAATTCACCTGCTCAGTTAACTTTTTAAGCATTACAGTATTTGAAATTCAATCCATTTATTATTATTGTATATTTTTCGAAAGTTCACCACCATTTCATAGAATCTCTTTTTTTTCCCTTTCTAGCCTGACAAAATATATTGTGTTGCTGTGCTTAACCAAGTTTTTGAAAGCACTGGGCTTGTTTGAATCCTATGATCTCCTGAAAGTAGTTCACCTTGTACAGTTTATCTTCATAGTAAAGCTTGGGTAAGTTGATTGGGTCAGCTTCAAGTGAAGTTGGGTCACTTGAGCAGTCTAAAGTGCATTAATCGGCTGTACACTAAGGATATTTTTAACATCATAACCATTGATGTCATGAGGCCAGTACAGCTCAGATAATCCCTATTGCTCTAGGATGCTTCTTTTGTTCTCATCTTGTAGCTAGCTTTGGTCATTGCTTTTTGCACCAGCATTAATCAAAGCTTGAGACTGACAAGGAAACATTTGTGAACAGATTTAGACTAGTTGTGCTTTGTGAAAATGTGTCATATTCCTATGATTCCATATGAAACTGCCATCAAAGGGATGTGAAGGGGGGAGATCAAGGGGGTTATAAATCGATGCAGTTGGCTATGGGTAAAAATAAAGGAAGTTGTAGATTGGGGCAGATGACTACAGCAGGACAACTGGGGTGTTTTATGGTGGTGCCTTCCTTTCATGCAAGATGGTAGGAGATAGGAATTGAGAAGGGGCAAACTTAAAAGCACACCTTTGAAGCGGGCAAATGGTGCTGGCTACAAGCGTGGGGAGGGACTAGACAAAGGATTTTGAAAGTGTTGTTAACTTGGGGATATTCGGAGTTGATTCTACCCATTGTGGGGTCGTTTTGTGTGTCTTAGAATTCAGAATAAAGCAATAGTTAATTTTCACTAAAATGCTGTCCTGGTTCTTCATGTCTTCAGCTACCAAACATGACAAAATGTTGGTACAGATGTAGCCAATATTTCTTTCAAGAAAAGGGCATTCTCAACTGCCAGACTATAGTCTGACAATTCCATTTCTGAGCTAAACCCTAGAATTTGCACTGTTTCTGTCCTTTGATGATTTTTTTTAATAAAGTCCTACCTGCCTTCTAGATTTTGGTTTAGTACAAAAGTACAGTTCATACTGAAATTATAACATCACATCAGTAACATACTGATAAAGGTTTGCTTGAAATGCAAAATAAAGTATTAATTGTGTTGTTATCTTAGGAACACACATTCTTTTGTATGCTTATGGGAGCATATCATTATGTTTATGGTGTTATAAAACTGTTGTTGAATGTATTACATGGTATATAGAATGCAGAATGAAAAACATTGCAGCCTTAGGACAGAGCAAAAACTGTAAAATGTAATCAAGTCTGATTTTTTTTTTTTAAGTAAGAAGATGATGGGCATAAAATCTTTCCTTGCTTGTCAAATGATTTATCTGATTTATCATATGCTTATCATATGATATATGGTGAGAATTTGTTTGAATGCTAGTTGTGAATTTCATGATTGAACAAATTTCTATTTGTGCAGGTCTGCATTTTTTATGATTCTGTTTCAAAAGCCATTTTCTTCTGGAAAACCTGTTACTAAGCACCAGGTGAGTACCCCTTTAATTAATGCATAATTTTATATGCATAGGCTATATTTTTGCAGTAATTTTAAGAACTAAAATTTCCATTCTGGGCCTGATTTTGGAGCCTCAGGGCATCAAAATGAGAGGCAGCTATGCAAAGAGTGTGTATGTTTGTTTCTGTGAAGCTTGTGCTTTAACTCTTCAATAGATTTGTGCACCATAGACCTTTGATAGCATAGACCTTAGGAAATTAAGAAACTAACTTGAGACAAGATTCATTCGAAACTGAAAACAACAACACCCATTTTAAATCAGAGCTTGGTTAAACTGAACCACAAGTTGATAGGATATTTTCTTGAAATTAAACTTTATCTCACTGAGAATGTTTTTTCTCTCTACAAATTTGCATTTCTAACTTTGCTATTAGCCAATTAAATGGTAGGTACCTTGATGTTCCTGTAAAATAAAGACAATGCTATGGAAGAGAATGTGGAATATTCTCTTATTGCTTGCTATATAAGGACTGTGGAAACGACATTCCTTATGGAGTTGTTTGGCAATTTTAGGGAATAATGGATCTTGACAGTTATTTATTTGCTGGCTAATACTAAGTTTGTTGCTTATAAAACTGCTTTGTCTACAGTAGCAATTAATTATTTTGCTAAGTAATGTCAAGACAGTAATTTGATGATGATATAGTAGTAGTAATAATAATAATAATAATAATAATAATAATAATATATTTATTTATATCCTGCCCCTCTGCAGAGCAATTGGGGTGGCTTACAACATTAAAATTTCCATACAAATATGTTAATACAATGTAAACAGCACATAAAAATCCCAAAACCCACCCGCCTCTTAAAAAGTAAGGGTTCTTCTTCTTAGACTAGGCCCGATGGACCTGGGCCTGCATCTCTCCTCCAGATGACGTCAGATGGAGTAGAGGGAGGGCTCTTCTTCTTAGACTAGGTCTGATGGAGATGGGCCTGCATCTCTCTCCCAGATTACCTCGGATAGAGTGGAGGGAGGGCTCTTCTTCTTAGATATGGAGCTATTGTGTTAAGAATGATACTGAGACTGTTGATTTTTGTCCCAGTTGGATTGTATCTTTCTGGATTAAATCAGTAAACAGTATTAAATAATAATACTTACTTTAAAAATGGCTTGTGTGTAAAATTTTGTATAGGCATGCTGATACAGCATTTTCTTTTGCAGTGGATCAAAATAATTAAACATGCTGTTGTTGGCTGCATAATTTCACTTTTGTGGTTTTTTGGCCTCACCCTCTGTGGACCTCTAAGGTAAATATGTCACTAAAATTATATGTGATAAATATGGTACCAAAATCAAGTTACATCACTTGAGCAGTTTTTTGCCCTCCAGTTATTATTGGACTGCAGCTCCCAGCACTCCTTTCTACTGTCAATTCTTGATCAGGATGATTGGAGTTAGTCCAACTACAGCTGGAAGGCCATACCATGACTACCCTGCTTCCTTTATTAGATAAATAGATATTATGCCTATAGAAAGCTGACATACCTTTCAAATAGGGGACCTTGCATTGCTAAGTTATCATTCTGACTGAGGTTCCTTTGTGTATTTTTAGGCAGATGTAGAATGGTCTTTTGGAAATCTTTGTTTTAGCTCATATTTAACTCATGCTTTCATTAAAAGCATCAGTGTATTTTTGATAGAATCAGATAAAGGGATAGTAATACGAGACTTCAGGTGAAAATGCTCCTCTGGACAACTGGTTTTCAGAAGGCAAGATAGATATCTCTAGGGAGCATACCGTATATTTAACCTATCCTTTCTCGTAAAGCCTCAACAATATCTTGATTCAGCCATGCCGTAGGGCACTATCACAGTATTGTGTAACTGTCTGTAGTGTGCTGTCAACCTACATAGCTTCCTCCACAAGGATAAATGCATGGGGTAACATTTACAGGAATATAGAGAACCCAGAAATCTTCAAAATAAAGCATGTTATGCATTCCTGCTTCTCTATGCTCCTTGCATCTGCTCATGACCAATCTCTGCGATAGCATTTTGTTTATATCATCTTCATGCTTTAAGCTAGATAACCTGGGCGGTATCTATATTTCAGCTGTACTTAATAGTGACCCCAAAATTGGTGGTAGCCAGAACTTTGCCCTTTAGGATAGACATGCATAGGATTGGGAGAAAATGAGTATTGTTGTGATTGGCAGTATTTATGCCACCCTTAAGTTTCAGTACTGCATGTGTTCATTTCAGAATAAAACACAGCAAATTTAGGACTTCTTAGTTGTCGTGCATAGGATAGGTCTTTGGCTCCATGGCCTTCTATTCCACTTTACAAGGAGATATTTTCTGTTTTCCACAGCTCTGTCCTCAGTGAGATGAGTGGAGTCCCCGCAGATGTTCTGGGCATTGGGCCTGGACTTAGATTGGAAAAATTATATTTGAGGACTCCCAACTCCAAGAATCCCCCAGCCAAAACCCCAGCAAAACATCTAGTTTTTTGTATTACTATATATCACAAATGAGATTATTTAAATCTTTTGTTTTTCAGAACTGTGTTGCTTTTTGAGCATAGTGATATTGTTGTCATTTCACTGCTTAGCGTACTATTCACAAGCTCAGGAGGAGGACCAGCAAAGGTATCCCATTTATTTTGCAAAAAATACACATATTTAAGAATATGAACATTTTGATGATAACACCTGTCTAAAATTCACAAGATCATCAACCTATCTGGAATTTATAAATACCATCTACATGGATTATATGCATTCTCAGTGAAGAAACTATTCCAAGATGAGCTATAGCAGAAGAAACTCGGAACATAGTATGTTGTGTACCAGAATAACCTATTGTGAATTCTTCCTGCTGTCTCCTCAAAAAAGCTTGATTTATATATAAATTATTTTTTAATGTTCTTGATGTCTCTTTTCCTTGTCTTTTCTGTTCTAGCTGGTTTTTATAATGCTGATTTTCTGCCTTTTTTCAGACAAGAGGTGTGGCCTTTTTCATTATTGCTGTGATCTGCCTGTTGCTTTTTGATAATGATGACCTCATGGCTAAAATTGCAGAACATCGTATCCTTTCTGAACATAGATCAGGCATAAAATGTTATGTTTCAGCTGTCTAATTGAATCAAAATACTTCTCACAGTTGGTTCTTGGTATTGAAAGACACTGAGAATGCTTATGCACTGTAGAATTAATGCAGTTTGACACTTTAAATGCCATGGTACCATCCTACAGAATCCTGAGATTTGTAGTTTTATGAGGCACCACTGCTCTTTGACAGGGCAGCATAAAGACCTTGTAAAACTACAAATCCCAGGATTCCATAGGTTGGAGCTACTGCATTTAAAGTGGTGTCAAACTGCATTATTTCTACAGTGTAGATGCACCCTGAGAGATGTAAAAGAATCAATAGAATCTTACTTTACATTTTGTTAGTAAATAAAATCCAATAGGATAGCGGAGAGTAGAATTCTAGAAGGAATGTGCAACACCTGCCAGCACTTCTACAGTTACAGTGGGGAAATACATGACAGAAATAGTACCCCATCAACATCTAAGAGACAATAGATTCACTACCTCAACTTTAAGACGACAAAAGCAGTTTTTCTTGCCATTCCCAGATAACAAGAAATCTAGATAATCAATTTCATCCAGATTACTATGGAGCTAGGTCACCACCATCCATTTGAATATCTTGCCCAAGAATGAAATATTGAAAAATAAATGGTGATTTCCTAAATTGGAGAAAAGATGGCTTTTTCAGTAATGGATACAGCACTGCCTTTTTAAGAACATGGAAGACACCACCTTCCTTTGGGGAAGTCTTTGAAATATCCAACATCCAGTTAATTCTGGATTTATAATTATTATTACATAACTATGTACATTCCTCCATGCTTTATATTTAAGCAATATACTTTATATCTCCTTTGCAGGACAGCTTTAAGTGTGCTAATTCAAGAGCTTTACATTTTCCCAGCTGGCCTAGTAATATGTTGTGGGCATAATGAACATTAAATCTCCTTTAAATCTTGATTATGGTATAACAAGAAGAGTGAAGCAAAAATTATTTTGTAACAAGAGTTACAAAATTATTATTTTGTAATTTAAGAGAGGGTGCTGCTAACCCCCTGGCCCAAAATAGAGTTGTCTCAAGTTCTCCTGTGAGAAACATCTATAAGAAATTATGTACTGTCTTTGCTTATCTTATACTTTGTCTTTGGAAAGCAAGCATTTTATAATGACTGAATGGGAGGAGGGGACATCTCATGCTAGAGAAACTGGAAGGGTACCAACTGTATGTGGTTTCCACTTTGTTACTTAAAATCACATCCTTTTAAAAAATGTCAGAAAAATGGATTTTAAGCAAGCTGTTGTGGCCCAACTCCGTCTGGTTAACTAAACCTTTTTCATGGGGAAAGGCCATATCAAATTGGCAGGTCCCTGACCCCTCCAGATTTGGTTTTGTTTTTTAATCATCAGGTAATGAGAAAGACATCTGCCTGAAACACTAATGAAGTACTCTGTCAAAGCAGACAGTACTGGATAACTTAGGGGGGTTGCAGACTGCCAGAAATAGTGCAAATTGAGTCCACTTTAAGGGTTAGGGTTAGTGCTAGGGAATCATGGGAATTGCATTTTTTCTGAGACATTGAGCCTTCTCTGTCAGAGAGCTCTGGTGCCACAATAAAATACAGTTCCCATGATTCCCTAACCCTAAAAGTGGACTCAATTTTCACTATTTCTGGCAGTCTGCAACCCACGCATAGATATATTGCCAAAAAGGGGTGAATTTAGCCCCCATCATGCATTTTGGCAGCCCTTGGGGCCTTACTCTTATTTCCAAAAAAAGAATATTTACATAGAAAACGGGGGGGGGGAAATCACACTACTTGAGATTTCTAGGAAGCATAATTTATCTTTATGCCATATTTTGTAGCTCTTAATACCAATACCAATTAAAAACTGGGTTTCCATTAAAACATTAATTAAAACTGGGGGTTAAAACCAGAAATCGACAGCCAGCAACTGCCACGTACAAGAGTGGGTTGTGAGGGGACAGAATTGGCCTCCACACCCTCTGAAGTTGCCCACCTGTGATCTAAACAGTATAAGATACTTCCATTTGCTCTCATGTGCAACTTGCTTTAGAGGCCATTCCATTTTAGACGGAATGAAAATGTTTCTCTGTTTTAATTGCAGTACATTGTTTCTAATACAGGTGAATCTAGAATGTGATATGTATACCACTTAGCCATTTAAGATCATATGTATTTATTAAACTTCCTATGCTTCTGTTATTAGAGTCATTATCCTTTGTTTAGTTTCTTCAAGGAAGCAATTCTTGGGGGAAAAGATGCTGCTCTTACTTGACTGAGAGTTGGGGATAGGATTCCTTGGCAGATTTTTCCTGAACTTTCTTTTTTTTAGCTGAAGGACACCATGATAGTGCTCTAACCCACATACTTTATACGGTTATCGCTTTTTTAGGAGTTGCAGATCATAAGGTAAATAATACTGCAGAAATAATATATCACTAAGGAAATTCACACTCTTTAATGTTAGAAAGCTGAATGAATTTTTTTTCCTAGTTGTTCATGACAATAATCAAATTTTTAAAGGAGGGAGTCTTTTTGAGGAGAGACTTAGGGAGCTGGGTATGTTTAGCCTGGAGAAGAGAAGGTTATGAGGTGACATAATAGCCATGTTTAAATATTTGACAGGCTGTCATGGTAGACTAGGGTACAGAGCAATGAATTTAGACTATAAGAAAAGAGATTCCACCTAAACATTAAGAAGAACTTCCTGACAGAGCTGTTTGATAGTGGGATATCATACCTTGGAGTGTGGTGGAGTCTCCTTCTTTCGAAGGTTTTAAACAGAGGCTGGATGGCAGTCTGTCAAAAGTGCTTTGATTATATCTTCCTGCATGACAGGTTTGAACTGGATGGCCCTTGTGGTCTTTTCCAACTATGATTCTGTTATGTATATGGATCATGATTACACAGTATGGGAAGAAGAGATTGGAGAATACAAATTGGGATGTTACTAGCTAGAACAACACAAACCTTGATGATATTAATGATTCTTCCAGTTTCTGGAGGTTGCCAGTTATGTAAATATATCATAAGGGGAATTTATGTATAGATTTATTTTTAATCTATGGCATAAGAGGTGAAATGCTTTATACTTAGAGGTGCTAATATCTTTTGTCTATTTCTTTACAGGGAGGTGTAATCTTGCTAGTATTAGCGTTGTGTTGTAAAGTTGGTTTTCACACAGCTTCTCGAAAGCTCTCAGTAGATATTGGTGGAGCTAAACGCCTTCAAGCATTGTCTCATCTTGTTTCTGTCATCCTTTTGTGTCCATGGGTCATCGTTTTATCTCTGACAACAGAGGTAACTATCATAGCAGCTGCTGAAAAGCAGACAACTTTAGTACATTTGCAGACTGGAACTTAAATTCTCTTTTTAATAATATACTTAAGATAAATAAATGGATATTTTTAAAATGTTTGTATATTTAAAAATCCAAATTTTATTCATAAATTGCCTTTTCATTTTTACAAATCCCAAGGCAAAGGACTATAGTCTAAAAACCCAGGCTTTTAGATGTTATGAATGTTTGTAGATGTCATAAATGTTATGAATGAAATGGAATGAAAAAAATGTTAAAACAACTCAGAAGGTAAACCATTAAAAACCATAACTCTGTAAATGTATGTAACACCAAAAGACCACTTTAGGTTTTGTAAAGTTTTGTGAAGTTTAGAAATGAGATAATTTGGTGAAATTCTATTGTATGGGGATTTTTAAAAAGCTCTACTCCATCTTCCCTGGAGATGGGATGCAAAGCAAAGCTCCACTTGATTATTCCAGTTCAGGCAAGATTGTATATTTCGACTGAAGCAGGTACATTTGAACCAGGCCACTTTGGGTATAATAAGTTAATACCAGCACCTTGAACTGTACCTGGAAACAAATTCTTAAGCAGTACATATGAGAAAAAGCTGGTATTATGCTCTGAGATTTTGAAATGAGGCAAGTAGCAGGTTCCTGTACTGGCTAAAACTTCCTGAGTGTTGTGAAACACAGTTCCCTTTAAAGTATGGTAGGGCATAGTGCCACTGTATGGTGCACATGCCACCCTAGCTCTTATACAGTTTGGAGTCCCTTCTAGCACCTACCATGCAAGGGGAAGGATGAAAAAATGTTTGGTTTCTGGCATTTCTGGGGTGTTCATTTCACATTTAAACAGGTTGTGTGGGTTCCACAGACATGATCCAGTAGTTTCCAGTTTAGTTTTTTGTTGTGTGTGTGTAGGGGAGGGGGTTGTTCGTTTGTTCTTGTTGCTTTATTTTGTTTTGGAGTTTGGTGCACTTTACATGCTTTATGTGAAAATTTGGCCTACAAAGATGCCCATATGTGTCATAGAATGTATTAGTCATTTGATGGAATTAACAAGCCATGGGTGGAGATTATACCATAATTCACGTTGTTATTTACAAAGTAAGAAATCTACTTTGGATGCAGCTAGTGTTTACCTCTTACTAAAGCCAAGCAGTGTCAGATACAACCATTTTAGTCAGCTTAGATTTCATTGTTTTTAATGCCTACATTAACTTTGCCCTTTTGTTTCAAGTTTAACACTCTTATGTTCTTTTATATTTTGTGTGTATATTTAAAAAAAAAAAGACTAGAATGACTAATGGAACAAACATCTTAAATTTTCTGTAGATCAGATGTGGTTAGAAAGTAAACTGTGGACTGCTGACATACAAAACGCCTGGTTGGTTGTGAGGATTCTTATAAAGAATGCTAGAATTGATAGGCCTTGTTTTGCTCTAGTAAGGTAGTCCTTATATTCTTAAATAAGTGAGATCAGTTAATACTAATAAGTTATTCATAAACTGTTAAAACTTGTTGAATATGCCTTGCTGCTTTATCACTATGAAGTGTATTTAATGGGTCATGCAGATTCTAGTGTGGGCAAAGCAATAAGAATGTCTACCCCCCAACTCTGGTGTTAAGATCAGCAATGAATAGCAAGGCTGGCTCTGAATACAAAATTAGTTTTGCTGCCTCTGTTAAGTTGTTGTATCTTTCTTAATATTTGTATATTTTCTTTGCAGAGTAAAGTAGAATCCTGGTCTTCTCTCGTCATGCCCTTCATTACGGTTATCCTTTTTGTCATGGTTTTGGACTTCTATGTAGAATCTGTATGCTCCATCAAGATGGAGGTCTCAAAGTGTGCTCGTTATGGATCCTTTCTCATTTTCATTAGTGCTCTGCTTTTTGGAAACTTTTGGACACATCCAATAACAGACCAGCTTCGCGCTATGAGCAAACCAGCACACCCAGAAACCACAGAGCATGTTATTTCTGGAGGAGTGATTGTCAGTGCCATATTCTTTATATTATGTATGTACTGTTTCTCCTTTCAGGGGAATGGTAAAATGTTACTCATCTATTTTTCATATATAGATAGAAAGAAATTCAGTATGCCTTCATATGTTGATGATACGAATATTGTTTCATTGCCATTTTGCCAAAATTTACTGAAAATTCTTGATAAATTACTAGTTAATGCATGTAGATTTGGATGGGGTTAGAAGGAGGTGAAGCTGGATAGTCTGAAGGTGGTCAGCGAACTGCACCAAGTGTTTTGTATATAGACTTAAGTATGTGTTCATTTTACATCTTCCCTTCCTTATTGAACCAGATGGCAAAATGTTTACCAGCTACTGCACACTGGTGGGCAGCTTATTACCCACGGTGTCTCCCTGCTCATTTTTAAGGCTTCCACATTTGCTGCCGCTATGCTAGCAGCCCTAGAAATGTAATTTCTGTTGAATTGATGGTATGTAAGGGATATACTGTTTTTCATACTGAATTCTATTTCTGAAAATCTTCCAGAAGTACATTTTGGTTTAAACCTAATTTCATGTTCTTATATAGTGTGTTTTAAATGAAAAACAGGAGAGTGGGGTGCTCCTGCCCCCATGGCAACAAATGCCATATGGGGCCACTTTGGGTCCCATATTGGAGGAAAGGTGGGATGTAAATATGACAACAGGGTGGAATAAGGCTCCCAGAGGGATAATGGGCAATCAGTTACTCCCCCACTCCCAGAGGCTGACTGCTCCCGGTTTCCTTGAAATGAACTTCTGGCTTCACTTCTGTGCTCAGATTCCTTTTGTAAGATTCCATGAAACTCCTGTTTGAAAAGTTTGTCCTCAATTAGGCATGATCCATTTAGATACCTTGATTTGGTCCTGGAACCTAGATTTTGCACGTTTGCAGAAGAATGAAGATGAGTGAGCATAGCAATTTAAAATGAAGTTTGAGACTTATCCAAAGTTTCTAGCAAAAGAAACATGATATGGTTTGAAGCCTTGAATTGTATTCTAAGATGAAAACCAATGCTTTCCAATGATGGTATGACTATCAGCTAATTCAGTTAGCTTATACAGTCAGTGTATGATATAAAAGCACTCTATTATAGGCTGAGTTTCCCTTATCCAGAATGTTTGGGACCAGAAGTGTTTTGGATTTCAGAGATTTTCAGATGTTGGAATATTTGCATATACATAATGAGATATCTTGGATATGGGACCCAAGTCTAAACATGAAATTCATTTATGTTTTGTGTACACCTTATTCACATATCCTGAAGGTAATTTTATACACAATATTTTTTAATAATTTTGTGCATGAAGCAAAGTTTGTGTACATTGAACCATCAGAAAGCAAAGGTGTTACTATCTCAGTCACACGTGGGCAATTTTGGACTATTTCAGATTTCCAGATAAGGGAGACTCAACATGTACTGAATGTTCTGAATGTCTTTGGAGATTTTTATATGTAGAGGAAATCCTTGTATTATGATGGTCATACAAAATACAAACAACCCCATTATCTTTTCAGCTGCTAATGTTCTCTCCTCCCCAACGCGGAAAGGACAGAAAGGCACTCTCATTGGTTATTCTCCAGAAGGAATACCACTGTACAATTTTATGGGTGATGCTTTCCAACACAGCTCTCAATCGTTACCTCGATTTATTAAAGAATCATTAAAACAGATCCTTGAGGAGTCTGACTCAAGGCAGATCTTCTATTTTCTGTGCCTAAACCTGGTAAGTTCCTAAGCCTTGAGCAAAAATTGTTAGACATTCAGGAATGGGAATAAATTTAGTTTTGCAAATATGCTATATGTGATGTAGGACTAGATGAAAAGACATCACTGACCATCCAGTCCCACTGGTCAGTTTTAAAGGCATGATGATGATGTTCTTAGAGAATTCCTCAAAGTTGGCTATTCAGGCAATGAAAGAAGGAAGTTACACTCTCTCTAAATAAAAAACCTGATAAAGTGGCCTGAAGTCCATGAAAGCTTATGCTGAATTGTATCCATCTCAAACATGTTGCTAGATCCCCCTTCCCCTTTTCCTTGTTAGGATGAAACATGCTAACAAGGATTGCTCCTTGAAAACTGCTGCAGGAGAACTTAGTACTCCATTTATGGAAGTACAGAAACTCATGGCCAGAGCCCAAAGACCATTTAAACCAGTTCTGTGAATCCAGGGATGATGTGAGGAAAAACATAGCAGTTCTTTTGATCGTAGCTGCTGATTTATAGATGTTTCCTTGAGAGTAGTCTCTTGGCTTCATCCAAAATTACATTCTCACCTGAAGTCAAGAATATGCTGACTTTAGAAAGAATGGTAGCATTCAAAATTAGGAGTTTAAACAGCTTTACTCCTGTTCAGCCTTGATAGCTGGTAATAAGAGTGAACCCATTTTACTTGTTTCCACCTGGAAAGGAGGTGACATTTTGTCCCTTCTTGCTCCATCTGTTCTGTCCAGAGCACTCAGCCATTTTTCTCACCCGCCCTATTAAGCCCACCTTGTTCCTTGCTCACACTTTGCAAAATTCATGTTCTTAGTAATAGTGACAGAAGGACTTAAACATTAGTACCTACTTTTGCCATTATCACATTTAGAAAATGGGGCTATTTCAAAAGAGGTTTAGAGAAAATTCTGTAATAAAGATGGAAAAGAGTGAAGCATTGAGTTAAAAGCTTATCTCCTCATTTTAATAATAATCGGCAAACAAAAATACATTTTAGATATGGTGTTTCTCCCTTTTACAGAAACAAGTGTTTAAGATAGGTATTTAGAATATAATTCTTTCTACAATGTGTTATATGAGTAGTATATGAATGTTTACTTTATTATTTGTAAGAACTCTTTCATCTATATGAATTGTAAGTTGAATAAGGGAGAGTTTCAAGAATCGGTTGACCATTTGCTCTTACAATACATCATTTTATGTTTTATTTTAATGAACAAAATCCAAAATTTTCCTCAAATTCGTTGCAGGCTTTTACTTTTGTGGAACTCTTTTATGGTGTGTGGACCAACAGTCTAGGATTAATATCAGATGGATTTCACATGCTTTTTGACTGTTCAGCTTTAGTTATGGGTCTCTTTGCAGCATTGATGACGAGATGGAAAGCAACACGCATATTCTCATATGGGTATGTCCACTGAATTTTGTTACAAAGATATATTACAAAGATGCTGTCAGTTAAGTCATCACATCCAGAGCTTTAAAAAAAGTACCATAACTCACAAACCCACAAAATAACAAAACAGTGGGCCTTGAGGGAAGATTCGAATCCAAAAGTAACTTCCAAGATCTGCTAATATCATTCATTAGAGGAAGTTGTTTTGGACCTAAACTATTATCTCTCTTGCCCAGTATTATTTACTGTGACTAAGGGCCTGTACACACTGTCCAAAAGGTCAGTGTTCCCCCTGGCTTTATGTCATCCTCTCTGGATAATGCAGGCCATTAGCCCCAGGTTGGGATCAGCCAGTCCAGATCCTGATCGAGCAGGCCTGGGCTGATCTCAGCCCAAAGGGGCCTTAATCCATTCCTAAAAGGCTGGCTGTTTGCCACAGAGTTTCTAGGAAAATGTGTTGACGGATAGCACACCAGATAGCCTGTGAAAGGGGGCACCTGGCCATGTGGGTGTAGCCAGCACCCCTGCTTCCACTCTTACAGCCCGCAGCAGGAGCCTTGAAAATGGATGTGGCAGCAATGGTAGGTATGGGGCGTATGGTGGCAGCAGGTCCATGTGAATACCTGCTCATTGTCATGCCGGCCCAGGGACTGACTTGGGTCATAGCCAGGAACAAGATACCTTGGGCTTCTCTTTTGCTTTCCTACCTATATCCTCAGATCCTAGATATAGTTCCCCAGGATTTTAAGAAAAGTTGTTTTTGTTTTTTTGGTTTGTCTGTTTTTTGTGGGGGGAATGCCATGGAACTATAATTCCTTCCCCATCCTTTTCCCTTTCTGTATTATTTTGAATACACCAGTGTTGCATGGCTTGGCACAATAAATATACCAAACATAAATGGGAGTCATGTATTTCCATGCATATGACAGAAAATATACTCTGGAGCTGCCACCAATTTTAGGGCCTGAACAGACTGCCAGAAATAATCTAGTCTGAGACCACTTTAACTGCCCTGGCTAAGTGCTAGGGAATCATGGGAAGTGTAGTTTATTGTGGCACAGAGCGCTCGGACAGAGAAGGCTCAATGTCTCAGAAAAAACTACAATTGCCATGATTCAGGCATTGAGCCAGGACAAAGTGATCTCAAGCTAGATTATTTCTGGCAGTCTGTCCAGGCCCTTAGTCCCTGTAATATGTCCCCAACTGTCCATGATGCACATCTTCCTATAAACTTCCACATATTTATCACAGCACACCCTGATTGAAAATTGCATTTCATTTGAATTGATTAGTTGTACTCACTCCAGGACTAGGCAACTTGTGGCCCTTAAAACTGTTAGCCCACATTGTTGGCTGTTCTGCCTGGGGCTGATAGACACTGCAGTCCAGTAATATTTAAAGAGCCATTAGTTGCCACTCTTTTAGTCTTTTTAAGTCCAAACATGCAAGGCTTTTAAGAAAGCAAGCATTTCATGTTAATTTCCAGTATTCAGGAAATCAACAGAAGCTCATTTTGTTGTTGTTGTTTTTATTATTATTATTATTATTATATTATTATTAATAATAATTTTAAAGCTAGTTCTGAACTATTCTGCTATGTCTTGTTACTCTTTTATCCTATTCCATCCAAAGGTTCAAGATAAACTCTTTTAAGATTTTGCTGTATAGTCACCTGTTTCTATTCCACACAATAAAAGTTAATTAGTATTTCTTTAAGAACCAACATTTTGCAGACAACAGCAACAACAAAACGTTCCTCCAATCCGGCAAAGTTACTTTCCTTCCATGTCATAACAGATTGTATAGTTATACCTTCAGGGAGCCTGAGTTCAACAAAAGGCATATAAATATACCTTTTATTTGTTTGTTTTTTCTTGATCAAATGATTCTGGTTCTTAGCAGACTAGTTTGGGGCTTTAAGCCGGTTTGAAACACTTCTGCAGTATCTCCTGCTTATTTTTATTCCTTACTTTCTGAATTGCAGGTTTGGCCGTGTGGAAATTCTCTCTGGGTTTATTAATGGCCTTTTCCTCATGGTAATAGCTTTCTTTGTCTTCATTGAGTCTGTAGCCAGGCTGGTTGATCCCCCAGATATTGATACAAATATGTTGACTGTGAGTTTGACACTTTATTTTCTTTTAATATTAAATTCACTTCTGCTAAGATTATTAAACTATGTGATAGAAAAAGAAAAATTCAAGCATTGTTGGTGTTTTTTCATTGCATGGATGTTAGCCTAAGATAGTGCTGCATGAGGAGGAATAAACTATGCTTGGCTGGACCTAAATTCCCACAGTCCTAAAAATTAAAAAAAAAAATTCTGCTGTGACAGTTGTATATAAAGAAGGCTTGTTAATGCTTACCCTCTTCTGAAAAAGCTATGATACCGGTAATGAGATAATATATTCATTTGAATTGATTATGGTTGCCAAATTTGAATAGGATTATGTTCTTATAGTGTAGATATATCAAGTTTTTCCTACTGTGGAAACTCCTGCTTTCTACTGTTGCTGTAAGGTGGCACAGCCATAGATCTGTTATTGATTCCTGTCATTGATTATAAACTAATTTTTCACTCTCAAATCATTTCTAAAAGCTATCTGGCAGGTAGACTTTTATGTGAAACTATGTACAGTAGTGCTACTTCCACTAGTGGCCTATTTACTGGAGCCAGTCCATGAGCTATTGGCTGACACGCCACAGCAAGTTTCTAGGAAAGAAAGAAAACAGTTTTAACAAATGGAGTGCATAGGATCTTGGCACATTAAATAAAGATGATAGCATGCACAAACTGTGATTTTTCTAGATATTGCCCCATATGCACTTCAGTAATGTAATACAGTCACCCTCCATTTTTGTGGTGATACGTTTTGGGACACCTCCCCCCATGAAAATGAAAAACCACAAATATCTGAACCCCATTGGTTTGAATGGCCATGTGCTCCTGCACACGTGCCATTTTATCCCTCCCCACTTGCCGGTCTGCGAAGGACTGAGACCGTGGAATCGAAGTCTGTAAATGGGGAGGGACAACTGTATGTAAATCAAAAATGAACAGAATCCTGGCTGTAACTCTTGCTTTTTCAGTTCTCATTTTTAAATGCAAAATGCTTTCAAATAGAATTTTCTTTTTCCACTGCCCAACATCATATGACTTGAGAAGCACTGATATACGTGTCAGATTATTGGTTCTGGCTTTTCTGGAGTGCCATAGTCTCCTTGCCTTTGCTATACATACAGCTTTCTTAAGCACTATGATGAGAGAAGGCAACGTTTTAAATATACTTTTTCTGTCCTTTCTGCAGCCTGTCTCAGTTGGAGGATTGCTGGTCAATCTTGTTGGTATCTGTGCCTTTAGCCATGCCCATTCTCATGGACCTTCTCGAGGAGGATGCCATGCACATGAACACAGTCATTCACACCATGGCCATAGCCATGGCCATTCTCACAATGACTATGGTCACAGTCACAATCATGGACACTCACATGGCTCATTGGGAGGTGGCATGAATACCAATATGAGAGGTAAGCTGGGGCAATTGATTCCCCCCCCTTCAAATTCCTTTTGTTGGGAGTGGGGGATAGCATGAAGAAGCAAAAGACTGGACAGTGGTTTAGAGAAGTACTATGGTGAGGTCTGTGCTCACAGTTTGTACCTGACAAAAGCTAAATTATGCTGTTTGGCTGGTAAGTTTATCTACAGTTGAAGAGGAGCAAACAATATGGGTAGAGTCTCAAGGTGAATTTTGCTGCACTCAGTCCTCTCCTTATACCCTGAGACTAGTTGTGCTGTGGTGTGGAGTCCCCCACCCCTGGAAAAGTCATTTACTACTCCAGGAAAAGTCCCCCACCCCTGGAGAAAAATCACTAGGAGCAGTAGTTTTGCAACTTTTGGCCACTTCCACTTTCAGTTGTTTTCTGTGATTTTTACATTTTCTAGGCTTGTCCAGCCCATGCTGGGTCTTCAGGATGAAAAATGGGCTCTTCAGCTCCTGAAGTTTGCCTATCCTTGAAATAAAAGGTCTACATTTGTTTTGTTTTCCTATTTCAGGAGTATTTCTACATGTCTTGGCAGACACTCTTGGCAGTGTCGGTGTGATCATATCGACAATACTCATTCAGCAGTTCGGATGGCTGATAGCTGATCCCCTCTGCTCTCTCTTTATTGCTACATTGATTTTTCTCAGTGTTATCCCACTGATAAAAGATGCCTGTCAGGTACTCTTGTTGAGACTGCCACAAGAACATGAAAAAGGTCTGCACATGGCTTTAGAAAAGGTAAGAATTTTTCTCTCTTCTGGTTTTCTTCTCATTTTGTCACATATGTCTGGATTCCTAGTGAGTGCTTAAGTTCTGCCTTATTTTCTTAATACATTCATCATTATCAATTGCATTGTGATGGTAACTAAGGGCCTGTACAGACTGCCAGAAATAATCCAGCTTGAGACCACTTTAACTGTCCTGGCTCAGTGCTAGGGAATCATGGGACTTGTAGTTTTTTTCTGAGACATTGAGCCTTCTCTGTCAAAGAGCTCTGGTGCCACAATAAATTACAGTTCCCATGATTCCCTAGCACTTAGCCAGGGCAGTTAAAGTGGTCTCAAGCTGGATTATTTCTGGCAGTCTACAGGCCCTAAAACCCTTTTAGGAAGAGTCACATTTGGGGATTTGTTCGCTGAAAGGCGGAACCTTTGCAATAATACATATAGGGAGATAGGTTATGTTGTTCTCAAAAGTGACTTTAGTTGAATCATTTGTGTCAGAAGCTTCTGCTTTGACTGAGAACCTTCTAAGGCAGAAGTAGGGATACTTTTTGTTCCAGGGTTCCATTTCCAATTTGCAAAGGGTCTCGGAGGGGGGGCAGGGCCAGGGACAGGAGGTAGAGTAAAATGGGCAGAACCAGATGTTAATTCTTATCAGTTTGGACAACTTTCCATTATGATTGTAAACCAAAGTTCAATTCTGTGCATGTCTACTCAGTACTGAGGTACAGTAAACCAGTTTCTTCTTCATGGTCTCTGTGCCTCGCACAATAGGGTTTGCGCCTGCACAGAGATTCCCATTTGGAAAGCTGGAAAACTGAGCAGATTGGTGGGAGCCCCAGCCCCCTTCCATGTACTTAGCATCTACTGCCTCCTTCAGTTCTCTTTCATCCACTGCAAAAGAAGCTGCTTTCGGATCACTCTCTAGCTGAGTTCCTCTCGTATATAGTAGAATTTGATCGTTTTCTAATTTTCTTTTAATTTTTTGTTCTTAATTTTCTTTTTCTGAGCATTGCACTAGCATACCTTGGAATCAAGATTTTTATCTGTTTTTCTGCCTGTCTGGGTGCCTCGCTTCTAGGCCTCTTATTGCTTCCAACTCTTTATTTAAGCTCTGCATTTCTTGCAACCATAAGTTCCCCTCACTGATGGACATTCTAAGTGCATTTTTTGTTTGGGTGAGGGCCACGTTACCAAGTGTTGTTCTATCTGCCGCTCTTTTACCAATGTGACCCTTCACAGCAGGGCCCAACGCCTGAAATTTTTTTGTTGGGAACGTTTCTTTGTGTTGCTGAAAAGTCTTCTCAGAAGGATCCTCTGGCTTTGGTGCCAATTTCAAAACTTACTCAGATCCTGAAACACTAAAAAAAAAATCAGCACCAGTTTCTTCTTCTGTTACCTACCAGAAATTTCTTTGGGATAAGATAGCTGCTTTTATCCCCTTCTTACCAGAAGAGCAAAAAGAGACTGCCCTTGACTTCTACACTGAAGCTCTCTCTCTGTCAACTAGCAGACTGCGCAGCCAAAGTGACTTCAGGTGCAGTGGCACTCTGTCGTCATGCTTGGCTCAGATCTACTGATCTTATCATGGAGGCTAAGAAGCATATCGAAGATCTGCCCTTTGAAGGAGAGGGCCTCTTTGCTGCCAAAATGGACAAGTCTGTGGACACTTTAGCCAAAGCCCATCTCACAGGCAAGAGGTTGGGTGTTACTGGCCAAAATCAACAATATCACCTATGCAAACAGCAATAGCACTCCCAGCCATCCTCATCCAACTACTCCAGATCTCACTCTGTAGTCTCCACTCAATACAGGGGTCTTCTCAAAAATCTTCTCAAAGGCCCTTTAAACAGTGTTACTCTCAAGGCCAACAACAACAGCAGCAGCAGCAAAAACAACAACAGTCTTCCAAAAAATCTTCATCCTCCAAATCACACTATTGATGGATCTACAGGGACGACACCATCACCTGTTTCTCCAACCCCCTCTCCACTGCCAGCTTATCATTTCTCAAAACTTTGCCATTTCTATGACAACTGGCGGCAAACCACCACAGATACCTGGGTCCTCACCATTGTACGCCTGAGTTACGCATAGAGTTTGCAAGTACTCCACCTCTAACCCATCCTCCCTTCATCTTCAAGAGATCTCCCCCCCTTGCCAAACACCCTCCTGCCCACACTCAATCAGGGCTGTCTCCTCCTTTGCTGCCTTCCTCAGAGCTGTTCCCCCTGCCTGATGTCTGCAAGGCGGCTACGTGGTCTCAGCCTTCCATGTTTGTCTGGCACTACTGGCTTGATTCCAGGTCTCGTCGGGATGCCAGCTTTGGCCATGCTATTCTCTCTTCTGTTCTGTACCTGCCACACGTAAGGTTTTTAGTAACCCTATTGTGTGAAGCACAGAGACCACGAAGAAGAAGAACAGGTTGCTTACCTGTAACTGTGGTTCTTCAAGTGGTCATCTATGCTCTTACACAAACCCATGCTACCTCCTCTCAGTCAGGTCCCTGCTGATTTCTTGCGGCAGACTCAAACTGAAGGAGGAACTAGGTTGGTGAGATTGGGCATGTTCAGTACATGAGGGGAAGGGGGGATCCTGCAAATCTGCTCAGCTTTTCAGCTTTCTGAATGGAGTCTCTGCGCAGGCACAACCCTATTGTGTGAGGACACAGATAACAACTCAAAGAACCACAGTTAAAGGTAAGCAACTTGTTCTTTCAGGAGTGCAAACAAAATCACACTTCCGTATGGCACCTTTCCATTTTTTAAAATATTCTCTTATCACTAACAGAAGAAGTTTCAGCTTTATCTCTTTGCTATGTGTTTGGGTCACAGTTTCCCTATCCCTGTCCTATGATATTCAGAAGAACTGATAAAATCACTTGCAAAAGAGCAGGATAGGAATTATGTGGCCTGCAACCTACATGAGGCCTTTTGGGGGAATGCTGTACTTTGGACCCCAACCAACCTTCCCAGGTCCTGGCAGTCCTCCAGAAAATTTTGGCCAAAAAGGATTGAGGGGTTGCCAAATAATCATTTTAATGAAGGGCCCTACCAGGCTGTTGCTGTAAAACAGCCACCTTCCCCCAACACCCAGGAAGATGACTGGAAATGATGCATCTGAAATTGTGCCCAGAGCAATGCCCTACATACCTCTGGAAGAGCCAAAACACCAGGCAGTTTGATCAGTCAAACTCTGGAGCAGGGGTAGGCAACCTTTCCCCTTTAAGGGCCGAGGGACTTCAGCTCCCAGAAGCCATGGAGCTATTGGCCAACATGGGACTGTTGCCCAACATGGCTGAGGCTTCTGGGATCTGAAGTCCCTCAGCCCTTAAAGGGGAAAGGTTACCTACCCCTGCTCTGGAGTATTAAATACTGGTACATTAATTCATAGAGATGCTTTAATGCTCACCCCTCAAATGTAATCACTCTGTTTTGGAAGTTTGTAAGTTAACAGTAACTTAACCATCCATAATAAACACTCCTATTCAATATTATTACAAATCTTGTTATTACATTATTATACTTGGTTTGTTGTTGTTGTTTTACAGATCCAGAAAATTGATGGTGTAATCTCCTACAGAGATCCTCATTTTTGGTGTCACTCTGCTAATGTTGTGGCAGGCACTATACATATCCAAGTGATGTCAGAAGTGATGGAACAAAGAATTATACAGCAGGTAAATTAGTATATCTGTGCATTATGCACCACTAATTCTCCTGGTTCCCAATTTCTCCACATAATTGTATATATGCATTTTTGTTTTTGTCGTATGCCTTCAAGTCATTTCCGATCTGTGACAACCATAAGGTGAACCTATCATGGGGTTTTCTTGGCAGAGGGAATTTACATTTGCTATCCTCTGAGCTTGAGAGCATGTGGCTTGCCCAAGTTCACCCAGTCGATTTACGTGGCTGAATCAGATTCAAACCCTGGTCTCCAGAGCCCTAGTCCAATGCACAAACCACTACACCACACTGGCTCTACATATATGTGCATACCAGTAGCATAAACCATATGTAGTAGTTGTTGTTGTTAACTACCCTCAAATCAACCTGGACTAATGGGAGCCCTGTGGATGAGACATCTCCAAGAACACCTTTTTTCCACTGCTCTTCCTAAGTCTTGTAGATTCATGCCCATGACCCTCCTAATTGAGTCTTGCCATCTGGTTTGTGGTCTTCATATGCAAACTATATATAAATATATATACTTAACACATGATTTACTGATTACCATCTCTATGGTTGTAGTTCCTGGATGTTGCTAATTTATTCAGCGTATAATTTTTGTGCTCTAACAGTTATTGAGAGCCCATATTGTTTCACTTGAAGGATGGTTTAACTTACTTGGAAATCACATCACACTATTTGCTTCATTTGTCTTTGAAAACCACTGAAGATGCCTTTTTAATGTTGCCATCCTTGCAGCAGGTTCAAGCAGGAGAAGTGTAAAGTGGTTCTCTTCCTTCTCCACCAGTTATGACATTTCCTTTCACCAACAGCAGAGCGGTAGAACCTCTGGCCCTCAGATCTTGTTGAACTTCAGCTTCCATTGGTTTAGACATTCTGACGACTGGCGAACCATAAAGAGAGTAGTACTTCTTCATCAGGAGGGCTAGAGATTCCCTGACCTCTCTGCTGCAGATTCAGAGTTTGAGCCTTCTCAAATTACCCTTCAAAAGCATTGTAATCTCTACAGATATTAGACAAATATGGAAAGGATGGGGATTTTTTTTTAATGGCATTTTGTTCATTGTTGCTTGGGAGATTTATTTGTTTGTTTGATAAATAAACCTGCCTTTCTCCAAACATGGGATCTAAGGTGGTGTACAGCATTTTAAAAGCACAGTGCAGTTTAAAAACTGTTCTGTTCTTCCCCAGCATGGTTTCTCAGCTGACCATTTTTGATCCTGTAGTATATTAGCAAAGTATAGATTGTTAGCCTTTTTCATTCAGAGAGAGATTTGCATTCAGAGATGCAACTTTAGGGAAAATAGGATTGTGATGCAAGCTGAAATTAGTTCTATGGTATATGCCACAAAATATATTTTACTTAGAGCTGCAAAGAGACATTTCCTGAAGATTTAATGTCCATGTTTTAATTTTGTTCAGGTTTCAGCAATTCTGAAAGATGCTGGTGTCAACAATTTAACAGTCCAGGTAGAAAAAGAAGCCTATTTTCAGCATATGTCTGGCCTCAGTACAGGGTTTCATGATGTCCTTGCTATGACAAAACAAATGGAATCCATGAAATACTACAAAGATGGCACTTACATCATGTGATTCAGAGCTACATCTGTTGGTTCATTATCTAGAAGTCATCAGAGGAATTTGCACATAGATGTACAGAAACATGTATATTATATATTTGGATTTTGAAGAGGGGCAAAAGTATTGTAGCATTAAAACCTGATCAAGAGGTTTAAGAAGCAATGGGACAATTGGAACATATGGTGTATATGTGGAAATGATGGCAATGTAAAAATACTGTATTTGGTGTCTGTCTATTAAAACAAATTTTGCTAACTGAGTGTGGATGAGCACAATATATTGCACACTTTCCCCAGAAAGGAATATTGAGCATTTCTCTTCCATCTCATACCTAAAGGAAATCATTTTAAGTTATAATTGAAATAAATAGACTTCAAAAACTATGTCAACATTAATTTGGAGTACTGCTGCTGTATGTGTATTTACACATAAAGGTTAGCTGCAAATAGGTTTTTCAGAGTTCATTAAATACAAATGAATATGTACAATTTTATATTTATTCCATTGCTGTATATAATCTCATTTTCTAAACTCAGCTTTGTAAAATGAAGGTAATAGATCTACCATTTAAAAATTGTTAGTGAACTAATTTTTTAAGAGGAAAAAAAATTATATTGGCAACAAGGCAGGGAGAAAGAAAACTACATCTTTTTTGTTAGTATGTTTCTGTTTCTGTTCAGTTGAAAAAATTATTTGAACCACTATGTAAAATAAACATTTTATAATTTTTATACATCTCTAGTGACATATGATTATTGAAACTACAGTCTGAAAAGTTTGACCTGTTTTATAGGATGGAGTGATAAAACCATGCAATCTCATATAGCTTCTTGGTGCCCTGAATCACAGTATAGCACAAGCAGTGTGAAGAAACTGGTCTGAAACTAACAATTGTTCAGAGGGGGATGAAAAATTGGAACAAGTTCAGAGGCATACAGCAAAGATGGTCAGCAGTATAGTAAACAAGCAAAAGATTACTGAGGAAAGTTTGAAAGAAACAGGCATTTAGCTGGGATGTGACAGTAAGGACCTAATGGTACACTTCCAATTTCCCAGGGGGCTATAAAACAAAGATTTTTAGACTGCTGCTCTAAATTGACAGGACTGGATGGTAAGTTCCAGGAGGGTTGAGTTTTACACATAAAGGTTAGCTGCAAATCATTTTTTCAGAGTTCATTAAATACAAATAAATCTGTAGAATTTTGTATTTATTCCCTTTCTGTATATAATCCTATTTTCTAAACTCATCTTAGTAAAATGAAGGTAATATTTTCCCAGCTAAATGAGTGAACATTAAGAGAAACATTTGACAGAGCAATTTGATGAACCACTCAACTGAAGTGATGGCAGATTCCCTGGATTAGTCTTTCAGTAGGAGCCAAAGAATCATCTCTGTGGGATGCTAAATTCCTGGATTTCCTACATCATGGAAGGAGATGACCTAGATCAGCCTTCCCTCACCTGGAGCCCTCCAGATGTTTTGGACTACAGGTCCTATAAGTCCACTAAGCAGAGCTAATCAGCATTCAGTTCAAAATATCAGGAGGGCCCAAGGTTGAGAAAGTTTGGCTTGAATCAAGGACAAGAATCATGTGGCACTCCAGATGTTGGACTATACCTCCTACTATCCTTTGCCAACACAGTTAAATGTGGAGAATGCTGGGAGCTCCAGTCCAACAACATCTGGAAGGCCTTTTGATTTCTGCCTTTGGCCTGGATTCAGTAAAATAGCAGGATCCAATCTGCAGAAGATTATTTGCTATGCCAGATTCCAGTCTCTTGTTCTGTATGTGTGTCTCAATTTGAAGTATATGATAGCCTTGCAGATATCTGTCCTCTAAATTGGTGAGCGTGTAAAATATTTTCACAATTCTCTTGGAGAAACAGTAGTGGGGTCTCTATAGCAGTTCACATGGCGATTGTAAGTGTAGCGTATTTTACAAGAGCCAAAGATGTGATCTCCAAAATTCTAATTAACATATATTACAGTAAAAACCTTTGCAGAAGTGAACTTCATTGAGCTCTGGGATTTAATATCATGGAAGTACATATTGAAATGGCAACTTTAGAAGGAAAAATTTCTAGAACCTTAGTGTCTATGATGCATTTCCACGCTGAGCAGAAATGTTCCCTGTTCATCATACAGTATGGGCAGGCAAGATGCAGCCTCCAGATACTGTTGGATTGTAACTCCTAGCACTCCTCACTACTGGCCAGGACTGATGGGAGGTGTCATTTCAAAACATCAGTACTTTACTCACTCCTGCTGCAGAGCTCCCACCACAGAGAGCAGGCATCACAGCTATAAAGTCAACATATAAATGGATTTATAGCCAAGGCAACCCACAGTGAGTAGGTCTAGGGAAACCTGGGTTCAAATCCCTGTTCTTCAATACAGATATTGAATAACCCTGAGCCCATCACTATCAGCTCAGCCTAATGCTACCCAAAATGCTGGGGTCCCAGCAGGGCTTTATTTAAATCAATATGCTTTAGGGGAATTTTATTAGCTCATTATGTTCTGGCCAGGGCAACAGTCAGATCACAACCCTATGAATATGTTCCAAATGACACAGAACACCGGAGGCAATTCCAAATTTGTTTGTAATTTTATTAAGAAAATAAGCAACACACACACACACAAACTAATGAAGCAAAGGTGGGAAAAGGTGAATAGAGGAGGCTTTGCTAATGGTGATATTTTACCAGTTTGTGAGGCTTAATTCCAGTTGATGGAGGTCTGGAACAGAAATGGTCTCAATAGCTGCCTTGGCCAGTGGGAGTGAGGAGCCTAGTCAAACCTAATAAAGTGTCTGCCTGATGACAGACTAGACTAGGCAGTCGTTTTTGTTTTTTGTTGTTGTTGTTGTTGTTGTTGTTGTCCACTCTTGAGTTGATCTCGACCCATGGCAACTCTAGATGAGATATCTCCAAGATCCCCTGTCCTCTACTGTTCTGCTCAGTTCCTGCAAATTCATACCCATGACCTCTTTTATAGAGTCCATCCATCTAACATGTGGTCTTCCTTTCTTTCTGTTTCCCTCCATCTTTCCTAGCATTATTGTTTTCTCCAGTGAGACATGCCTTCTCATGATGTGTCCATAGTACAACAACCTTAGCTTAGGGGGGTTGCAGACTGCCAGAAATAGTGCAAATTGAGTCCACTTTTAGGGTTAGGGTTAGTGCTAGGGAGTCATGGAAATTGGTTTTTTTCTGAGACATTGAGCCTTCTCTATCAGAGGACTCTGGTGCCACAATAAACTACAGTTCCCATGATTCCCTATCCCTAACCATAACCGTAAAAGTGGACTGAATTTGCACTATTTCTGTCAGTCTGCAACCCCCCTTAGTCATCTTGGTTCCCACAAAGATTCCTGGTTTAATCTGTTCTAGCACTCATTTGTTTGACTTCTTGGTTGTCCATGATATCCTCAGCAATCTTCTCCAGCACCACATTTCAAATAATTTGATTTTCTTCCTATCCACTTTCTTAATTGTCCAGCTTTCGCATCCATACATGGTAACAGGGGATACAATAAATAAATAAATACAATAAAATGGTATGAATACCCAAAAATTATGTCTCTGGTCAGTGTTCTTTGGAATGTAAGGATGACCTCACCACCCAAATAGTATTCCAGAGAGATACGAATGGTCAGAAAATGTCAGACTGATGTGAAATATATGCTTTGGCCACCCTCCCCTCATCCCCTCTGTAGACACAAGGAATATTTATGGATGTCTTGAGTGACTTCTTGGGACAGGTGCCTTGCTTCCTCCTTTGCTGGCCCCATCCTAATTTATGGCCATATTCCAACCTTGGGGTTGCCTTCCTAGATCACTTACAGTTTACTCACCTCAGTGTTTAATATTAAATTGATATCAAACATGAGAGGGGTGATTGGGGGCTCCATCCTGGCATAATACTAACCCTACCTTATAGGGCTGTTTGGCTAAAAAGGAGTACCTGCATTGACTTCTTTGGGGTCTACAAATGTGGTAGCAAATAACAAAAATGTAATCTGGACTGCATGAGAAAGCAAGATTGGTGTTATCCCAATGGAAAAGGGTTCAATTTTTTTAGAGTAGATGAATATTTGTTGTTGTTAGCTGCCCTCATGTTGGTTTGACTCATGGGGACCCTGTGGATGAGACATCTCCAAGAATCCCTATCTTCCACTGCCTTGCCCAGATCCTGCAAGCCCTTGACCATAATAACCCCGCTGATCGAGTCTATCCATCCGGTTTGTGATCTTCCTCTCTTCTACCCTCTATCTTTCCTAGAATTATTGTTTTTTCCTAGAGTGATCCATGCCTTCTCATTATGTGGCCAAAGTACGATGGTCTCAACTTGATCATCTTCCCTGGTCTGATCTGTTCAATAACCCATTTGTTTGTCTTCTTGGCTGTCCATGGTATCCTAAATACTCTTCTCCAGCACCACATTTCACATTAATTGATTTTCTTTCTGTCTGCTTCCTTCACTGTCCGGCTCTTGCATCCATGCATTGTAATTGGGAATACAATGGTCTGAACGATTCTGATTTAGTGCTCAGTTGTATGTCTTTGCTCTTCAGTATCTTTTCCAGTTCTTTCATAGCTGCCTTTCCCATTCCTAGTCTTCTTATTTTTTGATTGCAGTCTCCATTCTGGTCAATGCTGGATCCTAGATATGGGAATTCTTTAACTATTTCAATAGTGACACTGGTAATGAACATGTTTATTTCTCACAGTTTTCCCCAATCTGGAACACAAGATGGTTTATGAAACTAAAAATAGATATATTTTATTTTAGAATCATGTTTCCACCAGATGTACTTCTGAAGTTGGTGGAACCTCTCCAGAAAATATCAAAACAGAGGCAAGTGCATATGGGAAAATACAATCTGTCAGATAGTTTTTATATAGCATTTATGAGAGCCTTTATAAAGGCTTCAGACCACTCCACATACATTAGCCTGATGTTTCCTATGCAATAATTTCATGAGGTTGGTTACTTACTACAGCTGTGCTCATCACACTTCAAACAGCAACTTACTCAGTTTATAAGACAATTGGTGGAGACGGATTAGTGTTTTGTAATATGTGTACAGTATTTATTTATAAAGATACAAGCTGTGCACAAATCTATTAACAGCAGCAAGACTAATAATAGCAAAAAAATAGGGAAAGTTCAGGGAGATCTGCAAATACAAGATTGGTATAAAGAAGTATGGCAAAGGGCAATTAATGATAAGTTAACATGTGAAATTAAGGTTAAAAAAAGGAATAATGAAGAGGAATGACTTTGAAGCAATATGGAAGATATTTGTACAAAAGGTTCTAGTAAAAGAGAAAGGTGGCTTACCTCGACAGGAAGAGTTACAATTTTGGAGGGTAGAATCATAGAGTTGGAAGAGACCACAAGGGCTATCCAGTCCAACCCTCCTGCCATGCAGGAACTCTCAGTCAAGGCATACCTGACGACAGGTGGCCATCCAGCCTCTGTTTAAAAACCTCCATTGGGAGTGTGTTCCACTGCTGATCAACTCTTACTGTCAGGAAGTTCCTCCTAATGTTGAGGTGGAATCTCTCTTCCTGTAGCTTGAATCCATTGCTCTGGATCCTGTTCTCTGGAGCAGCAGAAAACAAGCTTGCTCCATCCTCAATATGGCATCCCTTCAAATACTTAAACAGGACTATCATATCACCTCTTAACCGCTTCTTCTCCAGGTTAAACATACCCAGTTCCCTAAGTTGTTGGATGGGGGACACCTGGCTTAATGCAGCTACGTGTGAAAGGGATCTAG
>CM034703.1:38553467-38572407 GCA_020142125.1 Phrynosoma platyrhinos
TACACACCTCCAAATTTGGGGAAGACTCCTCCCTCCAATCTTTTGTGGAGCCTGGTTCAGCTGCATTTTTGCACCATGTGTTCTCTGGTAAATTTGGCAATGGAAGATGCCTGTGTTTTCCTTCCTGCACCTTCTACAGCAGGGGTAGGCAACCTTTCCCCTTTAAGGGCCGAGGGACTTCAGCTCCCAGAAGCCTCAGCCATGTTGGCCAATAGTCCCATGTTGGCCAATAGCTCCTGGGATTCTGGGAGCTGAAGTCCCTCGGCCCTTAAAGGGGAAAGGTTGCCTACCCCTGTTCTACAGTATACCATTAGCGCTCTTGCCCAGCGCCACATCTCACATGAGTTTACTGTATTTCCTTCCTTTTTCTTTGGGCTAGGTGGAGAGCTCTTCATCCACAGGGTTGCCATGAGTCTGAGGCAGACTTGAAGACAGTGAACAACAACCAACCACAAGCCCTCCTTCCTTTGATGCCTTGAACATGGACTTACTTCGCATCCAGCCCTGACGAGGGAGGGAGGGAGGGCTGGGTGCGGGGTGGCCAGATGTCCTCATTGCAAAGGAGGACAAGGCAGTGTAAAAATGTAGGACAGTGGTTGCCCTAACACTGACCTCCCAGGTGTTTTGGACCTCAGCTCCCAGACTATTGGCCAAAATGGTTGAGGCTTCTGGGAGCAGAAGTCCAAAACACCTGGAGGACTGTCTAGGAATCGCTGATGTAGGACATTCAAGAAAAGTGGAGGACATGACCAAGCAAACCTGGAAAACACTTGTATAAATGTGGATCGATGATGATTCGTCCTGCTCAAAAGTGGAGGACGTTTTGGAATTCCTCCTGGACAGAAGGCAGAAATGGAGGACATGACATGACCAGATGAAAGCTACAAAACTTTGTAAATTCAGACTACATAATCCTGCACCAAATGGAGGACATTTTGGAATTCTTCCTGGATGTAGGCTGAAATGGAGGACATGCCAGGAAAAGGAGGGCAATTGGTCACCCTAGTGTTCACTTACTGCCACCTTTCAAATGTGATCATATTGGATCTCTTGCCTATGTGCTCCAGAGTCTCTCTGGGGGGTTGCAGACTGCCAGAAATAGTGCAGATTGAGTCCACTTTTAGGGCTAGGGCTAGGGAATCATGGGAACTGTATTTTACTGTGGCACCAGAGCTCTCTAACAGAGAAGGCTATATGTCTCAGAAAAAAATTCCCATGATTCCCTAGCACTAGCCCTAACCCTAAAAGTGGATTCAATTTGCACTATTTCTGGCAGTCTGCAACCCCCCTTAGTCTGCCTAGGTTTCCAAAGGGAAGAAAAGAGGAGATACAGAGCTAATGAGAGGGTGAACAGGCATTTTACCTCCAGGTTTGGCGATTCTTCCAGCCGAACTCTAATCTATGCTTTGTACCCACAGCTGGTGGAGAGACACGTCTTAAAATAGCAGAACTTGTAAAGCACACTCCTCTTTTCCTTCTCTTCCCCCACTGCTATCCTTAACGCTCTGCAAACCTTTCTGTAAAGGTGTGCATAGGACCTGAACAGAGACCCATCTCCTTCTTTTGCAGAACACGAAAGTCAACACGGAGAACAAAACCAAACCCGTCATGGCAGCTACCAAGCGGGGGATTGGGGCTGTCAAGCCTGGCATGAGGCCTAGGACTGCCTTGGGAGACATTGGCAACAAGGCCTGCGAGCCGAAGCCCAAGGACCTGGTCAAAAAGGTAAAGCCTCTTTTTCTCTCCTGTCCTCCGTCTAAAGCCAAGAAACAGAGCTCTTTCACGGACTCCTTTTCTTTTCTCCTCCATCGCTCCACTAGGAAGTTGTGAAGCCTGCCCTTGTGGAGAAAGTGACCACTCGAAAAGCCCCAAGGCCTGTTGAAAAGGTGGTTGAGCCTTTGAAGGAAGAAAAGCCAGAACCTGTTAAGGTATCAAGTGGTTTTCATAATAGTGTGTGGCAGAGGGGATGGGAGATATGCATTCTGTTTGAGAGGTGAAATTAACTTTCTGTTTTGTAGCTAATAATGATAATATAATAAGAAATTTTTATTTATAACCCGCCTCTCCCCAAAGGTTTGAGGTGGTAACAAGCATGAAATACAACAATACAGCTATAAAACAACATGATAAAATAAAATGATCCCCTTACCCGCAAATTAAAGTTAACACAGCATCATAAAATACATTCAATGGATAAAATTAACTAAATTAAGCATAATTAAAATGAGGCGTCATGGGACGAACAAGGGCAACCTATGTTAGTATCATGGAATGATCAATCAGTCAGAGAAGGTCTGCCGGAAGAGATCCGTCTTGACAGCCTTCTTAAAAGCGTCGTCGTAATGTGGCGGATCTCCTCCAGCTGGTCGTTCCATAGTTTAGGAGCGGCCGATGAAAAGGTCCTCCGGGTAAGCGCAGCAAGCCTCATCTTCCTTGGCTGCAATAGGTTGCTCCCAGAGGACCTGTGTGTGCGGGTTGGATGGTGTGGAAGGAGGTGCTCCCGTAAGTAAGTTGGACCTAAACCATGAAGGGCTTTAAAGGTTATTACCAACATCTTGTACTGCGGCCAGAAACTAATTGGCAGCCAAACTCAAAGGTGGCCTATATGGTATACTTTTCTTCCATCCTACTTTTAGCCTAATTGCAGTCTTTTGAGATAGTTCTCTCTATGTATGAGGTTAACTTAGGGCCTAAGCAGACTGCCAGAAATAGTGCACATTAAATCCAGGCACTGCCCTGGCTCAGTGCTAGGGAATCATGGGAACTAATTTATTGTGGCACCAGAGGAAGACACAATCAAAGCATCCCTGACAGATGGCCATCCAGCCTCTGTTTAAAGACCTCCAAATTAGGAGACTCCATCACTTTCCAAGGCAGTAGGAAGAGCACTGTTGTATTTTGTAAAATAGAATCATAGAATTAAAAGAGGCTACAAGGGTCATCCAGTCCATTCCCCCTGCCATGCAGGAAGACACAACCAAGGCACCCCCAACAGTTGGCCATCCTAGAGCCTCCTAAAGATGTATGATCAATTCTAGGGCAAACCAAACAACTTTGGTTGTCTTTCAATCAGCGTCTTTTTTAGACAGTCAAAGCTAGGCAAGCAGGGTCAAGAAGTTCTTGCTGCTAGACCAGTAACTGTTTGGGTTAGGGACCTGCATTGCTTTCTCCAGGGATCTTAAAGAGCTGTATCCCCATAAACACAATTGTAAGGATCGCGGAACAGAAATCTCACTCCCTTTTTCTTTTTTTGGCTGACTAGGCCATTTTAGGTCCAAGGCATGCTTTTTTAAACAAGACATGATCTGGAAATCAACTTCCCAGTTACTTTCTGTTTGGAAAAAGCATCTGTTGCATCTTAAACAGCCCAGGGGAGCAAAAAAACAACAACAACATACTAGAATGGTCTCCTACACCCCCAGGGCATGTTGGGGGGATTGGCGGTATTAAAAAACATTATTTTAAAAATGGAGGGGGGGGCACAAAAATGGCCTATGAGGGAATTGCACTTTTCCACTCTTTCTGCTAGACCAGTATTTCTTTCAGGATGATAAATTCTTGGAACTTCTGGCCTTCAAAACATATTCTGATCAGCTTGAATACTTGGCTTAGTATAACATTCTAATTAGTAATACCTCTACACAGGTTCTTTATATCTGATGCATTGAAGTGATCCTTGATATATGTTTTCAGAGAGAAATGATCAACTTGGGTATTTTGGTATCAGTGTAGAACTTGATAATTTGGTGTGGTAATCCTAAATAAAAGAACTGCTCTCCTCCTGGCCAGGTTGTTAATCACCAGTTTGCCTTTCATATGAATATAGTGGTTCCACTGCATTGGTGGGCTAGTTATCCACAGATTTGATCACCTGTGGCACACCACACTCCATATTATGCAATGGCAGTGCATGCTGACAATGTGCCTATGTTGCCGTCCATTGAATAACCTGAGACTTAAGAATACTGATTTTTCCCATCTGCAGGGAGGCCCAGAACAGAACCTCTCCACTATATTTGGTGACTGGCTGCATCCAATATGGCATCCATTTTGGTAATGGACATCTTCCTTTGGCAGCCATTTTGAGATAGTGCCCATGACTTAAAGTTGCCAAAAAAAAAATATATGCCTCTGTGACTTCAAAATGGTAGAGATTTCTATACTGAATTTTAAGTCAATTCTTATCCAAGACCTTTGGTTAAATGCTTTTAACATTTGTGTGACAACAGATGTTGCAACATAACTGGTTTATAATGCAACACTATGCTGGGATTGCATGTAGTTCCTGCTGACCAATTGTAGTGATTTTACTACAGCTAAACAGGTTTGAATTTATGTCACATAGTGCCTGGATGGGACATTACCTGGGAAGCCCCACGTGTGCTACATGGTAGAAGAAATGCATGTAGCTGTAAACAAGATTCGACAGTTACAATCAAATATTAAAATCAGAGTATTTTTCCCTACAGTTGGAGTCTCCCTCCCCAAGCCCAATGGAGACTTCTGGTTTTGCACCAGGAGAGGAAATCCTGTGCCAGGCGTTCTCAGATGTTCTGCTTGAAGTGAAAGATGTAGATACAGAAGATGGTTGTGATCCAAACCTCTGCAGTGAATATGTGAAAGACATCTACAACTATCTGAAAGTTCTTGAGGTTGGTTCAAGAAGTTCTTGAGGCAGGCATGGCATACTTCCTTGGAAGAACAAAAAAATTATTGCAAGCCAAGTTGTACAATGTAGCAAACTGAAATTATACTTAAGGCTGTGGATACAGGCAATTGAGTACAGAATCACTTAATGTCTTTCTCTTTTGTGTACCAGTTTTTTAAAAATACCACAAGACATCCATGGTTTAGGACAAATTGGGCTTAGTAGAAGTGGGTGGCTACAGTAATACGTGGCTCTTGAGCTGGAAGGGGACACTCTAGACCTGATTTGTGATGCTACAATATGTGGAACTCCCAACCAAGGATGGGATAGGCTATCCCTTCTGTTCTTCTGCCAAAAAGCAAGGACATTTTTTTTTAGGCAGACTTTAGGGAACTGGCTGCTGGCTTTTTATGGAGTAGCACTGTACCTCCACCACCACTACCCCGCTGCCTTTTGTATGTTTTAAAAATCACTTGTAATGAAGTGCTTCTCAAAATGATCCATTCACCAGCTTTTTTACAGCTGTTGTTATTTTTGTTCCCATTTCTTGTACATGATGAAATTGCCCTGGTTCTCATTCCTGGAAGATAAAAGCAAGATATGCATAATCATTTGGATTATTTATTTATTTATCTGTAGGGTCAACAGTCAGTGAGACCAAACTACTTAGCAGGCCAGGAAATCACTGGAAACATGCGGGCAATCCTTATTGACTGGCTTGTGCAGGTCCAGATAAAGTTCAAACTCTTGCAAGAGACCTTGTACATGACTGTTGCCATTATTGATCGCTTTCTGCAGGTAAGAGCTTCTGGCCAATAAAGAAAATCCTACTGTGTCCATGGTGCAAGCAACTAGAGTAGACTTCCTTTTAGAGCTTTTCTTATGCTTAAGTATAAGGCTGCTTTTTAAACTGAAAGCTTGAATGCTAAATTAAAAAGTCATGGGGAAAGAGGGACGCTAAGTTTGACCAGGCAGCATTTTTTTCTTTGCTAGTGACAGGAAATGCTTCAGAAGTGTTCAGTCCTGTAGTTCAAATTATAGAAGAGGTGCAGCAACTGTTCCCTTTAAAATTTCTCTACAGGAGTGGGAGCTGGGGGGCTTGGGGGTACATTAGCCCCCAAAAGACATTTGAGCTGCATAACCCACACAAAAAAGTCAACAAATATTTAGCCAAAAATGTTAGGTCCCAGTAAACCATTCTGGTAACAGAAAGGGATGAAGTAACTTCCTGTTTAGTTCGGTTTTAGAAAAGGGCCTCTCTTGGACCTGCCCCCTAGAGAACATTTGAGGGGAATACTTTTACAATTTTTTGTTTGGATTCCACTGACTATAAAAATGGTCCTGGGGACTGCATGTGGATCATGGGCTGGACTTTCCAACCCCTGCTCTGCATTGAAACTAAGAGGCTTATTGCATGAGAAAAGAATGCCAAAATGGAATAGGAGAGTAGCAGCTTTCTCGTGCCTCTCCACGTGCTGTCCTTCATTCTCCTTCCCAAGGAAGACAGTCATAAAAGCATGCCTTTTGCCAAATGGATTTTTCCAGCATGACAAAAGACATGCTTTTATGACCATCTCCCTTGGGAAGAGAGTAAAAGTACCACAACAGCATGCAAAGAGGCACCAAGAAAGCCACTACTCTCCTGCTCTGTTTCAGCTTACCGGTATTTTTCTTGTGTGAGAAGGCTCCAAGTGACTTATCCAATAAATACTGGAGCAGTTTCATGAACTGTTTCATCTTACAGTCTGAATAACAGTGTTTTCTATTACAGAACAACAAAGTAGCTAAGAGGATGCTGCAGCTGGTTGGTGTAACAGCCATGTTCATTGCCAGCAAATATGAAGAAATGTTTCCTCCAGAAATTGGTGACTTTGCCTTTGTGACTGATCATACTTACACCAACCTCCAGATCAGACAGATGGAGATGAAAATCCTAAAATCTCTTGATTTCAACCTTGGTCGCCCTCTTCCACTGCACTTCCTGAGGAGGGCCTCAAAAATTGGAGAGGTAATGCAACTTTGAAGCTTCCCTACCTATGCCTTCCACAGTGTTGCAAAAGGACACTCCTGAGTTGAACATATACTGGAAGATCACATTTGGAATCCTAAAATTACTCTTGAACAAACCTTCTCTTGGAATGAAAGACAAAGCTGTAAAAATAGCTTTGCCCTTGTTTTATGCTCTTATATATGGGTGTCAGGATAGAGTTTGAAATACATTTGTATCTTTCTATGCAGAAGTGCAATGCAAGGCTTACTACCGTATTTTCCGGCATATAAGATGTCTTTTAAATCCAGGAAAATCTGGGTTAAAGTCGGGAGTCATCTTATATGCTGAATATAAAGATGAGGAGGAGGACAGAGGCGAGAGGAGGGAAGAAGCCAGGCAAGAGGAGGAGGACAGGGGTGGTGAGGCAGGAAGAAGCCAGGAGAAAGGAGGGAGAAGCCAGGCAAGAGCACATGGAGGACAAGGAGGACAGGGTTGGCAAGGCAGGAAGAAGCCAGGAGAGAAGAGGGAAGAAGCCAGGCAAGAGCATGTAGAGGACAAGGAGGATGGGAGTGGCGAGGCAGGAAGAAGCCAGGAGAAAGGGGAGAAGCTTGGCAAGAGGACGTGGAGGACAAGGAGGATGGGGTGGTGAGGCAGAAAGAAGCCAGGAGAGAGGACGAGGAGGACAGGGGTTTTCTTGGCAAGACTGGTTCAGAGGAGGTTTGCCATTGCCTTCCCCTGAGGCTGAGAGTGTGTGACTTGTCCAAGTTCACCCAGTGGGTTTCATGGCATAGTGGGGAATTAAACCCAGGTCTCCAGAGTGGTAGTCCAACACTCAAACCACTACACCATGCTGGCTCCTATTCCCATGTACTACCTATGAAATAATTGCAGACTTTTTTGTTGTTCTTGTGTGTCTTCAAGTCCTTTCCGACTTATGGCGACCCTAAGGCAACCTTATCATGGGGTTTTCTTGGCGTGATTCTTCAAATGGGGTTACCGTTACCGTCATCTGAGACTGAAAGTGTGTGACATGCCCAGGGTCACTTACTTGGCCACAAATTGTACATACCCCAGAATGCATCACTTAGTATATTGGCAGTCCTTCCCCCCAACACTTTCTCATTTCCCCCCAACCATTTCATAGCTGGGAGACGGAAATATTTTTTAAAGCAGCATTTAATCTATTTTTTAAAAAGTAAGGTCCAAAACACACTGCAGAAATGAATGCTAGGGAACATGGTAGCTGTAGTTTGTTGTGTTTATAAGTGACAGTTTTCCTGCTAAGTACCTGCATGTCATAAGCATTTGAATTAAAATTACCATATTAAAATCAAATCTGATGTTTTTTAAAAAATTATTTGATGAGCATTTGAAGAGGGGTTGTCTTATACAGCGAGTATATCCCAAATCCTATATTTTAACTGGGAAAGTTGGGGTCGTCTTATACGCCGGAAAATATGATTCTTGTTAATTTGTACAGATTAATGGTGGGTAACCCAACTTTATTCTAAATTTCAGGCAGATATACAACAACACATGCTGGCAAAATATCTGATGGAACTCTCACTGGTTGATTATGAAATGGTACACTACCCTCCCTCTCAGATTGCTGCTGCAGCCTTTTGCTTATCTTCTAGAGTTCTTGAAGAGGGAGAGTGGGTAAGTAAACTGGGCCCCAGACATAACTCTCAGGTGAGCAGGAAGGTCTGTAACGGAAGGAAGACTTCACTGTACATCTCACTTTTTTCTATGGCAGCAGTAGAAACAAAAAGCTGCTCAGTAATTTTCCATGCCATTCATCCCTATGTATGGATTAGTTACTATCACAGTGTGGCTTGGAAAATACTGTTGGGATCGATTTGGGTTATTTAGTTGATGGAAGTGCTTCTATCATGGAAATTGTGCAGTCTCTGAAGCATCCCATGCATGCTCAACACTTGCTCTGTGAGTCTGGCAAAACTTCTGGAACATTGGGCAGGGGCAGAAAGTTCCAAACTGCTGGGAGTTAGCTGCTTGTGCAGTGTTGGGATTAATCCTGAAATGTGAATTTGGAAGATTTGCCTCAGATATTTCCTTTGCTATGTAATCACCTAGGAGCCAGAGTCCTTAAACCTTTCGCTACCTGGACCTCCTATCTGATTTACAGAGTGTATGTCAAGTTCTTTGAAGTTTGAACTGTGTTTTTTTTTTTAATGTTATTTGAAAACTTTAAGCAAGAAAGTGGCATTACAAAATATGTATTTTGTAGAGTTGTCTTGTAATACTTACAATCCTAATTTTGCTTCTTGCTCTTAGACACCAACTCTGCAACACTACATGTATTATGCTGAGAGTGCCCTTGTTCCTGTTATGCAGCACATGGCCAAAAATGTGGTGATGGTAAATGGACGCCTTACAAAGCACATGGTAAGCTAGACCCATACTAGTACCTGTTTGTCTTGTTTCATTTACATGTAGCAATATGTTATGGGAGTAAGGCTTGCAGGTGCAGCAACATGGTGCAGCAACACTAATCGGTGGAAGCATTTTCCTCTTAGTCCAGTAGTAGGAATATTTGCATACTGGATTGATTGAGTGAAACATTAGCAACTTTATCAGAAACAAGGGTGTTTTAAGAAAGTGCACTACCTTTAAAATGGCTCCACTATGAAAAACAGAACCTTTTACTGGCAAACCTTTACTGCAGAATTTACATGCTTTGGACATCATAGCTGAATACTTTTGAATATCTGTCACTGTTGTATGTTTCACTGTAGCACTGTTTCGACAGAATGGTATGTACTGGTATGGTTTCCTTTCTCTAAAACCAAATTTTAGGGTGTTTACTTCAGAATGTATAATACTGAGATACCATTTAACTTTTCTTTCTGCAGACTGTCAAGAACAAATATGGCAGCAGCAAGCATGCTAAGATTAGCACCCTCCCGGCACTCAACTCTGTAGTCATACAGGATCTGGCCAAAGGACTACTGAAATAAATCTGACTGAACTGTTGGACAAAGTTGACACCATGTGTCACTGAAGTGTGTATATGTAAATGTTTTCATTTAAAGCTTTTAATAAACTTTACCTTTTACTTTAACCATCCTGTCATGAACTAAATTGGGCGGGGAGGAGGGGAGAATCCTGGTGGCAGATCTTAAGTATTGTATATACTAAAACCTCGTATATTAGCTTGCTATCTTAATAAATGAGGTAAAATAAATTATGTGTGAGACTGAAGAATTGCTTGCCCAACATTTATAAACACATATTGTGCGATTGTGTTGCTTTAAGTATAAACAGTGCCAGTTGGCAGGATTTTAAACTACTTTTATCTACAGTAAAAAAATTCAAGAACAGTTACTCAAGCTTCCAGTAGGTGGCTCTGTGCTAACAGTTCATGTTTGCTGCCTGTTTTTAAAACTTAGGGCCTTTGCAGACTGCTAGAAATAGTGCAAATTGAGGCCACTTTAACTGTCCTGACTCAGTGCTAGGGAATCATGGGAACTGTAGTTTATTGTGGCACCAGAGCTCTCTGACAGAGAAGGTTCAATGTCTCAGAAAAAAATACAATTCCCATTATTCCCTAGCACTGAGCCAGAGCAGTTAAAGTGGCCTCAAGCTGCACTATTTCTAGCAGTTTGCAAAGGCCCTAAGTGCATTTCTGAGTACCAGCTGAAATCAAATATATCATTTACCTAGAACAACATACAAGATGTGCTTAACTGGCTTATTTAGGTCTTTAGTGCCCAGGCATTCAAGACCATCCCTTTCCCTTTTTGAATTATTCAAAGATACAGCCATGTTAGACTGTAAAATTAGTATGTAAAGAGATTTTGTAGCATCTTTTGAGACTAGCTGAAAGAAAGAAGTTGGCAGCATGACTCAAATGTATGTGAGAAAGTAGACTGAAGCCTATGAAAGCTCAGGCTGCCAGCTACTTTCTTTGTTAGTCTCAAAGGTGCTACAAGATCTCTTTACCCGTGTCCTTGAGGTAGACTTTTTAAAAATTACTTTTTTAACCTGAAACATGAAGGCAAGGTAGCTTTGTCTAAATGGACTTTATTACTACAGTTGGCCCTCTGTCTTTCTGCTCCCATGCTACTTTGTGTTTTCTTTTTCCAAGTCTTGTTTCTTTTTGCATCACCAACTGTGTGCACTAATACTTGTGTAAATAATATTTAACATGTTTATGGATGGATAAACATCCACGGCTTAAAAATATTCAAAAAATATATAAATTCTGAAAAAGCCATGATTTTGCCATTTTACGTAAAGGACACCAATTTACTAATATCTTGCAAGCTGCCTTTCTTTCATTTACTGATAGGGCCATATGTTAGGGTTGTATGTCTGAGTACAGGAGCCTGCCAAACTTAGTAGGATGTAGAATTCAAAGTTATACCTGTGTTAGTCTGGAAAATCAAACAAATTACAATTCCCAGAAATCCCCAGCCTGGGGTCATGGCCTTTAATATGGTGTCAAACTGCTTTATTTCTGCAGTACTAGCACTAGGAGGAGGGACTTTGTTGCTGTGTTCCTTCAAATCATTTGCAACTTATGCTGACTCTTGTTACTGGGTGACCAGCCCACACTTCCCCTTCCCTTTTTGATATCAGAATGAATGGGAAATTGCCTCAATGACCCTAAGCAGATGCCATTGTTAGCAAGGGCGAGGGTCACATAACTAGCCTGAGTTGCCAGGAGGGTGTTTACCCCAGGAGCTGAGAAAGGGTATCGTCATAAATCAAGAGGATGGTTCCCAGTGAAGCAAATATCTCGGTCTGACATCTGCAAGCCAGCCCATGGAGGAATCTGGTCATTTTACACTTTGGAGATGTCTCATCCATAGGGTCACCATGAGTAGAGATTGACCTGAGGACAGTAACAGCAACAACAAAATTCCCCTTTGGAAGCCCTTACATATCAAAGGTGAACACCATTTGACCCAAAGCTCAAAAAAGGCCTATTTAAGCCCCAGGCTTTGCTTTCTTCATTGGGACTAGCTTAGGTACAGACAGAACATCTCTGTGTTCCTTCTAAAAACCCCTCCTTTTCTTCCATCATCCCCACAACCATATCAAGCGGATACAGCATTTCACCAGGCAAGTGTCCCTTACGCTAACCTCTTTATTTCTCAAACATACAGCCGTGTTAGTCCGTAGAATCAGTGGGTAGACAGATCTTGTAGCCCCTTTGAGACTAACAGAGAGACACCGGCAGCATGAGCTTTCAGATCCAAATGCATCTTGAGAAGTAGACTGACTAGGAAAGTTCATGCTGCCAACTTCTTTCTTTCAGTCTCGAAGGTGCTTCAAGATCTCTTTTTGTTAACTGCCCTCAAGTCAATCTCTACTCATGGGGACCCTATGACTGAGACATCTCCAAGACCCCCGGTCCTCCACTGCTCTGCTTAAATCCTGCAATCCCTTAAGAGTCCATCCATCTGGCATGTGGCCTTCCTCTCTTCCTGCTTCCCTCCACCTTCCCCAGCATTATTGTTTTTTTCCCCAGAGTCCTCTCTTCTCATGATATGTCCCCAGTATGACAGCCTCAGTTTGGTCATCTTGGCTTCCAGGGAGGTTTCTGGCTTGATCTGCTCTAGGACCCACTTGTTTGTCCTTTTGGCTGTCCATGGGATCCTCAGTACTCTTCTCCAGCACCACATTCTCTCAAATGCATTGATTTTTTTCCCCATCATTTTTCTTAACTGTCCAGCTCTCACATCAATACATGGTATTAGGGAATACAATGGCTTGTATGATTCTAACTTTTGTGCTGAGTTGTATATCTTTGCATTTTAGAATCTTTTCTAGCTCTTTCATAGCCACCTTCCCCATTCTTAGTCTTCTTCTGATTTCCTGACTGCAGTCCCTGTTTCTGTCAATGTTTGATCCCAGGTATGAGAACTCTTCTATTTCCTCATTGTCTAGTTTGAATGTGTGTAAGTTCTCTGTGGCCGTTATTTTTGTTTTCTTTATATTCAACATATATAGAGAGTTTGTAGCACCTTTGAGACTTAGGGCCTTTGCAGATTGCCAGAAATAGTGCAAATTGAGGCCACTTTAACTGCCCTGGCCCAGTGCTAGGGAATCATGGGAACTATAGTTTATTGTGGCACCAGAGGTCTCTGGCAGAGGAGGCTCAATGTCCCAGAAAAAAATACAATTCCCATGATTCCCTAGCACTGAGCCAGGGCAGTTCAAGTGGACTCAATTTGCACTATTTCTAGCAGTCTGCAAAGGCCCTTAGTGAATTCCAATTGATTCACTGGGTTTAATCTTGTTGGGATGAACCATTGGATTTAGGTGCCTAAGATCTGTCTTTGATACCATTCATATTTCTTCATATGGTGTATAATAATATTTCATGGAATTTTGTTTCCACTTCCTCACAAATGGTTTGAAGAAGTTGAGTAGCTAGCAAATCTCGGTATTGTCTGTTTGGGTGCTACCTTTGCTTTGGCCATAATAAATCCCACATGCCTCTCGGTATTATTTCTTGCTCTCAGATATGCAACTGCAGCAATTGCCTTTTCAGAGGCACCACAAAAAATGTGTAACTCATAAATGGTATTTGGTTAAAATGGACTCAAGCTGCACTCTTTCTAGCAGTTTGCAAAGGCACGATTGCGATGCAGAGGGGCGGGTTAGAAATAAATAAATAAAATAAACTAACGGGGGGCGGGGGGGGGGAGAGCTTTGCAAACTATGTATCATGTAAAGGTCATGGGTTCAGTAATTCAGTTAAACTCCTGCCTGTCCCTGGCTTACCACTCCACCAAATGCATCTGAGGAAGTAGACTTAAATCTAGGAAAGCTCGTGCTGCCAACTTCTTCCTTTCATTTAGTCTCAAAGGTCCTACAAAATATCTCTCTACATACTGATTCTACAGACTAACACAGCTAGATCTTTATGTTCAACACTAAGCTGAAAGTAAGAACAGTAAAGCAGTATTAAAGTTTATTTCTAGAGCACTGTCAGTGTACTCAGTGCTGTACAAAAGACAAGAATAAAACCAATAAAACCTGCCAGCTTTCTCTACGCTCTTTTATATGCTTGTGTGTGTGCATGTGTACTGTGTGAAAGTCTTCCCCCAAATAAAATCCAGTTCAGCGGAGGTTCTCCCTCCTGAGGCTGAGAGAATGTGACTTTCTCAAGGTCACTCAATGGGCCGAGGCTGGGGATCGAACCCGGGCCTCCAGAGTCCGCAGCCTAACCGCCAAACCGCTGCGCCAATCTTCTTCGCCAGTCAACTTTTCAAACAGGCAAGACGACCCTATTGGGCAGCCTGCGTTCCATTGGGCGGAGGGGGCGTGGCTAACGCTGCTCTCTCTTTCTCTCCCCCCTCCCCCCTTGTGCGTTCCTTCCATAAGCTCTGAGAGAAGAGCATAATCACCGCCGCTCCCCTTTCGGACACAGGAGCCGAAGCCGAGCTCAGGCAGGAGCAATCGATCACCGTTCTGAGTGGATTGCTTAGTTGCCGCTCCGTTATCAATGAGGCGGAAGTGGAGCTCAGACAGAAACAATCGATCGGAGTTTTCTGAGAGAACTGCTTAGTTGCCTACCCATTTTAAGTGGAGCTCAGACAGAAACAATCGATCGGCGTTTTCTGAGAGAACGGCTTAGTTGCCTACCCATTTTTAGGAGAGGCGGAGTGGACCTCAGGCAGGAGCAATCGAGCACCGTTCTGAGAGTATTGCTTTGTAGCCGCTCCGTTTTAGGAGTGAGGCGGAAGTGGAGCTCAGGCAGGAGCAATCGAGCGCCGTTCTGTGGCGGGACTTTTGAAGGCGCAGAGGAGTCCTCTCTGTCTGTCGTCGGAGTCACCGCTGGGATGGAAGGGACCGAGGGGACCAGGAGGCCGGAAGGGAACCGGGGGACAAGAGAGGGGTTGGCTGCTCCTTCCGAAGAAGAAAAAGAAGAGGGAGGCGAAGGGGCCCGGAGGCTCCTCAGCGAGGAAAAGGAGAGGACCCCGGACCTGGTCACTCTGCTCCGGTTAGTCGCTTGTGGGGGAGCCGCCGGAAGGAGGAGACAGAGAGAGAAGGGGCTGCATCTGCACTGTAGAAATGATCCACTTTGATACCGCTTCAACTGCCGTGGCGCCATCCTACAGAATCCTTTTTTGTAGCGTGGCAGCAGTATCGGGAAGATAAGGAACATTTTTGCAGCCAGGGCTTTTTAACCGAGTCCCATCATCCCCAGAACTTGGACATGTTACTTTTCTGGGTGACGACGGGCCTGAACAGACTGCCAGAAATAATCCAGTTTGAGAACACTTTAACTGCCCTGGCTCAGTGCTAGGGAATCATGGGAACTGTAGTTTATTGTGGCACCACAGCTATCTGACAGAGAAGGCTCAATGTCTCAGAAAAAACTACAATTCTCATGATTCTCTAGCATTGAGCCAGGACAGTTAAAGTGGTCTCAAGCTGGATTATTTCTGGTAGTCTGTTCAGGCCTGACATCTCCCAGAATTCCCATCCAGCTTGACTGGTCACCTTGGTAGCTGGGGGATTCTGGGAGTTGTTGCTTTCCCAAAGCATCTTTTGCCAGTTTTGTCGCAGGCCACCAAAAAGACAAAGCAATAAATCCAAGAGAGCACATCAAATCTGAACTCTCACTAGTACAGGGGTAGGCAACCTTTCCCCTTTAAGGGCCGAGGGACTTCAGCTCCCAGATTCCCAGGAGCTATTGGCCAACATGGCTGAGGCTTCTGGGAGCTGAAGTCCCTCGGCCCTTAAAGGGGAAAGGTTGCCTACCCCTACACTAGAATCTACAGTTACTGAGGCTGCTATCATACGCTTTGGACATGACCATAAGACATGACACCCTGGAAGAGATGAAAGATGAAAGCAGCAAGAAAGAAGAAGGCTGCATTATATGTAGATTGAATCAATCAAGAAAGTTGTGGCCCTGGCTTTGTGACACCTGAGCTTGGATTTTGGCAACAGTCTCATGGAGGCCTCTCATTCACAGGGTTGCCAAAAGTAGAAACCAATTAATGGGACAGCCTATGAGAACAACAAGCCTTGAGATATACGAGGTGGTTAGCGTAAAGTAATAATTATCACCTGGAACTTATTATGGTATATTGATGAAATTTTGTCAGTGTCATCATTGGTCCCTAAGTGCTTGATGTTGAGAAATTGAGCTCATTCTATCCTTTATTTTTGTGACAGGTACAAGAAGTGACTAAAGTGTAAGATGGACAACTACGAGGGGGTATCGTAAAGGAATAGTCATCACCCAGAAGTTATGGTATATTGATGAAATTTTGTTAGTGTCATGAAAAATGAAAAATCCATTGCAGGGTCACCGATTTGATAACACAGATGATGTCATTCATAAAATGGAAGAGTGATTTAAGGCACAATCTGCAGACTTCTACAATAATGGTATTCAGAGGGTTAAGAAACGCTGGGAAAAATATGTAAATCTAGATGGTGACTATGTAGAGATAAACTACAAATCAAAACAAGTTTTCTGTCAAAAAAAATTAAGGTGATAATTAAAAGTTTACAATACCCCCTCGTAATAAGCTACGAAAGCAGACATGAAAGTAGAAAACAAGGGAGACATTCTTGAATACATCCCCAATGAAGTGGGGGGATGTACAGGCTTTAGTGGCAGGGTTTCCTCTGGATATGCATATGGGAATGAGTGGTATAAGGCAAAGTGTCTCAGTGTACAAAATTTGAGAACACACGTTATAACCACTAACAAATTTCACAAATGTGAAAGGTAGGGGTGTGTGTGTGTGTGTGTGTGTATACATACACACACACCTTTCACACATATATATTTTACCTGGTGGCCATCACCATATAATAGTGTGATGTAGTGGTTAGCGTATTGCACTGAGATTTGGAAGTTAAAGTGAACATGAACTGGTATAGTGGTTTCAGTATTAGATTAGAAATTGGGAGACCAGGATTTGAACCCCCGCTCAGCCATGGAAACCAACTAGATGACCTTGGGCAAGTTACACTCTCTCAGCTGCAGAGGAAGGCAAGAGCAAACCTGCGCTGAACAAATTCTGGCAAGAAAGCCCCGTGATAGGGTCACTAAGTCAGAAATTACTTAAAAGGTACAACAACAATAACATGAACTCAGTGGGTGACCTTGAGCCAACTCTCATGGAGTTGCTTTGAGGAAAATGTTTGTGAAGATAACCACAGACCCTGTCTTGAGGTCACTGCAGAACATCTGGAATATAAACATAACAAACTAGTAAATAAAGAGACATATCAAATTTATAATATTTAGTACTCCAAGAAAAAACTATTTAACTTTAAAATCATCAATATCATACAGCTATCATCTTTAAGACTTGTAATAAACTGTTATGGGAATAATATGGATTTATTGTAAACTGTTATGCACCCCTTCTTATCAATGATTTCCAATTCTGTTTTGTTTTAAATTGTAGCATAAGGGAACAAATAAACCAACATCTTATGGAATATAATACGGCAGTTAATGCAAGTAAGTGAATGGCTACCTTATAAAACTATTGCAAATTTCCACATTTCTTTTGGTAAAGTAAAGTAGAAACTTCCAATAGATAAGGTTATGTAATATTAGTTTCCTTGTTCAGATAATAAAATATCACAATGAAGTCTTTTGACTATTTTCTATCCCTGCAATATGAAAATGGTGTTCTGCAATGTAAGAATATATCTTCTATGTAAATAATATCTTCTATGTAAATAGCATGTTTGTCTTGGGATAGAAGTTTTTTTTCAGCCTTTTAAAATTTATGTAACTTTTTTTTGACAGATGAAGAAAGCATTCCAGATCAAGTTATAGATGAAAAGATAATGGAGCGGTATGTTTTTAACACTTGATAAGCACTAGGATATATTCCCGTTTGATTGTTTACTATAAATCTAGGAGATGAATCACTTGATCTTTATACTTTTTTATGCAGTTGTTGTATTGTTAGGAGGAGAGAGTGACATGGAAGTACTGCAGTAATTTGTACATTTTTCAGTATAGAAGTTCTGGTTCATTTCTCCTTACGGAATGAGCTGAGAATCATAAAAAATTATTTGCTTCATTTGCCATTTATTTATTTCTAAAACATTAGTCTTTTGTGTTTAAACATTTATTTCAACAGTAAATAAATTTTAAGAGCTCCTAAAATGTTTCTCTGTGGTTTGCTTGCTGTGTATGTAAATATCAATCTGCATTCACTCTTTTAGTCAATCTACACATAGTCATTTTTTAAACTGTATTTTCTTTTAATCTACCATATATACTTGACTATACGTTGTGTATAAGATGAGGGCAGGTTTTGGGGCCAAAATTAGGGATTTTGATAAGACCTGTGGATAAGTCAAAGGTAAAACTTAGGGTCTCAGTACCCTTCCGCCTCCCTTTGGGAGACAGCTGGGCTTGGGAGGAGGATGGAGGGCAAGTGTTTGCCTCCCAAACCTCTCTCCAGCCTCATTTTCCGTTCAGAGGACAGCCAAACTGGAGACCAGGAGGGAGGGCAAGTATTTGCCCCATTAAGCATCTCCCCAGCCTGGCTGTCCCTTTGGGAGACAGACTGATTGGGAAAGAGGCTCGTGGGGCAAGCCTATTACCATACTGACCCATGAATAAGTCAACCCAGTTTTTTGGGTCAATTTTTTGCAAAAAAAAAATCAACTTATAGATGAATATATACAGTATGCTTTGAACTGCCTTTGGTCCCAAGTTGGAAGAACGGTAGGATATAAAATAAACAAACATTCTAATTGTTAGGAACCAAAACCCCCAAAAACTCTATCCATGTTATTAATATGCCATTTCTGGGCATTCTGCTCATGTCTTCTGTCTATTAATGCCCACACACCTTCAGCCCTATTTTCATAGCCTTAGGAACCTAAATATTGTGCTTCATTTTAAAAATAAGATCAGAATGATAAGTATGCCAGAACAAGCTGTGTGGTCTAAACATCCCCCTACACACACACAAATAATATTGTTAATAGAGAAGTTGGTATGAAAGGGGGGAAATGATTTCTGAACAGATGTTTTGATATAAAAAATGTAATTCTATTTAATCTGTTACATTTTACAGTTTCCAGAGCAACTTGAAAAAATAGTCAAAGCTGATCTCCAAGAAGAGTAATGTCTCTTCTGTAAAACTGTAACTAGAGAAATGTATTTGTTTCTCAAGATATAAGAAAATCTTCTGAAATGTTTTGAGGTTTATTTTGTTGTAGCTGATCTCTTTCAATGTTGTCCTTAGTTCCATAGAAGACTTGGAAAGAGAAATGGAAGAGGTGAAGATCTCTTACCAAAACAAAACCTTAGCATTACAAAGGTAAAA
>CM034703.1:38572507-38584541 GCA_020142125.1 Phrynosoma platyrhinos
GGTTCTAGGAATAAATCAGGCCTGAACTCTCTCTAGAAGCCAAAATGACTAAGTTGACCCTATTATACTTTGGACATGTCATAAGATGACATGACTCACTGGAAGAAATGCTTCATAAAGTGAAATGCAGTAAGAAAAAAGGAAGTCCACATTACAGAGATTGTTTCAATGAAGACAGCCACAGCCCTGAGTTTTCAAGACCTGAGCAGGGCTGTTGATGACTGGAACTCTATGAGATCTGTCATTCATAGGGTTGCCATAAATCAAAGCCAACTTGACAGCACAAAAGAACAACAACGTTCAACATAAGCTTATGTTCCAAGGCAGCTAACAAAGTATTTTCAAAAGTATATCCAGTTCAACTACATTGAAGCACAATATGGCACCTATTGGGAGTACTGAAATTTGCTCATACATACAAACATGAAGTTGCGTTAGATTTTGGTCAGAAACACTCACACACATACCTATTTGTGATGGTGTTCAACTACTAGATTATGGTGACTTGTGTATGAAAATATATATCATATAATGATACTTTGTCTCCAGTTCTTATACATCTCAGATCTTTCCTGTCATTTCTCTGTGTTATATAGAATCCAAGTAGCCGATGCCCTCAGGAACAAACTGAAGAACAGGGATGAAGACTCTAAGTAAGGAGGTTTGAAAATCCAGAGCAAGGAGTTCTTTAAAAGCAGTTTATATATAACTGAAAAGAGATTTTGCTTGCCTTTTAGTGACTATAATGTGGGTTTACAAATACCATTATGTGATCAGAAATATATGTGAATCAGATCACTGGGAATCATGGGGTTGAGTTTCTAGTCATTATAACACTAGAAATAGGCCTATATAGTTGAAATGGAAGTATTGAAAAGCAGAACTATGCCATATGTCCTAAATTTTCCTCCAATGCAACTCTTACGTTAGCATTTACTACTGGAATTCCAGCAACCACTGGCTAGACCTGTTTGCTGTCAGAGATACCGTATATTCCTGAGGAATCCTGGCTTGGCCATGAAATCGACTGGGTGACCCTGGGCAAGTCATACTCTCCCAGCCTCAGAGGATGACAATGGCAAACCCCCTGTGAAGAAACTTGCCATGATAGGGTCACCATGAAGTTGGAAATGACTTGAAGACAAACAACAGCAACAAAGGACTAAGTAGTTCCTAATGTTGCTTCTCTACTTCATTCCAGCCCAATGCTCCTTTTACTAAAAGGAAGATCTGTTAGGGTTCTTTTTTAAGGTTTATATGTATGTAAAATTTAATTAATTTTACAAGTCTAGGAACAAATACATTCCCTTTACAACCCCAACAGATTTATCTGGGATACCATGAAGCACATCATTATGCTTAGCACTGCAATACTTAAATCACATCAGGTAAGTCTCATTTGTATTAAAATGTTAAGGTTTATTGCTTATAGGGGGATATCTGAAACGAAAAGTAAATGTGGTATAGTTTCATATTTGAAAAAGGTAATTTTCACAGTCATATTATTAAAATATAATATGTGCATATTTCTATAAAATATATTAATGAACGACTTGTTTATGTAGCAGTCACGTGAACTGGAAGAAAAGCTGAATGAGGTAAAGCAGAGCAGATTAGGTAAGTTTAAATACTGCAATTGCAGTTACATAGCATTGTGTTGTGTTACCTTCTGTACTTTTGTAATAAATGTGATGGATCACTTGAATATGTATTTGATGTAACATAGTAATATCCCAAGTATTTTATGCCATGAAAATTATTATGTTCAAAATATTACTATGTTTGCATATGCTATGACTGATCCCATGATGGATACACTTGTCATATATTTTTATGGATGGTCAATGTGGTGGCTAGTACAAAAGAAGAGGGTAGGAATAGTAGCTATAAAATAGAATATACTGTAGAAGGTAAACTGTTTCCAAATTTGAAGTTGAAGGCTTTCACAGCCAGCATCCATAGGTTTTTGTGGGTTTTTTGGAGGTTTTGTGAGGCTGTGGTCTAGAAGAATTTCTTCCCGATGTTTCACCTGCATCTTTGTGGCTGGCATCTTCAGAGAATGGTGGCATGGAGGTGCATGGGGTATATATACTGTGTGACCCTTGATTGAGATGATATGATTTGCATGTTAATCTGTGTATTGGTCTTTTGTTGAATGGCAAGGCCTCAGGGTGGGAGGATATGTGAGAAGGGTTAGTGTCTATTTAATCAGTGGTCCATTGTTTACTGGAAAAACCCCTGACCCTGTCTGAAGTTCATTTGCATGTGCTGAATCTTGATTTTGGTGTTTTTTAGGACTACTAGCCAAACTGTGTTTACTTTCAGAGTTTCTTATTTCCTGTTGAAGTTGTCCAGGTGTTTGTGGATTTCAATTGCTTCTCTGCATTCTGACCTGGTAGGTTTTGGCATGGTCCAGAATTTCAGTGTTTTCAAATAGCATTTTATGCCCAGGTTGGTTTATAACGTGTTCAGGAAATCCAGGAAATGCTGCGCTTAGCGAAGGTCAGGAGAGACCCTCTCACAGCTGCAGGAGTTTTCCACATACCATGCAGCTGCAGACAAGTCTACATAGGGACTACAAAACGCAGTGTTCAAACACAAATCAAGGAACATGAGCGACACTGCAGCCTGGGCCAGCCAAAAAAAATCAGCAGTAGCAGAACATGTTACAAACCAACCTGGGCATAAAATGCTATTTACAAACACTGAAATTTTGGACCATGGCAAAACCTATCAGGTTAGAATGCACAAGGAAGCCACTGAAATCCACATACACCTGGACAACTTCAACAGGAAAGAAGAAACCCTGAAAGTAAACAAAGTTTGGCTACCAGTCCTGAAAAACACCAAAATCAAGACTCGGCACATGCAAGTAAACTTCACCCAGATGCAGGGGGTTCCCCAGCAGACAGTGGACCAATAATTAAATAGACACTAAGCCTTCTCGCATATCCTTCCACCCTAAGGCCTTGCCATTCAACAAAAGACCAATACACAGGTTAACATGCAAATCACATCCTCTCGACCAAGAATCACACAGTATATATACCCCATGCACCTCCATGCCATCATTCTCTGAAGATGCCTGCCACAGATGCAGGTGAAACATCAGGAAGAAATTCTTTTAGGACACAGCCTCACAGAAACCTATGCTCCCAAATTAGTGAGCAAGAGACAGGCAGAGAGAGTAATCTCCAAGTCCATGAGTCTGTAGAAACCAGCATATGTGAAGTGAGAAATGTCATTGGTTTCAGTGGATTGTAGGCTGATGCAGACCAGCCTAAAGGGCCAGCCTGGGGGTGGAGTTGGGGCGAGGCGACTGCATGCCAGCCATCCCAACTCTGCCCTGATGCCGCCGTCATGCTGCACATCCAACCACATGGCACATGGTGTCACAGCGGCCCATTGGCACAGTATGCAGATATGCTGCGCCAAAGGGCCACAAGAGAGCCATGGCAGCTCTAAGGCTGGCTTTTTGCCACCCCAAAAAGGAGCGGCATTTGCCAGCTCTTTTTAGAGCGGCAAAAAGCCAAATCAAGTCCACAGTGTGTGGTTGCCACAGCCCCGATCCGGTGCTCCCAGGGGTGGCATGGAGCCGCCCCTTAGAGGCTGTCTGCATCAGCCTTGTATTCTATTCTGCTTTTACTGAACTTAAACTATGTGTGTGGTGCCACTTCTTGCCAGTAGTTACCAACCTGATCATACAAAAAGGTCTTTTTACGTAGTCAAGCCATGGACTATAACCTTCTCTATAAGGATCCACCTGATTGTAAGGAGCAACTGGTTGATCTAAGACAAAATTTCCTTAATGTAAAATAGAATCCTTAGTGACATACCACATTTTGAAAGCCAGATCAATATCTTTAATAACACCGTTCCAACAAAGTACTTAGCATAATAAACAGAGATTCCAGTAATCACCTACAGTTGTCAACTAAAGTTTTATTCCAAACCTGTAACCAATTGCTGAAAATGATCGTACTCTCTTTAGCCACAGATGAGAATTTTGTGGCCTTTGAAATACTGAACAGCAGCTTCCAGCATTTGTTGACATTTGCTCAGTTGCAGTTCAACATCTGGAGAGCCACGATTCCCACTCCTGATCTAAGCAGTCTGGTCTGAAACATTTGCTTAATGAGGACAAAAGACTATCATTTGAGTAGAGCTAAGTATCAGGCCTTACAGCAGGAGTAGGCAACCTTTCCCCTTTAAGGGCCGAAGGACTTCAGCTCCCAGAAGCCTCAGCCATGTTGGCCAATAGTCCCATGTTGGCCAATAGCTCCTGGGATTCTGGGAGCTGAAGTCCCTTGGCCCTTAAAGGGGAAAGGTTGCCTACCCCTGCCTTACAGCATACCCAAATGTGTGTCCCTTAATGAAGAGCTACAATATAATATTATCTGCTATATATTAAGTTCCCTCTGGTAGTACAATATTGGAGAAATGAGCCTGATTTTAAATGTATGTAGGAATGAATGAGGGGAGTTGCAGACTGCCAGAAATAGTGCAAATTGAGTCCACTTTTAGGGTTAGGGTTAGGGAATCATGGGAACTGTATTTTATTATGGCACCAGAGGTCTCTGACAGAGAAGACTCAATGTCTCAGAAAAAAAAAAAAAAACAATTTCCATGATTCCCTAGCACTAACCCTAACCCTAAAAGTGGATTCAATTTGCACTATTTCTGGCAGTCTGCAACCCCCCTGAATGAATTAGCTATAAAGACAAAAAATATTGGGAAGCAATTGATGAGCATGTTAGCCCACCACTGCACACAAATTTTAAGGCAGCTGTTCTGAAGAAAATTTTAAAAAATTAATGAGGCAGAGTGGAACATATAGGATCTCATATTATAACACTGATAGCATAGTTCTGAACAGAAACTTTGGTGCAGAGAAATATAGTTTGTATTTTTTGAGTGTTATGATTAAAACCAACCGTGTCGTACAGATATCTTTGCATGAAAAAGTAATGTTGGCTCTCTAACTGCATATAACTGACCACCCTACCTTGCTGCTTATCCAGTCCTATTTCATCAGATGCATATTTTAGCTATACAAACTCATTTAGGAAAAACAAAGTTGAATTAAGGTTTTGTTTAATGTTTGTCTGTTGAACTATGTAAGATAATTTGTAATAACTTTTTACTTTTACAAATCTCAAAATAATTTAAGGCCTAAGTTTTAGTAGCTTATTTTTGGCTGTGTATTTAAGACCTCTAGGGCGTTCCAGGTATAATTTCTGGAACAGAAACATATGGTCAAAATCCAGTTCTGCTCATTCCGTGGGACTTCCTTTTTTCCCTATAGCCCCCTAAGTTCTATTACGTGTCCCAATCTCCCAAAGCAATTTGCAGAGTATATATGTCACAAGAATAAGGTTGCTTGCCAAGCAGATGGTTCGAATTATCTGAGTGAGGGGGAAAAGGTGATTTATTTCTGCAGCAGAAACGGAGTGCACACTTTGAGAAGGAGATTCAGAGTGAGATGCCCAGATGATTTCAGAGCTCAGCTTATATACTCTTTACAAGCTATTTCTCACACAAGCAATTACAGAAATTTTAGCATTAGACCAGGGTTGTGTTTTGTTTTTTTAGTTCAAAACAAATCCCCTTCTATCTGCCATATATCAATATTCTTAGATTGTTCCAGGAACTGGCTTTCCTTTGTTCTGGTTAGTTTATTACACAGGTGTTTTGTTCAAAAGGTAAGGTACAGGAACTTTTGACTTGTTTACATCAGACTCTGCCAATTGAATCAAGAAACACTTACAGATCAGAGAGCAATACTTACAGATATAAATCAGAGGAAGACCCCCCCCCTTTCTCATCTATATGTTAAAACACACCAGCTGGAGGCAGATATATGAGAATCAAAGATCCTGTGGAAACAAAGTCACGTAGCATTTATATGTCTTGCCTATCTCCAAATAATGAAGATCTCAGGTTAAAGCCAGGGATGTCATTTATTACTATTTTCATCACATATAGTAGACTACAATGTGGGATGAAAATTGTCCCATTCCTATTATGATGTTCCCCGCTTCCTAAAGGGTTCAGGGTATAACTGAATACAAACCAATTTTAATATTATGATTTTCATTTGATAAGTTATAGCTTTAGTTTTGACTTTGAAAACTATGGTGTCAGTATACAAAGCATATTCCTGCAATAGCTTTTGGAGACCATTCATATATTATATATTTCTTGCACCCCTCCCCCGCCCCCATTAAATAGCGCTGAAGCGAGCTGGAGAATGCAAGTTGGCACAAATACAGGATATAAAGAAAAAAAGAAAAGAGGAACTGGAAAACATGGAAGTAGGTGAAATGTTGAAGAAGGGCCGTAGAAATCTGCAAAAGGAAGTTCAAATGACTACATTGATTCAAAACATCTTTCAGGTACACTGCATTTAAGGAAGTAGACAAAACTGTCGTACCGATCAAGATGAGCTGATTTGTACTAGCTGTGAAGAAAATTAATTGATTGTTTATTGTTAAAAGAATCTTACTGGTGGAATATTTGATTACTGTGTGATTTCATGTGATCTTCCTTGAGATATTAAATATTATAATTTCAAATTATTGTTCATAGGTATAAAATTATGAAGTATATAACTTGCATAATTCTTGTACTTGAACCATAGTTTTGTTCCTTCATATTTCTGAAGCTGCAAAATGAGTTATTCAGAAATATACTAATGTTGCTACTACTGTCAAATATTGTCTGGATAAGTGTTACATACAAAAGCAGAAAAGAACCTGTTTTCCCTGCCTTGAATCATCTGTATCTACATGTTAAAGCAAAATCCTGATTGGTATTCTTGAACTTTTTATAAAAGTAAATCAAACATATTTTATTTCAGAATCTCATTGCTGGAAGTGGAGTCAACTGGGCGGAAGATCCAGATTTGAAAGCAGTTGTTCTGCAACTTGAGAAAAATGTGGCTGGGTTCTGAAACATCAGCACCACTTTATTGCATTTTCTGTTGTTTTCCAATCTAGAGGACAATAAGTAATTTTATATGGTGTTTCAATAAATGGGATATTCTCTCACAGTAAAATACCTGTAAAATGCATTAAAACTGATGTACATATGGACTTAAGAAAGGAACTTCCTGCTGTAAAACATGTTTGTCAATTCAGTGGCAATATGTGTGAGATAATATAACCAAGGATCTGTTAATGAAATGTATTTGACAAATTACTCCTATTGGCTGAGGATAAAAAATATACTGTTTACTGGGGTCTTTTCTCATTTCCTACTGAAAAGATAGGAATAAATGCAAGAAGCAACTATTTCATGATTTATGTACATGCCTGTAGAATTAATCTTTGCTAAATTGCCTAGTTATGGTTGTTTGTGGTTGGTTTCTCATGTTGCCTTAAATTATCAATACACAGCTTTCTTTCTGCATTTTAAAATATTGTCCAGACAGACTTAACAGATGCGCTTAAGACTCATTTCTGAACATATCAGCAGTGCCCTTCTCAAAGTCAAGGGAATAAATACTCTTCAGGAATATAGCTTAATTAGTGAAATCCAGCCTGTAAAATTGCTAGATTAAAAAAAATTATCTAGTTCTACTGAACCTACTGTTAGGGACAAACTACTCTCAATCTGGTAGCATTAGCCTCAAATGATCACATTAACCAAAATAAAAAAAGAGAACCAAGGATAATATTTTGATCATTTAATCTAGTTAGAATAGGGCTCATGTACAGTACTCATAGAACCCACAGAGAAAAAAAATCAGAATTATTCCCAAATTGCTTTTGGAGGAAATTCAACAAAAGAGAAATGTGAATGATTGAAGACTCCTCAAAATGAAGGACAGAATGCATTATAAGTGGATTGGTTTTATCTCCATTATGTACCGGTATGTACATTTAGGTTGCTTTGGCTTCTTTATCAAGCCAATGATTATTTGAAAAGCATTTTAAAAAGATTAGAGAGGGATAACATAATATTGCTACTATTTTACATTCTGTTCAAAAACCAGAGATGGTTTGGCAATGGTGCAAGAATTGTCATCCAGTGGAAATTTTATGCAGTTTGTGGAGAAGAAGGATAAATAAGAAAACAGGTTTGGGTAGGAAAGATGATATAGGAAATTCTGTGTGACCAGTAGCACGCTTGGTTGTTTAGGTAGAATCTCTTTTCCTGTAGTTTGAATCCATGGCTCCATGTCTTCTTAGGGCCTATACAGACTGCCAGAAATCATCCAGCTTGAGGCCACTTTAACTGTCCTGGCTCAATGCTAGGGAATCATGGGAATTGTAGTTTTTTTCTGAGACATTGAGCCTTCTCTGTCAGAGAGCTCTGGTGCCACAAAAAAACTACAGTTCCCATGATTCCCTAGCACAGCCACGGCAGGTAAAGTGGTCTCAAGCTGATTTATTTCTGGCAGTCTGTATATGTTCAGTCTCTGGAGCAGCAGAGTAATGGATATTATTCCTACCCAGCCTTTGCTCCTTTGTAGTGGAAAATTCAAAAGTTCAGCATCCCTTCATGACAGTCAGTTTTGCCCCCTTCTCTGCTATATGACAATTGTGTTAAAGCTAAAGGTTGCCCACCCAATTTTGAACTGCAACACCCAGCATTCCTTACTACTGGCTATGCTGCCTCAGGGCTGATGGGAGTTGCAGTCTGTCACTCTCTGGAACACCACACAATTCCCATCCTGTAATACAACCATCAAACAGTACAGCACAACCATTAAACCAACAAGATCATGTCTGCCAAGAATAACTCACAAAGAAGAATTAGAACCAAGTTTAAAAAAAATTCTTAATGAAACCAAAATGCCCATGTGGCAACCATTCAGCACAATTACCATTCTTTGGACTGAAATAATTCAAAGATATAGCCGTGTTAGTCTGGAAAAACAGTATGCAAAGGGATCTTGGAGCACCTTTTAACAGGTCAGATGCCTTTGTCTATAATTTAAAATATTTCTGGACCCTTGCAAAATCTTGTGTTTGTAGTTCTCCCACACCATCTCTGCTAGTTTTTGAGCAACATAAAATTGATCTGTGCACATTTAGCCAAAAGTAAGCCACTCAGTAGCCAGAGCAATATGCCCTGTATGCCCACTCAGAGGTAAATCTTATTTGGCAGGATCATTTTCCTCACTCAGAAGCAAGCCTCACTACAAGGTATGATTAAACATTTGAAGAAAGTCCACCCTTGGAAGTGCCTTATTCCATACTTTTGAACCTCCTTAGGTTCAGGGTTCAGGTGCAGAGTTTCTGTTGTTTTTTTAGCTGCCCAGCGCTTCCATTCTTTTCCAATAATAATAATAATAATAATGTATTTATGCCCCGCCCAATCACAAGGAATCCAGGCAGGTTACAGCAATATAAAATAGAGTACAATAAAATTCAAAATTAAGTGTTCCATGTTTCCAAATCTAGGCCTAGTAGTCCCCAAACTGTGCCCTTTAAGAGATTTTGGACTTCAGCTCCCAGAAGGCTCAGCCATGTTGGGCAACAGCCTGGGTTTCTGGGAGCTGAAGTCCAAAATCCCCTTAAAGAGGACCACTTCGGACGCCCAGGGCTTAATGGCGGCACAGGCCTCACGGTCGCTAGGCACCAAGCCACGCCTCTTTGTGGGGCGTGGCGTATCTTAGCCCCGCCCAGGAACCCTGCTCGCCTTACCTGGCCGGGGGCGTCACCATGGGCAGCAAAATGGCGGCCGCCAGTAGGGTCGTTCAAGTAAGTCCTTCAGGGTGGGTTTCCTCGGCGGAGGCCGCGCGGAGGGGCTTTGTCTGCCGCGGAGGGGAGCGGCTCGAGGCCTGGCTTCGGCCTCTGGGACCGGGAAGCCGAGCGAAAGAGTCCCAGGAGCCATCCAGGGCCAGTGTCCTTGGTGGGGAAGGGGCAAAGGGGGGACAGTGCCTTGACGTTTGGGAAACTGGACCCTGGGCGCCTTGGCCTGGCCAGGAGGGGCCCCTTCTTCGCTTTTGCCTTCGTCTTTAGCCATGTGGTACATAAGTTCTCTTCAGCAGTTCTCTCCCGGCTAGTTTTCCTCACAGAACTACAAATCCCAATATTTTGCATTCATTAACTGCCATGGCTCAATGCTATGGAATTCTGGGATTTGTAGTTTTGTGAGATGATGATGATGATGATTTCCTGCCTTTCTCCCAATATAGGGACTCCAGGCGGTGAAGAGCAGATTTAAAACAATACAGTTTAAAAACACTACAATACAACATTAAAATGTATAAATATAAATTAAAAAAAACACAATCAAACCATTTTAAAAGTTAAAACAAGTTATGAGTTAAAATAGAATATGTTAAAATATGTGAAATGTTTAGCCTTCTCTGTCAGAGAGCTCTGGAGCCACAACAAACTACAAATCCCAAGATTCCATAGGAGCCGTGGCAGTTCAAGTGGTGTCAAACTGTTTTATTTCTACAGTGTAGATGCATCGTAAAAGTATTCCAGAAATGAGCAGGGTGGTTCATGACTGGGGCAGAGTGACCAGACACATCCTCCTTTTCCAGGACATGCCATACATTTCAGCCTTCTGTCCAGGAGGGATCCCAAAATGTCCTCCGTTTTGAGCACGACTATGTGCCAAAACATATAAATTCATGCTTTTTAAGGCCAAAACACACTGCAAAAATAATCCAGTTTGAGACCGCTTTAACTGCCCTGCCTCAGTGCTAGGGAATCCTGGGAACTTGTTTGTTGTTGCACCAGAGCAATTTCTCTGATAGAGAAGCTAAATGTCTCACAAAACTACAGTTCCCAGAATTCTCTAGCATTGAGCTAGGGCAGTTAAAGTGGTCTCAAACTGGATTATTTTTGTAGTGTGTTTTAGCACTAAGAAGCATGAATTTATATGAGAATTTTTAATTTTTACTTGCCAATGGTCTCCACCTTTCTCTAATATCCTACTTTTTGTGGTGCTCTGTCCTCCTTTGCTGGTAGGACATCAGGTCACCCTGTTCAAGGGTAAACATAATGATTAATCAATTTGGATTTTTAAAACACACACACACACACACACCACAATGTTGTTGTAGGTCAGGGGTAGGCAGCCTGTCCCCTTTAAGGGCCAAGGGACTTCAGCTCCCAGAATCCCAGGAGCTGTTGGCCAAATTGGGACTATTGGCCAGCATGGCTGAGGCTTCTGGGAGCTGAAGTCCCTTGGCCCTTAAAGGGGAAAGGTTGCCTACCCCTGTTGTAGGTCTTCAAGTCGTATTGCACTCTAACCAAGATGACCAGATGCCCTCCTTTTCTAGGACATGTTCTACATTTCACCTTTCTATCCAGGAAGAATTTCGAAAAGTCTTCCATTTTGAGCATGACTAAGCAGCATGAATTTATACTTATATGAATGTTTTTAGCTTTTATTTGGTCATGTTAAAGGAGTTCTGGTGGCACAGTGGTTAAATGCGGGTACTGCACCCACAACATTGTGAGTTCAATCCCAGGGCTCCAAAGTTCACTCAGCCTTCCATCCTTTTGTAGGTCAGTAACATGAGTACCCAGCTTGTTGGAGGCAACTGGCTTACACATTGTAAACCGCTTAGAGAGTGCTCAGTTCACTATGAAGTGGTACAGAAATGTAAATGCTGTTGCATGTCCTACATTTTTCTTGAATGGCCTACATTTTATGGTATCTTGTCCTTTGCAGTTAGGATATCTGGTCATCCTGCCAAAAGTGCTTAAACCCCAAAGATGTGGAGGGTTGTAGTGAAGTAACTTGAGCAGAATACCATGTTGATTTTTTAAAAAAGATTATTACTACATCCCCCTGCTGTGAAACTCACTCCCAAATAAATCAACAAGAAGATTGAAGTCCTCTGGTTGATTGTAAAACATGGAGCCCTTATTGTTCTATTTCTCTTGGCTTTTTCTACTGGAAAGACAACCTCTGTCCTTTAGATCAAACTGACCAAAAGATGGACCACTTATCCCTGGTGATACCTCACTTGAAAGTCTTCAGCCCCATCAGGCAAGAGGAAGCAAAGGATACATTTTTTAAAACAACTTGATCAGTCTTCTTAACTTAAGTCAGCACTTTC
>CM034703.1:38662522-38677404 GCA_020142125.1 Phrynosoma platyrhinos
TTTTTTTAGCAGAAAAGCAGGTGAAACATTTTTAAAAGTGTGAAGTGACCTTAAGATCACTTCCACTAGTATCAAAATGAGGTGCAGGGTAGTAGAAAATGATCCCCTGTCCATCCAAAGTTTCCTGCCCATGTTGATGGAACAAGGGGAAGACCATTCATCCTTTCACCTGCACCCCTGTTTGCACCATCAAAACACTCTCAGGGAAGGGGGAGTTTTTGAGGGATTGTGGAGGGCACAGAGGGGAAGTTCTTTTCTTCTAGCAGGTGTCTGCAAGCATATTCTGTTTTGGCAAATATCCAACTGATGTTTTCAGGAAAGGAGTTTTGTCACATAGAAGCAATGAAAGACAATGGCTGGTGTTCTAGATTATCCACTTAGCTACCTTACTGAGGTAGCTGAGTAGTGTTTCCTAGCCCAACCCAACCATCATATTTTGACTTGGTGGGCATGAGAAGAGGTCTGTTCTTCTCTCAATTGGTACACAGCAGACTGGCATTTCCACAGCCTCCGACAATTGTTCTCTCTTGTGACAGAAAGAAGCAGGATCTCTGTTGCAATTCCTTCTTCTTGCACCAGATTGCCCATGGGAGGATGGTGTAAATGTCAGTTTGCTGCATCATAATCAACAGGAGAACAGACCCCCCCCCCCCGCCTTCACTCACTGCATCTGATGCCCAGTATGTCAGGATTAGGGGAGTGCCATGATCACTTCATATTCCTTACACTACAGAATATGTAGGGATTGTCAATATGAATTGATTATGAATGTGTAACTCTAGTGAGATTATTGCAGCATTAATTAAACTGGCTGACCTGAGCCAGTTTAAAATTTAAAATGGACGGCATCCTGTTCTTACCACAAGGATTTTGCCACCAAAATTTCTTCCAGGGTCCAGCCCAGGTCCATCCCCGCTCCCAGGGCCACTCAGTATGGCTTTTTTCAAAGTTGGAGAGTTTTCTGGCTTAAGGAAATGGCTGCTGGAACAGCCCTGGGAGCAGGGTTGGACCCAGACTGGACCCAGGCAGCGATTTCAGTGGCAAAATCCTTGTGATAAGATCAGGATGCTGCCTGTTTTAAAATTTAAGCTGACTCTGGTAAGCCGGTTTACTTAGCGCTGCAATATTCTCCTAGGCTATGTATTTGTAATTTAGATTGTGAATGCCAACTAATATTTTATTGCTAATCTATGCATGATTATTTAACAAATTAGTACAGTTGGATGCCAGTGCCATAGTGGTTTGAGTGTTGGACTATGACTTTGGATACCAGGGTTCAATTTCCCACTCAGCCATGAAACCTTGGGCAGGTTTCCTGCTCTCAGCCTCAGGGGAAGGCAATGGCAAACTTCCTGTGAAGACACTTGCCAATAAAACCCCATGATAGAGTCCTCTTAGGGTTGTCATAAATTGGCAATGACTCGAAGGTACAGCAACATTCACTATACAACTCTAAATTCCATCAGCCCACTCTGTGTACATACTCACATGTCTGATTTTGGAAGCTGAGCAGAGTTGGACCTGGATTGGAACCAGCAGGGAATACTAGACATGGTAGGATTAAGAAAGAATCCTGATTTAAATCCTTGAAAGCCACTGCCAGTCAGAGTTGATAATACTGAGCTATTTGGATCAAACTTCTTACTCAGCATCAGGCAGCTTCCCGTGTTCCTCCCAGAGTATTTGGAAGAACTGAAATGTGTAACTACTGAATTTTTATTAAATATATGTGACATTATTAAATAAGATTGCTTTATAGAGGACTGAAGAGCAGCCAGTGTGATAACCCTTTCCCACCATCTAGGGTTCCTAGGGAAGAACTAGGATATTACAAAGCCTAATTTCTGGTCCACATAAATTATTAGAAAGTTCTCCACTACTATACTATGTGGATCAAACCCTACTGAACACTGGCATACTTCTGAGAAAACATAAGATTGTTTAGCTGGAATGATGAAACATGGGGGTTGGAATTGGGGGGTAGAAGCCTGAAAACAAGCCATTATGGCTTCAACAAAATGAAATCTTGTCTCATCCTTCTTTTAGAATTCTTTCAAGGTGTAGCAAGGTCTTTAAACTGAGATTGGATGAACATCTTTCCAGAGTGCTTTAGTTGTTCATTCTTGCATGGCATGAAGTTGGATTGGATTGCCCTTGTGGTCTCTTCCAGCTCTAAGACTATGATTCTATGAAATCTGTTAATGCCTACTTATTTTCTTTATAGTTATGAAAATGCTGCAATTGAAAAATTCTTCGCTGGAACCTGGTCTATCTTCTGGATTAAGATGGCTTCCTGTTGGATATGTGTCCTTCTCTATTTGTGGACTCTTCTAGTTCCTTTCTGCTGCCCAACCAGAGAATTTTTGGTGTGAACCTCCTTCTGTTACAAGACCAGTGGTTTAGGGGATGGAGAAACAAGTTTGTGTAATAACTGTCCTGACATTGATGGTTAGGCGGTTGCTCCCTCTTCTATATGAAACTTAAATGTTTATATACTTTGCAGTTATTTTCAAAACCTTTTATTTGCATTATCTGAACTAAGAGAGCCTGACTTCAAAAGAGACACCTCAGTTCAGAACTCAAATAATATGAATGTTGTTAAATATCTCATAATACTCAAATGCTTTAAAATTATGGACAGTTATTTCTGTTCCTCCTGTGAAATGCAAAATGCCTCTTTATTCACAGGGAGAAAGCCTTTTCTATTTTCTTCATTTGGCTAGGACTAATTTTATAGTCCTCATAGGCATTAATATCCAGCTTTTCATGATTTTCCCAACAAAACAAAAACTTGTTTAGAATTATAAAATTAATTTTAAAAATGGGATGAAGATATCATAGGTAGTCATAGCATCAGCTCAAGAGCATCTTTTTCTGTATTAGGTGCTCATAGTAAATTATTGCATATGTGGACTGTAGAAGAAAAGAGTTTATGGTGTAGAGCTATTTATTTATGGTATTAATGAAAGGCACCTTTATGTATCATTGGGTGACATGATGTGGAACCTGAAAATATGACTGGGATGTGAAACACTGTAAAGATTGGTGCAATTAATTAACTATTATGAGCCACTCTGGGACTAAATGCATCTTATAGGACTCATGAGCAACAAAACATGAGTTCTGCCTATGTTAATAAGTCTGTCTTAGTAAATCTGAGGCGTCTCCTTTTCATAAGGGTTGTTAAATGAATCTGCATTCTACTTGAAATTGTGATCTAACAAATGAAATGTAGGGCCTAAGAGAAGGGTCTATCTAAGGGTGAATTTTGGCTAGTGGGAGAGTAAATTCCAGTGGAACCAGTAAACCTTTGAAACCATCTCTCTGGGGAAACCTTCTGGAGTTAGTTTTAAAGGAAATGCAAGGGCTGAGGCTACTCCACTATCAGAATGTTGGATTTTTCGCTAACAAAGTGAACATGAGTTCTGAACATTTTTATTGCAATGTAACCTTACCTGAAGAGTAATTTGGAATATTCAGCTTTTTCCATCCCTGGGTGGAGATTGGTGGTTTTTGGTTTGGTTTTGGTTCATTTTGTCCATCACCTCTTAGACTGCATTTGACTGCAGAAATAGTCCAGTTTGACATCACTAACTGCCATGGCCCAGTGCTATGGAATTCTGGGAATTGTAGTTTTGTGAGACATGTAGCCTTCTCTGTCAGAGAGCTCTGATGCCAGAACAAACTACAAATCCTAAGATTCTATAATATTGAGCCATGGCAGTTAAAGCAATGTCAGAGTGGATTATTTCTGCAGTGCAGATGTAGCCTTAGATTCCAGATTTTGCCCATGAACATGTTGTGATATAATTATTTTAAAGTGCAATTGTAGATAAGAGATAATAGGGGGAAAGTATATTTAACCCATTGTAATTTTAATGTTGGGGCAGGGAATACATCTTTGCCGCCTCCTCCTCCTCCAGTTAGGCCATGTCTCACCTGTGCCTACCAAAATCCATTTATCATAAGAACTGAAGCAGAATTTTGGAAAGTTTTGAAGAGTACAAGTCATAATCCAGACAGAAAGAGATTTTTTTTTCAAAGTTCTGGATCAGAATTAATATTCTGTTGAGAAGGAGTAATATTGGAAGACAATACACATAAACATTGAAGCGGCACTAAGGCTGCAGTCCTAGGCACACTTATTTGGAAGTAAGTCCCTTACTCAATGCTTAGTAAACATAGGACTGAACTGTAAACAATTGTAATTGTTAGTTTGGAGGTAAGCATGCTTCAGATATTAGCATTCAGCTTATTAGCTAGGTAGACACCTTCATTTTGGTGTGATGTTTAGAGCATGCTATTCTTTCAGTTCAAAAGAAGTGACTGGCAATCATTTAGTATAAATTTTCTGCTGTGAGTTATTTTCTGCTGTGGTGTCTAGCTTCCCATCTTCCAAAATTAAAAAGAAAAAGTTCAAAGTAGTGTGATAGTAGTGTGATAATAAGTGTCTTATTGGGGTGGTGGTCTCTACCTATGTGATGGTGTTCTCATGCATTGGCTATTATATTTTGTGTTAACTGCAGCAGTGGCTTTCATTTAGTATTTCCTGCTAATTAGAAATGGCAGCCATCTGTTGGCAATAGCAGAATTCCAGCTTCTAAAACAATGCTTTTTTCCCCCCTTCCCCTCTAACCACCACCAAAGGTAGAACTGACAGTATAATCTTTGCTCTTTTATCTTACTCCATTTATTTATTTCCTTGATTTATTTATTTTTCTTCCACAATGATTTTCCAGAGCTAGTAATTGTACGTACTAATGCTAATAGTCAGACTGATTCTTATGCAGTAGGAAGGAGCAATGCCACCCTAAGCAGCTTACTACGATAAACTGAAAAACTGAATCAATCATGGTGTTAGACAGAAGCCCCGTTCTGTTTTGTTTTGTTTTTTACAGCAGAGCTAGTGATGCCTGTCTAAACACATCTTAGAATATTCAATTCAGTTGTAAGAGTCTATGAACGTCTAGATTCTTACAACTAGAATAAATTTCATTACTATATTTAAATGAAAAGCACACTACCAACACCCCTGAAAATCTGTTGGAAAACTACTCTCCATATTTCTTCATATTAGCTTGGAAATTAAATACCTCTAATAGCATGTTCATCAATAAACATATGCTGCACCAAGCAAGCCTTTTCTAATTTGTGTGACCTTAATTCACTTTTGGGTATTGGATTGCCTGTACTAGGTTCTTATGAAACTCTCCTTAGTGTCTTAATGTCAGATGTTCTTGAAAACTGATGGGGTTTCCCAGTCTCTGAAACACTTGGGAGTGGTATATATCTCAGAAGAACTTTAAGGCTTTTTAAATGCAGTAGTGTCTTGCCTTTTTCAGTGTGCTTACAAAGGGAGCCATCATAAGCTCAGGAAGAAGAATGGTGCTAATGTTCAAAACTGACCTTTATCATCTCTAGTTTTTGCTAAAATTGTTCCTTGGAGACTTCTCTAGCCTTTGTGTTCTGATGTTTTGGAGAGAAGGAAGTAAATTCTTGAATGTGGTAGATTGTAACTGGAAATGTTAGAGAGAGAGAGAGAAAGATCAAATGGTGGTGCTCAGCTATGCCTCTGCCAAAGGGAATTTCCAAGAACATTTAAAAATGTACTGAATTTCATAAACTACTGATTCCTTTCCCTTCTTAATAATATAGCTTAGTATTTTGAAACCTGAAGGATAGAATTCTACAAATAGAAATGCATTGTGCATATAGTGAGCCTAAAGGTAGCGTAGATATTTTTATTGTGTGATAAGTGAGGATCAGCATGTTTGCGTATTCATGTTACCACATGGCTTTTAAAAGCCATAAATTCCTCTGTCCTTACTAACAGCTGTGGCTCATAATGTGATACACTCTTTTCTATATCTGTCTCGTTAGTGCACTATCACGAAATCTCACCCGGAAGTTCATAGACTGTTATAACTGGCTTTCTCCTCTTTAAAGTCAATTGGAGTGTGTTAACTGCCGTAATTCATAAGCCATTTAAAGAAGCTGTGTAAAAAGTATACACTGTCAAATTTTAAATCTTTACAGCATTTGAATCCCTCCTTTAGAACAATTGTTTAGTCGAGGGTTTGGAGTGTAGCGACATAGCTGTTGCCTGTTTGCCAAAGAATTCTCCTACAGAAAGCAAGAATTTTATGGAAATCTATGTTTCCATAATTATGTAAGATTGCAAATAAACCTTATTTTTATTCTACTCCATATAATGTAAACTACTAAATATTTCTTGGCAGTGTCTGAGAGCATAATGTTAACAAAGTGTGGAGCCCAATTTTCCATTGGATTGAATGGCAGTTGTCCAAGAGATCAGAACCCATTCCATTCCCATTCCTTTCAGTAGGATTTTCATAAATCTTCTTAGTAGATTTGCAGCCATGGTCTCTCATAAAGCAGCCTTTTTTTTTTCTTAAGATATATTACCAGCTTTTAATACTTTAACTTCATAAATAATGCTTCCTTTTCTATTTTTTATTTACAGTGTTTTTCACATCAGTTTTAAAGAATTAATATAGAATAGGATGTTCTACATAAACAGGTTTTTAAAAGTGTATTCAGTTTTTTAAAAACAAAACTTTTTATACAATCTTGGTGTTTTATAAATTTACAGGGGGGTCGTTCTGAACTGTAGCTGAAACAGGTTTCAGTTTGAGTCTTATATCTCATAGCAAATTTTAAAACTATATATTGTGTGTGTGTTTTAAGTTGAGATTTTGAGAGTAATCTGAAGTGTAAAACAAGCGGTGTATGTTTTTTAAAGCATTCTTTTCTAAGAATAATTGCATATTGAGAAAGTATTATAGATGTAATTGTTTAATTGACCAATAAACTTCTGTTTGTTTGAAACTGCATCTGCTAATTTTTTATGCATTTATTTATACTAGGTATGTGAATGTCACTCTGCAGATCATGTGGGAGTGCAGCTCTCATCAGCCATAGCAGGCATAGCCAGCCAGTGGGGAGGAATGCTGGAAATCACAGTTCAACTGCATGATTCCTACCTCTCATCTATATATTCATATTGGACCATTTTAGTCAAATGTTTAGTTTACAAGAGCCATGCCATTTGGGCTTTCATTAGCAAACAAAGATTTCGCTGCTGCAAGGAAAAAGGATCACAACAAAAAAGGGAGCTGGCCATCACTCGATGGGAAATAATTTTCACAAATGGTTAGAAACAGGAGCAGGCTGTCTGGGACACTGCTGCTAAAGATTCCTAGAGCAGGAAACAAAGGCAGGAAAACAGGAGAGGACCAAAGCACAGCTGCTAGGATTCCTGAGTTTAATAAAAACAAAAGGTGGGAAAAACGAGAGAAGGCTCTGAAAAAGTGCTGCTAAGATTCCTGATAACTAAAGAAAAGTTCTCTTAGGGGCTCTGCAGATGGCGCAAAGAACTGTCTTGGAGCCAGGGAAGGGGAGGGGCAGCCGGACACCCCAACCCCTTCCCGAGGACATCATCAGAGCGCCCGCCGTTGTACACAGTGAGCGCTATGAGGACGTCCTTCCAGAGCAGCATTTTTACACATTGCACTGGAAGAAACGCAAAAGAGCCGCATGGCGACTCTTGAAGCACCCTTTCCGTGGCTTGGGAAAGGAGCACTATTTTGGCACTCCTTTCCCAGTTGCCAAAAGGGTGGATTGGGGCCGGGGCATGGTGCAGTCTCAGCCCCAATCCTCTGCTTTTCAGGGCGGCCCATGGCTGCCCCTCTGCATCCCCCCATAGATGGTTTTTGAGATGTCAGGTATGGACCCAGGCAGCACAAAGTATAATTCAGCTAGTATTTAAATAAGGCATCAGCTGACTGACTGGATTTTCATATGTACAAATAAGAGTTTTGACTTTCAGATTTTGGAAGGAACTCACATTTTGACCACAACTTTATGCTACGGCTGCAAAAAGCAATCAACATTCATAATTTAATTGTTGGATGTAATGGCCCAGAACACAGTGGTGAGAAAAAGTCTGAAACTTGAGAATTTTCCTGTATTTCCAACCCAAAATGTAATTAGATCCCAAACTAACTTCATAAAGGTAAAGAACAATAAACTGATTAAACAAAGACACTTAAAAAATTAGGTATTGTCAACATTAGTTTATCCACAACTGATTCAGTAAGTGACTGCAATCCAGCATCCTTTCAATGTAGCTTAAATATCCACACATGGAAGTATGCTGCAGGAGTACTACACATCCTCTGTGCAGAACAGCAACATGCATGACACAATTAGGAGCGGTTGTGTGATGTACAATACATGATGTGCTGTTGCGACATGATGTGCCATTGCAGTGCACAACACATAATGTACAATTGAAGTGTGCAAAGATAAGGGACAGAGAAACATGCTGTCTGCACAATTCTGCTTCTGCTGCTATCAGCAGAATACATCTGTTGTATCATGGTGTCTTTTTGATTCTGTATGTTTATCATGACTTATATAAGCATATATCACTAACTAGGGAGCCAGTGTAGCAGAGTGGTTTGGGGGCTGGATTGTGACCAGAGATCAGGATTTGAATCCCCACTCAGCCATGGAAACCCACTGGGTGACCCTAGGCAAGTCATGTTCTCTCAGCCTCAGAGGAAGGCAAAGGCAAACCCCTCTGAACAAATCTTGCCAAGACAACCCTATGATTGGATCGCCCTAAGTCAGAAAAGCCTTGAAGGCACACAGTAACACACACACAACAATACAACAAGGCATGCAACATATCCCTAACTGGGATGTCAGCCAATGTGTGAAAAATCCATGTCTGAAAAAGTATGTGAACCTTTACATTAAGTACCTAGCAATGAGCAGCAATGATGTTTTTCACTGAGGCTAAAAGAGAATGTTGTTCCAGAAATTTTGGAGATAATTTTTTATTGAAGTTCAGATGGATGGCAATGTCCTTGACACATCTTTTCATGAAAACCATAGTTGTCCACTCTTTTCCTAGTCACGAACGCTCACATTAACCAAGGTGAGACTGGCTGCAGATCCTTGGATGTTAATCTGGCTTTCTTTAATGTACCAGTTTGTCCTCGGGAGAGATTTTAGTAGGACAACAGCTCTTGGTACGGTGATTATGGTCAAGAACCTTCTCCATTTGTAAACTACCTTTCTGATAGTTTTGTAACTTCTAGATTGATGAACAGCAACAACTTTTCTGAGGTCCTCGTATATATTAAATTAATCATGGCATTGTGTGTTTCCATTAAAATGTATGTTGAAGCCCAACTCACAGTGTTTCTGATTCTTTTGTAGGATGGGTCCTCCCAAATTTAACTAACTAATTGCTTTAGCACCTGATTCCAATTATTTGCTTTAACTGAACTCATGCAACCAAGGGTTCACTTAGCTTTGAACCTACCCTGACCCTTGTGTACTCATTGCTAATTTATGCATTGTTTTATTTCACAGGACTCAGAACTGGTTAATATAAGCCTTATTGGATATTCAGAAAAGGTCTGGTTTTGATTCACAGAGACTGTGGTAAAACTGGAATTTCTGTCATCATTATAATGCTTCACAAACCTTTTCTGGCCATAGTAGTTCAATAATGGGCATTTGTATATGGGGCCTTTCAGCATTTATTCGTGCACATGGCTTATTACAATGATGACAACAACAACAACAATGATGGTGAACTTCATTTATATCCCATCTTTTTGGGGCTCAAGGCAGCTTACTCATAAAAAATTCTAAACATACAAAAAGCCACAATGAATTAAGCTAAGAACTATATTAAAAACATACACTCCAAAATATTTTTAAAACAATGAACAATACAATTTAAAACAATACAGTGCTTACAGCTCTTTCCCAATTCTAAAAGCCTATCTGAATAAAAAAAGTTTTGGCTTGCTGATGGAAGGACAGCAGAAGCAGGCCATTGTAGTCTCTATTCTGCTTTGGGGGCAGACCTCACCCGGAATACTGTGTCCAGTTCTAGGCAACACAATTCAAGGGAGATATTAACAAGTTAGAGTGTGTCCATAGGAGGTGAACAAAATGGTGGAAGGTCTAGAAACCATGCCCTATGAGGAGCAAACTTGGGAACTGGGTATGTTTATCCTGGGGGATAGCTGAAATGATAGCCATGTTTCAATATTTGAAGGGATGTCATATGGAAGAAAGAGCAAGTTTGCTTTCTGCTGCGCCAGAGACTAGGACACAAAGCAATGGATTCAAACTACAGGAAAAGAGATTCCATGCAAATATTAGGAAGAACTTCCTGAGATAAAAGCTGTTGGACAGTGGAAGATGCTGCCTCAGAGTGTGATGGAGTCTCCTTCTTTGGAAGATTTTAAGCAGAGGCTGGATGGCCATCTGTTGGGAATGCTTTGATTGTTGCATGCCAGGGGGTTGATCTGGATGGCCCTTGGGATCTCTTCCAACTCTGTGATTCTATAAACACAGTTAAAAGTGTAACTGATACAACAGGTGTTTTTTTTAAAAAAAAATATTAAACAGCCACATTTATGACATTAAAACATTTTCTTTTTTTAATTATTGATTTAAAAACAACATAGAAAAGAAATATAAACACATCACAAATTTAAAAGACATAAACACTTTGAACATATGTACTAACGTACAATAAACATTAAACATCTACTAGACTACAAGACTTCCTAAGCCAGTCCACTGTTTCTGTGCTTAATTTAATGTATACTTTAACTCCTGCTTATAGTTTGTTAGTAACTATCTTATTACAATATAGTTTAAAGCAAATCAAAGATAAAGAAAATATAAATACAAATAAACATCTACTTGTGGAACAATACCTCATGGATATGTCCTATTCAAACTAAATGTCTTGAAGATAAACCATTTCATATCAATAATCTTCTTCCCTTTTAATTTTTTAAACCCAAATTCCATTGTTTTCCCTATTTCTGTTCTATATAAACAATAAAGGGTTTCCAAACTTGCTCGAAGTCTTTGACTGTTTTTTTCTGTACGATCTTTGTTAATTTGTCACATTCCATTAAATCATATACCTTCGTGATCCATTCAATAATTTCAGGGATTGTTTTTTGTTTCCATTTTGCTGCAAATATCAACCTAGCTGTTGTCCTCAAATAAAAGATAAGTCTACCATATTTTTTTTCTATTGTTTCCTCTTGATTCTTACTCAATACATAACTTACTGGATCTTTTTTTTTTAATTTACACTTTAATATTGATTCAATCTCTTTGTGAATCTCCTCCCAGTATAACTTTGTCAATTTGCAATTCCACCACATATGATAAAATGTGCCCATTTCTTTTTCACATTTCCAGCATTTAGAGTTCTCTTTTTTGTAAATTTTTGCCAATTTAAATGGAGTATGATGCCACCTAAATTGCATTTTGTAAAAATTCTCTCTTAAGTTGTAATTTCAAGTGTACTTCAATCTTTTTATCCAATTTTTTCCCATTTTCAAAAGTCAGTTAAAATATACAAATAACAATAATAATTACAAATACAACACAACCCAGATTAAAAGACCTTCTGCAGTTAAAGGCCTTTGCCTTTGGGCAGAAGAGCATTCAAAGTCATGCTGATTTAATCCCAGTGGTAGTTTATCACTCTTGGAATTAGTTAGCCATTGATATCATTATCCCTCCATACATTTGTCTAATCCCCTTTTAACGTTGTCAGAGACTATAAAGTGATAAAGATCACTTCCCACTTTTTCCTCAATTGCTTTTTATTGAGCAACCCCACTGGTAACAATAATAAAGCAACAATATCTGTACAAAAACCTAGTTAAGCTGAATTCAGTTTGGGATATAATTAAAGCTTAGTTTTGTTCAGACAGTGATTTAACATGGATTATATCTGCAGGCTATCATTTACTATGGTCTTTGATGGCCTGGAGAGAGCAACTAAAAGAAAGACTAATCCTAAAAATGTTTATTCTGGAGTAAATCCCACCTCAACTAAACTGGGTTTACTCCCTTGTAAGTGTATGGGTTTCTGCCTAACGTAGTAAGCCATTTCATGTGTCCTTTAATTGCCAAGGGAAGTTCTTGGTCCTTGTAATTTAGCAAGAGAAATTTGCTAAATGGCTTATTTCAAAGTGGCTAGGTAAAAGGCTTTCCTTTGTTCTGTTTCTGGTGTGTAATGTGACATAGATGTTAGGGAAAACCCAGCATTAAAAAGAATGTAAATTGTAGGTTTCCAAGAATAAAACTGTTTACTTTGCTGTTGGAGTAGAGGTTAACCAGGACCAGTGCATAAATGTGGTGTTTAAAATAGCACAGAATGCTCTTGCCTCTTTTTAATCACTTGTAATGGAACTTCCAGAGCAATGTTCATAATGTTCTGTGATGCTATATTTTCATATCACTAGAGTATGCAAAACCCAGAATAAAGAGGTTGAATGCCACATTGCCTAAGCGTTGGGCACATGTATATACCAATATGTGCATGCATGGATAGATGTGGATGCACACATGCACATTCAAGTCCAATAATTAGAAAAAGTGATGTGGACATCTCATCTGGAGTCTCCCACTCCCCATTTCCCCTCTGTTGCAGGACAGAACTGTGTACCATAAGGCTGCCCTGTAAAGTCTAAGGGGGGAAGCAGACGGAGGCGCCGGAGACGCCACCGGACAGGGCGCCACGGGAGTGCAGCCTCCACACCGCAGCACTCCGGTGGCGTCCCTGGAAGGAGCGCTAAATCAGTGCTCCTTCCACAAGACAGGGAAAGTGAGCCCTAAAAGCATAGGGCACACTTCCCCTGCCTTTTCCACCGCAGCGCGTGCGGACGTTGCGGCGGGAGGTTGTCCCCGGAGCGCCGGCCATGTGGAGGGCCGGCAGCTCCGAGGATGACCTTAGGAAGAGGAAGGGCCTTGGCAGACAGGTAATTGGGCCGTCTCCGAGGCCCGGAAGAGGAGGAGCCGCCGCACGTTCGGCGGCCCTTCCTCTTCCTGAGGGCGCACCCGGAAGCGCCGGCTGTCCGCACGGCCGGCGACTGCGGGTTGCCCTCACGGCGCGGCAGCCGAACGCGCCGCGGCGTTTGAGCCCTGGAAAGTGCACCCGCCGCTTTTAGGGCGCACTTTCCGGAGAATCTAAAAGGATCGCCATTTTGGCGGTCCTTTTAGATTCGCCGCAGGAGCGCCGTGGTCCGGAGGCTGAACTCCGGCGGCGCTCCGGACCAGGGCGTCTCCAACGCCCTGGTCTGCATCCCCCCGAAGGGACACTGTGCGTGCGGCTGCCCCTCCTCTTCCTTGCCTCGAAGATGACTGAATTTGCCGAGGCCCTAAGAAACCTGCTCTCCTCAGGTACATCAGAAACTTTCTGACATCGTATCAACCCTCAAACAAAAATCAGCTGCCAATCCAGTCAGGTTCTGTATGTGGAAGAGGCAAAGATAGGAATCAGCTGGTTAAAAACAATGACATTATTAACTGAATTTTCTAATGAGAAACGGCAACTGAATTAATGTTTTTTTAACCAAAGTGATTGACTTCACTTGAAAGTCAGCATTAACTTAATTCCAGAATTGCACTATTCATTAATTTATTAATTGATTAAATGATAGAGAGTGCTAAAGAACTAAGAAATGTTACATCTACCAGGTGCTTCTTTACCCAAAGCCCATTTGTCTTGTATTTTTGCAAAATGACACACTAACCAACTCTATGATTCTATGATTCTATGACTTTTGTTAGTCTCTTGGGATTGGGGAATGCAAACGGATCATTTAGGGCCTCAGCACACGGAGGCCCTGGAGCCGCCGCCGGACGGAGCGCCGGCGGTGCGGAGCCTCCGCACCGCGGCGCACCGTCGGCGCATCTAAAAGGAGCGCCAAATTGGCGCTCCTTTTAGATTTAAGGGAAAGTGCGCCCCAAAAGCGTCGGGCGCACTTTCCCCGGCTCAAACGGCGCAGCGCATGTGGGCGCTGCGCCGTGAGGTCATCCCCAGTGCGCCGGCCGTGCGGACGGCCGGCGCTTCTGGGGGCGACCTCAGGGAGAGGAAGGGGCGCCGCTCGTGCGGCTGCCCCTCCTCTTCCCTGCCCGGAAGACGGCTCTATTAGCCGTCTGCCGAGGCAGTTAGTTAATTTCAGGGTTACAATATTTTAAACTTGGAAGGCGGTGTGGCCTTGTCTGGATCCAGAGAACCCGTCTGTATTCTGTGTTGGACATTCAAGAAAAGGGTTTTGGTGGGCTGCATCAGAAACTGGCTTTTAAAAAAAATAATTTTATCTCTTTCCTTTTCGTGAATGAAAGTTTATTGTTAAAAGCTAAAAGCCATCACAATATAAAACAGGTCCAACCATTAAAAACAAAACATTAAAAGCAAAACAATATTTAAAAAAAAACAAACCAATGCACAAAAACCACAGATGAATCAACATAATAAAGTTAATAAGGGAGGCCTATCAACAAGATACAAAAAAACTATCGTAATAAATCATTAATAATAATAGAAACATAAAATTAAAAAGGTTTTAGTCGTCATTCCCCTTGAAAAAATTGATTCTAATCTTACTGGCAGCTAAACCAAATTTTGCTACTATAAAAGTAATAAATACATCATTACTGGCCAGAAGAAGACAAATCTGTTGCAAACAAGATCTGTCAGCCAGGGAATGTAAGATACATTCAAGAAACCTTTGTATAGGAGATACATAAAGAGAATGTTTCCTTTTTAAAAAAAACAACACCATCTTATCTGTTTCCAAATAGAAAACAGGGATTGAGAGTACAATTTTAGCATTTTTCAGCTTCCTTGTGGTAAGGTTTTTATTCAAATACACTTGCATGGAGCTAGTAGCCCTGGGATAGCCAGTATTTTACAGTGATTTGAATGTTGGACTAGAACTCTGGGAGTTCAAAGTTCAAGTGCCCATTCAGCCATGGAAACCCACTGGGTGGCCTTGGGCAAGTCACACACTCTC
>CM034703.1:38718332-38728416 GCA_020142125.1 Phrynosoma platyrhinos
TCTGAAAGGAGCGCTGATTTAGCGCTCCTTTCAGAGGCACAGACGGTGCGCCATGGTGCGGATGCTGCGGTCCCGTGGCGCACCGTCCCGCGGCGTCTCGGACGCCCTCGTGTGCTTCCCCCCATACTGTACTTTTAACAACTGTATGACATGAATAAAATCAACAGGTACTTCCATATCATTCTATATCCAAAGTAAGGAGCTAGGGAAAGCTACATCTGTTGAATTTCTGCTTGCTCTGTCAGGGAGGGGAGGAGAATAAGTTAGTAAGCTCATTCAGTGCCTGATATGCATGTTTTTGCTTGAATATTGTTAGCATAATGTCTGCTTTCTCTAGTAAAGAAAGCAATTAAAGTCAATGGGATGAACTTGACTGGACTCACTCATCTTCCCCACTCCATCCTGACCCTGCATAGCATATATGTCACATTCATAGACAAAAGCCAGCCATTCCATTAGGCAGAATAAAACCTCAGCTGCAAATGATGCTGGTTTGCAGTGGCAACCTCCCATCTGTTTCTCTTGGCCCAAATGTTTATTCACTTTTCAAGAGGCCCTTTCATACTGCTCAAATATGGCACTGGCTCCACTTTAACTACCATTATTCCCTCCTATGGAATCCTGGGATTTGCAGTTTATGGATGGGTATTCAGAATTCTCAGCCAGAGAGCAATAGTGCCTCACTAATCTTCAAACCCCAGCATTCAAAAGGATGTAGCCATGGCAGTTAAAATGGAATCATAGTGCTATAATTGCATAGTGTGAAAGGGCCCTAGGAGGCCAGAGTTGTGTGTGCCATACAATCTGGTCTGAATTTCTTAAAATAGGTGGCTACCTTTGGTGGATTGGAAGACCCTATATTTCAACTGTCAGTCCAGCTGGGGTCTATAAATGGAATGAAGGAAGCTGCCATCTTGTCATTTGCTTCAGGCAGCAAAATATATTGTGCCAGCCATACATGGACTGCTGCTAACCAATCAGAAAGAACTCCATCATAAGATGGTTGGTGCTTTTCCTCAAAGGTACTGGTGCTGTTCCACTGTAGCTTACCTGTGCTTTTCTCTGTAGTGTCCTTAATTCCACTGGCTCTGAGCTTTGAGACAATCCTGAGAAGGCTTTTGACAGTTCTTGAGTGGAATCCAACTGTGCACAGTCCACATACAATTCTGCTTTGCTGTGGCCACGTTGGAGGCCACTTAGCCGGAGGAGAATGGTGTGGCGTTTCCCATCAGCTAATGGTACATTGCTGAAGATCACGGCATGTAATTTCCCATCGTTCCGCAAATATCTGAGGGAAACTAGCACAAAATAACATCATTGTAAGGTGAGAATACAGTATAATTGGTATATGGTTGAAATCTCTGCCAACAAAGAAACTGTGTGGAAAGTTGCAGCAAAAAGCTGGCCAGCTTAGCGGTTCTTTGTTTAATCATGCCTGCTGTGACAATTAGTCTTCTACTGAGCAGATCATTTGTAAATGTATATACCAGGTACAGCATTATCCTAGATATAGAAAAAAATAAAATAGGCAAATGGGAAGGCAAAGAAGAAGTAAGTTAGCCTTTTAATTCAGAGTCCTAAACTAGAAGCCAGTGGTGCAGTGATCAGTTGTGGACTATTGACCCTCACTGTGATCATTCCTATAGCTACACTCACATGGAGAGTTCAACTCGATTGATCCACAGAAGTCAGTGTGGTACAATGGTTTGTGTTGGACTAGGATCTTGGGAAACCAGAACTCGAATTCCTGCTCAGCCACAGAAACCCACTGGGTGACCATGGACAATTCACACTCTCAGCTTTAAAGGGAGATAATGGCAAACCTTCACCAAATAAATCTTGCCACAAACACTATGGTAGACTCACTGTAAGTCATAGTCAAATTGAAGATACAGAACAAAAAGATTGAGCCATATAAACATTATAGTTATCTAATCTTCATTTCCACCACAAGTACCACAAGTAGTCATTTGTGAAGCTAACAGCCAAAATCCATCTAGGTCCTTGTACTAATAGGGAAATATCCTTTACCTGATCATTAGGGCTACCTGCTTAAATAAGGGGCATGACTACTATCCTTTTAATGGTTGTGTAAGAGAGAATTTCAGTGTGGCAACCAACACCTACTGAAATTCCCTCTTCTGTGCAGTCATTAAAGGTCCCTTTCTCTTATTAAACCTGGAAACCCTATTGATTGCAGAATAATTTTTCTCCCCCAGCATGCCCACCAACCCCTTCAGCCCTCCATGACACCCAAAACTCTGTTTTGAAGAGTTTCCCAACTCTCTGGAGCAGATACTAAAGGGCATGTGGAGGATGGGACAGAAGCTATATGAAGAAGGGGAATATGCTGACAGGCTTTATCCATCAGAGCAAGGACCCAAGTGGTTCCTGTCTTAATTGTCCATCACAGTCCAAATTACCTAAAAGATTTTGCATTGTAACAGGGAGAACTCCCAATATTTGTCATTGGGAAATTCATCTCCTTCTGCAGTTAATGTGCAGGTTGCAGCTAAGCTCAGAGGGAACACAGAAAGCTGAGAAGGGTAACAGATGATTTCATCACCCCCATTAATCCAAAAATTCTGGAATTTTGCTCCTATGAGCTTTGGCTCCACTACACTCCTACTTGGACCTGGTGATATAAATTCAAGCCCTTCTCCATACTCATAGACACACTGTGAGCCAACCTGTTTCCTAACTTTCATTTCCTATTAATGAATAGAAAATAGGGCTGTATTATGTTGATCCAAGACACACTGGAATACGAGGAACAATATGCATATAGTATCCTCTTTTCCTACACTCATTTTAAAAAATGGCTTTAAAATTGCCACAAATCTGCTTCCAGAGCTCCAAACTAGACACAGGAGTGAAGATGACACCAGTAGCAGCGAGCAACTTCCACGGAAGTAGGGCACTGAATCCATTCTAGGTTTTAGTTTGAACTCCAAAGGAGACCCAAGATGCTAAACCTATTTTGGGAAACAGTACCTTGGATAGCTCCTTTAAAGTTAAGACTAAATCCAGAGTGGGTTCACCATGTAACTGACATGGAAGGGACCAGTTTCCAGTTGATGACACATCTAGTTTGGCCCACAAGCATCTTGCCCCATTGTCTAATACTAACTTTGGAAAGGTACGTATGTAGTTAGAGAGGAACCATATATATATATATGATTGTAAATCATGTTGCCCACCTTGGCACTATTTTCCCAAGGTGCTACAATTGTGTGCTTCTGTGAGAAAGACATTGAAATAGTAAAGATTTCCTATACTTTTGCTTTGCTGTTACCCAAACTGGAGACTGTAGTCAAGAAATCAGAAGACAACTCATAAAGACTTTAAAATGCAGCCATGAAAAAAACAAACAAACTAGATAATGTCCTCAAGTATAAAGATGGATCATTGAATACCAAAGTCAGAACTGCCCAGGCCATAGTATTTCTAATTTCTATGTATGGTTGTGAAAGCTGGAAAGTGAAGAAAGCTTCCATGAATAAAATAATCTCCTTTGAAATGTGCTGGAGGAGAGTTCTGTGGATACTATGGACTGCTAGAAAGACAAATAAATGAGTCTTAGAGCAAATCAAGCCTGAACTCTCACTAGAACATAAGATGACTAAATTGAGGCTGTTGCACTTTGATCATATCATGAGATGATGTGACTCACGAGAAAAGTCAATAATACTAGGTAAAGGGGAAGACAGTAGGAAAAGAGGGAGACTACAATTCATGACAAGTGGATTGATTCAATCAAGAAAGCCACAGCTCTGAGTTTGCAAGACCTGAACAGGATACTTGATGACTGGGAGATGTCTCCCATTAATATAGTCACCATTAGTTAAAGTCAACCTGATGGCAAATAACAACATATTGCCCATTAAAAGTACTATAATAACTGGCAAGCTATTTTCAACTTAAGAGACAAACTCAGTGATAAATTAAACTAGTGCATGTATTGCTTGTACCTTTAGCATAAAAACTGTTGGGGAGAGGGTATCAAGATTAGGACACTGATGGCCAAGAACTGGATCCCAGTGAAAATGCCATACACAGACACACAATCTAGCTGCTATTTGCGCTGGCATATAAGCTGCTTTGGTATCATAGTATGCTGTCTGCTTGAACATACATATGGGTGTCAGGCCCAGGGAGAAAACTGCAGAAGAAGGCATTTCAGCTGTCTTGTCTCTTGCTGTATCACAAGATTTTCAGAGAGAGGAACCAACATTCTTCAATTCAGAACCTATCTGGCAAGTCTATAAGTGTGACCTTCCATCTGGAGCAAAGAACGCTGCATAAACACAGCAGAGAATCAGGGAAAGAGAAAGCAGAAAGGGATGGAAGAGCCTACAGTTGGCTAGTGGCCATGAGACAGAATTGCCCAAGGGCAGCTAGGACTGGATGGAAGATCAAGGTTCATGGGGGGGGGGAGGAACAATTTTTTTGGAAAGAGCTGGGAGGGGGAAATGCTTGCTAGAAGGACCAAAGACACAATTATATTTAAAACATCTGTGTTCCTGCACCCTTGAACTGCTGGAAAAGTTTGAATTAATGGTGCTAAAGGATGGTGGAGAGTTCAATTGTTTTCACTATGGATAAACTAAAAGTCCCTGCTTTTCCATTTCTGAAAGGCAATTATAAAAGAAAAGATTTCAGTTTAGCATACCCCAAATCCCATCAGATGTCTGGACAGGCTTCAAAGTGCTGTTGTTAAGTGAGCTCACACTATTTGTGAAGGAAACACAGTTTAAAAGGTGGGCAGTGATTTCTCTGAGTGTCTCTCCAGGTGAAATGAAAGACTGGGGAAAGGAGGCAGAGTAGACAAAGAAGTACCTGGGGAGTCTGCATTACATATTTGGAGGGCCAAGAACCCAGAGGAAGAATTTAGTTTAGTCAGATGGTTTTGCGCTTATTTTGTACATTTTGAAACACTAACCAGGTTCAAAATGTTTTCATTTCCCCATTTTAGAAAAAAACAACAGTCCTTATAATTTTAGAAGAGAAAATGGAAAAACTTTAAGATAAACTACATTTGTTAGTCATTTATGAGACCAAACAGACATATAGAACCCAGTGACATTTAACCATATTAATATAAAATCCACAGAAACCAGAACGTATATTAGCAGAGCAGTATTCAAGTGAGGGTTTTGTTTATATGTGATATCCAAGGATGATTTTATATCTGTGATACAAAAGAAATTACTTTCTCATGAACACTAGGTTGATCATGCCTCCACAGAATAATTCTATTTTGTTTTGCTTTCCTTTTTCTTTTAATGATGTTTGTCAGCTCCCTTGAGTGCTCTTTTTAAGGGAAAGGAAGGATAAAGTTGTAAAGAAAAAACACTGCAGAAAGAAAAGTCTGTCCACTCTTCTGTCTAATCTCCAATTGCAGCATCTTCTTCCTCCAATCTGATGCTCTCCAGATGTGTTGGACTAAAACTACCAACCAGTATAACCATGTTGGAAGGCACCAGGTTGGTGACAGCTGTCCTAATCCTTTAAAAGTCAAGGGAATTGTAACATTAACTAGATTGGATATTAAGGAGATTCCAGCCTAGATAATGGTTCTACCAATGCATCTGTCTGTCTGTGAGAGAAAGAGATAGAAAAAGAGAGAGAGAAACTGAAATCTTCAGAGACAATGCAATTTTCAGTTGGACCAGATCAGATTGCAAACTCATTCTGTTTTAATTCATTTCACCCACAAAGGAAATATTTGGGGGAAAATAGAAAAGAAAGGAAAATATTCTCAACTAGCAAAAGAAAAACATTCTTCTGACTGTTGGATGTTTCTTTTTTAAAGGCCTACCTGAGTGCATTTGGGGATAAATTGACATGTAACCACTCTTTTGCATAATGGCAAACAAAGAAGTCTGAAAATTCTCATACTGTTTCATGCACTGTTGATGATGGTGTGCTTCTCATCATAGAGCTATCCAATATGCACCCATGTCAATTACACTAAAATATATATTTCAGAGACATACCTGAGTTAGTCTAGAACAGTGGTTCCCAAACTTTGATCCTTTGTGTTTTAGATTTCATTTCCCAGAATTCCTGACTGTTGGCCAAGCTGGCTAGGGCTTCTGGAGGTTGACGTACAAACCACCTGGAAGCTCAAAGTTTGGCAATCACTAGTCTAGAATATTAGTATGGAAAGGGATCTTATAACATCTTTGAGAACAGGTTTTTGTAGACCTGGATCCAAAACACACAGCAGAAATAATCCATTTTGAGATTGCGTTAGCTGCCCTGGCTCAATGCTAAGGAATTCTGGAAACTGCAGTTTTGTGAGACGTTTAACCTTCTCTATTAGAGAGCTTTGGTGCCACAATAAATTACAATTCCCAGGATTCCCTAGCACCAAGCCAGGGCAGTTAAAGTGGCCTCAAACTGATTATTTCTGCAGTGTGTTTTGGATCTCAGGGCCTTTGCAGACTGCCAGAAATAGTGCAAATTGAGTCCACTTTAACTGCACTGACTCAGTGCTAGGGAATAATGGGAACTGTAGTTTATTATGGCACCAGAGCTCTCTGACAGAGAAGGCTCAATGTCTCAGAAAAAACTACAATTCCAATGATTCCCTAGCACTGAGCCAGGGCAGTTAAAGTGGACTCAATTTGCACTATTTCTAGCAGTCTGCAAAGGCCCTCAGTCTACTAAAATATATACTTTCATCTTTTAGTTGCAGCAGCAGCAATAGTACTCTGAAGTCTAGTTTGGGTCTTTGGTGTTTATAGGAAGGAAGTATAATGAAAGCCTGCAAAAACAGGTTAATCGGAGCCTATGGCAAGTCCCCCCAAAATCAGAGTAGCACAGACAGCCCTACATTAATAAAACATGCTATTTGTAGTGACAAATCAGCAAAAAGAAAAAAGGATTTATTTATTCCATTCTTTTTGTGCTTATACACTCACTACTCAGGACAGCTAACAGAATCAAGACTTCAAATAGCATTTTGTTATTAGGTTATGATGTCACAAGTTTGCCTTACAACATTGTAACTCCCTTGTTAAATTATTGTGTAGGTCAAAATTCTGACCAAGCAACGTATTCTAGGGCTCATGGCACCCAAACACAGTCCCACCCCAAACCTAGCAATTTCTTGGTTTTTGGAGAGTGAAAAGATCAGCAGTGACACATCCACCTAATTTCCTTGGACTGGACAGATGACTGTCAGGAACTGCATAGGGTTATATAGTGATGGGTTATATAGTAGAAAAAGTATTATTTAAAAGTGGAGAACTCAGACACAGGTGCTGAGATAATACCGGAAGGGAGGCGAGCTTGAGCCTAGCCTGTTCAACATCATTTCTGTGAAACTATCTGATTGTAATAACAAAGAAGGGGGTGGTATGGGAAGGAGAAGAGAAATGTGTATATTAATTATAACAAATAAGAATGAAACCTGCCTGAAATTTTGAATTGTCGTAGTTTTATTAGGCAATTTTAGCATTTGCTAGTCAGTTCTGACATTGAATGTCTCTGGACTGGATCTATAGTGCAAGTACGGGGAGGGGGTCCCTCTTTTCTTTCCCTTCCAAGGTCCAGGGGGGGTCACTGGGGCATGATTCCCCCCTCCCTGCCCCCCTCTTTGTTTCCAGCTCTGGAGTCCTGAAGGGGAAAACACTCCCGCCGCCCCTTTGCCTTGCCTGGCTGTCCCTAATGGTGGTGTGGCAGCATGCTCCATTAGGAACTTGAGCACCCATGAATTTTGGTATCTGCAAAGTGGTAGTGGTGGTGGTGTTCGGAACAGATCTCCTGTGGATACCAAGGGCCGACTGTATTTGTCATTTGTTGTAGCACCAGAGCTCTGACAGAGAAGGTTAAATATTTCACAAAACTACAAACTCCAGAATCCCATAGCCTTGAGCAGGGGTAGGCAACCTTTCCCCTTTAAGGGCTGAGGGACTTCAGCTTCCAGAAGCCTCAGCCGTGATGGCCAATAGTCCCATGTTGTCCAATAGCTCATGGGATTCTGGGAGCTGAAGTCCCTTGGCCCTTAAAGGGGAAAGGTTGCCTACCCCTGGCCTTGAGCCATGGTAGTTCAAGCAATGTCACAACTGCATTATTTGTGCTGTGCAGATCAGACCTACATGGGACATGGTGGCCATGTCTGATCCATTAATCGTAAGTAGATGCAAAATTTACCACAAGCTAAGCTGAGCAAAGGTGCTTCTTAGTATAATTGCCACCTGAATATCAAGGTGCAAAGCTGAGTCTATGTATTAATTCTTCAAGAGGAATAATAATAATAATAATAATAATAATAATAATAATAATAATAATAATAATAAATAATTTATTTATATCCCGCCCCTCTGTTGAACAATCGGGGTAGCTTACAACAATTAAAATTCCATCCAGAAATACAGAGTAAAAATTCCAAGCCCCCCCCCCCCGCAGAAATAATCCAATTTGAGACCACTTTAACTGCCATGGGTCAATGCTAGGGAATTGTGGGAATTGTTATTTGTTGTGGCACCAGAGCTCTCTGACAGAGAAGGCTAAATGTCTCACAAAACTACAGTTCCCAGAATTCCATATCATTGAGCTATGGCAGTTAAAATGATGTCAACATTGCCAGCAATATATTAACACCCAACTCTGTTTCCTTTTCTTTTATAATTAGTGAAGCTGTTTTGCAGGGGTAGGCAACCTAAGGCCCGGGGGCTGGATGCGCCCCTCTGAGGCCTTTGGACCGGCGCCAGGCCAGTCCTGCTGCCGCCGCGACTGCCGCCACCGTCCCCCACCACCACCGCCCTCCATGATGATATTGATTATTGTTGTTATTACTTGTTCTTGGGGTTTTCTTGGCAAAATCTCCACATGGGTTTTGCCATGGCTTTTCTGGGGCTGAGAGAGTGTGCATGCATATTTTTTTATTGAAATAAATTTTATTTATTTATTTATTTATTTATTTATTTATGGTGCTTCATCCTCCCAATTGTCTGAGGAACAGTAACCCAGCCCCCAGCTCAAAAAGGTTGCCTACCCCTGCTGTTTTGGATCTAAACTAGTATCTGGTGTGGGTCAATATTAATAAACTGAGGATGTGTCTGTGCTACAGAAATAATTTGGCTTCATGGAATCATAGAATCATAGAGTTGGAGGAGACCTCAGGGGCCATCAATTCCACTCCGCCATGCAGGAATACACACTCAAAGCATCCCTGACAGCTGGCTGTCCAGCCTCTGTTTAAAAGCCTCCAAAGAAGGAGACTCCACGACTCTCCGAGGGAGTGTGTTCCACTCTCAAACAGCTCTTATGATCAGGAAGTTCCTCCTAATGTTGAGGTGGAATCTCTTTTCCTGTAGCTTGCATCCATTGTTCTGGGTCCTAGTCTCTGGAGTAGCAGAAAACAAGCTAGCGCCCTCATCAATATGACATCCCTTCAAATTTTAAAACATATCACCTCTTAACCTCCTCTTCTCCAGGCTAAACATACCCAGCTCCCTATGGGGGGTTGCAGACTGCCAGAAATAGTGCAAATCGAGTTAGGTTTAGGGTTAGTGCTAGAGAATCATGGGAATTGTTGTTTTTTCTGAGACATTGAGCCTTCTCTGTCAGAGAGCTCTGGTGCCACAATAAAATATAGTTCCCATGATTCCCTAACCCTAAACCTAATCCTAAAAGTGGACTCAATTTGCACTATTTCTGGCAGTCTGCAACCCCCCTAAGTCTCTATTCATAGGGCATGGTTTCCAGATTATGGGAATTCCAGCCGTCTGCAGAGCCCCATAGTTCATTTGCAAAATCAGGCCTGAAACCAGACTGAAATGAATCAAGCTGCAGCTAAAATGGAAGCAACTTTACAAAGTCAGGTCTGGACGTTTTCTGATAGTGCCTGTATTCCATAGCTAGAACATTCCAGTGAAAATCTCTTGCAATGAATAACATACCTTAGCTCAGCTGCCAGATCTTCTTTTAAAAAGCAACAACATTTCTGAGTATTGTGTGCTTAGTTGCAAAGCCCTCTAACATTTTCTGAAATGTATAGTAGTTTTTTTCATAACATCATATATCTCCTTATTCAAACAAGGTATTTATGGATTATTTCCTTCTGTTGAAC
>CM034703.1:38728516-38741471 GCA_020142125.1 Phrynosoma platyrhinos
GATCCAGTAGTGTACTTTGATGATATACATAATCAGAAATCACAACTTCCTTCCCTTCCCTCTCCCACTGAGGTCCTCTGTAGTACAAAAAATGGCTCTGGAGAGTTTTTCAAATCCCTGGAAAAGGTTTTTAAGATGCACGAGGGATGAATTGAATGGGTCTTGCTGATTTTTGCGGAAGCAGCAACATCCAACAGAAGTACAGCACCGGCCACTGGAAGCCTAATTTAAATGCAATTTACTAAGTATTTAAATACAGTTGTCTGCTAGAATTCAACCTTCATCATTAGGTTTTTACAAATTACACATTCATTGCCTGAGCCTATGAAGATAACCTCACCCATATTTCATGGTGTATATTTATAAATTTACCAAATCATGTCAGGGCTTTACACAAGTCAGGGCCATGACTCTATACAAGGGCATTCCATTCAACCAAGAGCACTTTTTGTCACGTGGCTGATTTTATAAGGCCTCTGCAATTGGAATGTTTATCTTGCACAGTCAGAGCTAAACTTTGGGATCAAGTAAATTAAGTTCCTATCTTTCGTATGCTGAATGCAGCCTGTGCGTGTATCTATCAAATTCCTTAGTAATTTGAAACAGTTATTTCCCAAAGGGGAAAAGAAAGGGGAGGAAAATCCTTTGACTTGATTCTTTGAGAACCGTTCACCACTGTTAGTGCCAAGGTAGCTGGACAGAGAGATGTCAGTCTCCCTCTTTCAATGAGGGGATTTTAGGCTGTTCAAGAATGCTTAAGAGGAAGGGACAGCTCAGCATAAGATAATGTTTTTATTCCTCTGAAAACTGGAATTAAACAAATATACTAACAGATGGTAAAAAGTAGAAGAAATATGTCAGAACCACAATAAATTAGCCTTGTTTCCTCCTCTTACCACTGATAAGACTTAATGTGGGGACCTGTAGGTGTATCTGTAGTTGGCTGACCAACCAAACCCAAAGGGTGCTCACCAAGGCTCTGTCCTGAGCCCAGTGCTATTCAACATCTTTATCAATGACCAGGATGATGGAATAGAGGGCATGCTTATCAAATTTGTAGATGACACCAAATTAGGAGAGGCAGCTAATATCCCAGAGGACAGGATCAAAATTCAAAATAACTTTAACAAATTACAGAGTTGGGCCAAAACTAGTAAAATGAATTTCAACAGAGAGAAATGTAGGATATTAAACTTAGGCAGAAAAAAAATGAAAAGCTCAGATACAGGATGGGTGACACCGAATTGACAAGAGTATAAAAAAGGGATCTGGGAGTCTTAGCAGATCACAAGCTGAACATGAGTCAACAGTGTGATGCAGCAGTTAAAAATGCCAATATGAACCTAGGCTGCATCAACAGGAATAGTATCTAGATTGAGGGAAGTAACAGTACCACTCTAGTCTGCTTTGGTGAGACCTCACCTAGAATACTGGGTCCAATTCTGAGCACCACAATCCAAGATGGATATTGACAAACTATAGTGTGTCCAGAGGAGGGTGACCAAAATGGTGAAAGGCCTGAAAACCATGCCCTATGAGGAGTGGCTTAGGCGGCTAGGTATGTTTAGCCTGAGGAAGAGAAAGTTAAGAGGTGACATGATAGCCCTGTTTAAATGTTTGAAGGGGAGTCACGTTGAGGACGGAGACAGCTTGTTTTCTGCCGCTCCAGAGATTAGGACATGGAGCAATGGATTCAAGCTACAGGAAAAGAGATTCTACCTGAATATTAGGAAGAACTTCATGATGGTAGGAGCTGTTTGACGGTGGAACATACTGCCTCAGAGAGTGGTGGAGTCTCCTTTTTTTAAACAGAGGCGGGATAGCCATCTGTTGGGATTGTTTGATTGTGCATTCCTACATGGCGGGGTTTGGACTGGATGGCCCTTGAGTCTCTTCCAACTCTATGACTCATTGATTCTATGGCCACAATTCAAGAATATCATCATCACCACCCTCATATTGATGAAGTGGGTAAGAAATTGTTCTTGTTGTTGCCTGATGGTGCAGTGGTTAAATGCTGGTGCTGCAGTCACAACATTGTGAGTTTGATCACGCAGGACTCTAGGATGACTCAGCCTTCCATCATTCCTTAGGGTAGTAAAATGAGTATCCCACTTCTTGGTGGCTAAACACATTCTAAACCATTTAGAGAGTGCTTAGTTCACTATGAAGTATCATAGAAATGTAAAGTGCTAAGTGCTGGTGTTGTTGTTATCTACCTGTCCCCATGGACTGAGGTGGGGAACAGCAACCAATTAAAATACAACACATAAAACCAATTAAAAATATAGAACATCGGTCAAAACACATAAACCAGTTAAAACAAATAGCATCAGTTTAAAATAACATACAATAACAATACATATTAAAACAATTACTCCTTAGTTTAAAAATTCATAATTTAAAATGTATAAGTTAACAATCATCTGGATAGGCTTGGCAGAAGAGACTGGTCTTTAATGCTGGGTGGCAATTATTAATCTAGTCCTGGTTGAGCGGAAATGTCCACCAAAGGACCTGAATGTATAGGGCAGATAATACTGGAGGAAGCAATCCTCTAGGCAGCCTTGACTCAAACCATGTATGGCTTTAAAGGTAATAACCAACACTTTGTACCTTGCCCAAAACGAATTGGCAGTCAGTGGAATGAGGTTAATCTGGCTGCCATGTTTTGAACTAACTGAAGTTTCCAAGGTACAGAAGTATTCCAAGAAGACACCAACAGTTTGGAAAGAATTCAGAAATCAGATCTAAGAATGTGACAAACTGGTAGAGCAAATATTAAGATCCATCCAGAGCCTGGAAATAATATTTTAGGAAAACTACCTGTTGGCTGAGGAATTGTGGGTCTAAAAACTGAATCCACTTGGCTTCATAGCAGTTTCATTCTACCATGGTTCAATCAGGAATTGTGGAAATCTCAGGAGGAAAAGGCAATAAATGCATTTTTCTTTTGGATTATATGTGACACATATGGAACATATGAATATATACATTAGTTCACAAAGCAGTGAATCTGACTACATGTGGCCCATTAACTGAGAACCACTTTCTGCTGTACCACAATAACTTTAATAAACATTAGAGCTTTGAAGCTTTATTTTTTTCAACGAAAACTCCCAGAATCCTGAGCCTGCATGGCCAGTAGCTATGCTGGTGGGGGATTCTGGAGTTTATATACCAAAAGAAGACTTTTCCAAGTTCTATAAAATAATTTCCATCCCTTAAACTAGCACTGGAGAACGCATTGTTCATAGCAATTTCAGAATGCGTCAGCTAAAAAGGCCAATGCGATTGTAGGCTGCATCAATAGAAGTATAGTGTCTAGATCAAGGGAAGTAATAGTGCCATTCTATTCTGCTTTGGTTAGGCCTCACCTGGATTACTGTGTCCAATTCAAAAAGAATATTGACAAATTGGAGCGTGTCCAGAGGAGTGCAAACAAAATGGTGAAGATGCCTTATAAGGAAAGACTTAGGGAATGGGTATGTTTAGTTTGAAGAAGAGATGGTTAAGAGGTGATATGATAGCTGTGTTTAAATATTTGAAGGGATGTCATATTGAAGAGGGAACAAGCTTGTTTTCTGCTGCTCCAGAGACTAGAACACGGAACATGGATGTAAGCTACAGGAAAAGAGATTCCACTTCAACATTTGGAGGAACTTCCTGACAGTAAGAGCTGTTTGACAGTGGAACACACTCCCTCAGAGAGTGATGGAGTCTTTTGACGTCTTTAAGCAGAGGCTGGATGGCCATCTATTGGGGATGCTTTGATTGTGATTTCCTGCATGGCGGTTGTTGGACTGGATGGCCCTTGTGTTCTCTTCCAAGTCTATGATTCTATGAGAAGTTGGCCAACTTCTAGGAGCCAAACTAAAAGTTTGGTCCTGGGGTCACCTGTGGACCCTCCCATGGCTGCTTTGAAGCCCTCAGTTTCTCCTGACTCCCTGGACACCCTTTTTCTGCCTCCCCGCAAAGGGTGCAGATTGTTTCTCCTGGAAGCCACCATGAATGACAACTTGTGGGTAGCACATCATTCCTCTCCCTGCACTGTTTAATACGAAAAACATTCTTTTTGAAACCAGAAATTCACACACACACACACACACACACACTTTAAAAAAAATGTACAGTTGAATCTTGGTATCCATCAGGGTATCCATTTGAGACACACACACACACACACCCTACAGATACCAAGAAACGTGGGACCCCAAGTCCCGCTATGCCTAATGGTAGTGTGACGTGCACATGCAGTCATTGAGGACAACAGGGCTTGCTGTTTGCAGATGCTTAAATCCGTGGCTGCCAAGCCCATGGATAATGAGGCCCCACTGTAATTTTTTAAATTTAAAATTACACTCATCCCTCCACATTTGCAGCTTTGACTTTTGCGGATTTGATTATTCATGGATTTTATTAATATCTAGGTCAGGGGTAGGCAACCTTTCCCCTTTAAGGGCCGAGGGACTTCAGCTCCCAGAAGCTTCAGCCATATTGGCCAATAGTCCCATGTTGGCCAATAGCTCCTGGGATTCTGGGAGCTGAAGTCCCTCGGCCCTTAAAGGGGAAAGGTTGCCTACCCCTGATCTAGGTCCTCCAGCGCAACTCTATGGTCAACTTTAACCAAAAATTGCACCAAAGGACCTAGAGATTCCTAGAGAAAACACTCCACTAGGCTTTTGTAGCTCTTCCAGCACAATTCTACAGTCAATGTCTGGCAGATGTTGACCACAGAGTTGCACTGGAGGACCTAAGAGATTCCTAGAGAGATGTTCTCTCGGGCAAAAACATAGTGTTTTTGTTATTTGTGGTTTTTCCACATTCATGGAGGTCCTGTGCCCCTAACCCCAGCGAATGTGGGGGGATGAGTATATATCACATGTGTGCATTTGATAGGTGGTACTTTCCCTTCAAAGCCTGCAGGATGGCCCAGATGGTCATGCTAATCCAGGTTGCAAAAGTTCCTTTCAACTACTGTGACTGTCTACTACTTGGATTCTTAGGATAACAAGAGGATTCTCTTCAATTGGGACAGCTGAAAACTCCCACAGCCAACATGGTCACTGGTCATGAGGGCTGGGGATTCTGGGAACCATTGTCCAAAACCTAAATTTTCCAAGCTCTCATCTGCCATCCAGTATGGAATAGCAATTAGAAAACTACACTACAATTGAGATCCTCGCTCAATTATGGGGCACACAAATCATGAGCCACTCAGTCTCTTTCATCTTGAACCCTTTGCTGCATGTATAAAATTGAGTAAATAATGAGGAGAACAATTAACATTGACCTGAACTCCTCAAAGAAACTGAGTTTAAAATGTAATGTAGGAGCCCTGCAGATGTTAGACTATAACTCCCATCAGCTCTCACCAATGTGACAAACAGTAAAAAATTCTGGGAGCTGCAGTCTGACAACTTATGGAGGACTGTGTGATTCCTATCCAAGATAATGCATTAAGTAAATAAATAAAATATATCACAGAAATAAAAAGGTTATTGTGTGAAACCCTGGTGAGGAGCCTTAGCAAAAAACCCTCTTAATACAGTGTGCCCCAAATTTGCAGGATCCACATCAAATAATTAAACAGAAGATGCATAATATGTTTTCACCATTTTCAATTCATAGGACTTACCTTTATTCACCCGCCCCATTACTGTAAATTCAAAATATTTTCTGTTTTCAGTAGAGGAATATAGCCCAAATATGACAGCTGTGCTTTTGGGTTGCAGTTTGAATGTTGACAGCACGTAGACTTCATTCAGTGTAGAATCAGACAGTGCCTGTTGCAGGAAGGTTTTTACTAGCCTCTGGTTGGATGTAGATAGAAGATCAAAAACTATAAGGAGAGAAAATGAATGGTAAGAATTTTATGATTATAATATACAAATGGAACCAGCAACAAAACATTGTGGAACCTTACCACTGAACAGGAACACTCTTGTCTAAACCTCTTGGCAAGAAGTTACATTTTCCTCTAAGGCTGCATCCATACTGCCGAAATGGCTCAATGCTAGGGGATTCTGGGAACTGTACTTTTGCGAGATATTAAGCTTTCTCTGTCAGAGAGATCTGGTGTCACAACAAACTAGAATTCACAGAATTCCATAGAACTGAGCCATGACAGTTAAAGTGGTGTCAAACTGGGTTATTTCTGCAGTGTGGATGCAGACCACTGAGCTATGGACCCTTCATTTAAAAGGGCATTTGACAAACTATGGGCCTTTACAGACTACTAGAAATAATGCAACTTGAGTCCACTTTAACTGCCCTGGCTCAGTGCTAGGGAAGCATGGGAACTATAGTTTATTGTAGCACCAGAGCTCTCTGACAGAGAAGGCTCAATGTCTCAGAAAAAAAACACAATTCCCATGATTCCCTAGCACTGAGCCAGGGAGTTAAAGTGGACTCAAGTTGCATTATTTCTGGCAGTCTGTAAAGGCCCTAAAACTCCTGTCATGGAATAAGAAAATAGATGAATACAGAAAGCTGTCTTATACTGAGGCATTGATCTGTACTGGTATATGAATGAATATAACTTCTGAATAGGGTGCAACCATAGGCCCGAAATAGATTTTCCCCCAAAATCAGTCATCAACCATGTGATTTGAGACCATATACATGATGTCTTTTGTGTGTTTGTGAGTACCAGAATTGGAGTGTGTACAGTAAGTGGGATGAGAAGGAAAAACATCACTATCCACCAAGACATAAGGCCCCAGAGCAATGAGCAAGGAGTGGGGAGAAAATGAGGACATTGCCCCAGGATAAGATTTCTCCTCCCCCAAATGAAAATTTCCTTCAGTTCTCAAATTCCTAGCATTGCAGGGAGTGAGACATTGAAAATTATCAAGACTAATAGATTACTTAAATCTATTTCCATGTGGTTTCAGGACTGATTATAGGATGGGGACAATTTTGGTGGATAATCTTCACAAGGCACTGGAGAGGGGAACATGTCCCTAATGGTTCTACTGGATCTCTCAGCAGCTTTTGACACCATTGACCATGGTATCCTTCTGGGATGCCTCTGTGGGACGGGTTTTGGAGGTACTGTTCTGCAGTGGTTCAAGTCCTTCTTGAAGGGGTGAACTCAGAAGGTGGTGCAGAGGGATTCCAGTTCAATGCCCTGGTTGTTGGTTTGTGAGGTCCTTCAGGACACAGTTTTGTCCCCAGTTATCCCAAGGTTTGCGGTTCAGTGTCACCAATATACTGATGTCACCCAACTCTATCTCTCCTTTCCATCTGATTCCAAGGAAGCTTTCTTAGTATTCAACCAATGTCTACTATTAGTAATGGACTGGATGGGGCAAACAAATTGAAACTTAATTCAGACAATGCAGCTCTTGGTCATTCAAAAGGCAGATCAGGGAATAGGGATGCTGCCCTACTGGGAAGGGAGGAAATGCCTTCAATTTGCCTCCACCACCCCATACCACAGGTTCTTCTCTCAATACAAGAGTGCAAATGAAGTAGTTTACTTTTTTCAAAGAAGAAAGGGTAGGCATTCAGGGAACAAAATAGTGGTGTCCTCACAAATGGCACTGTTACAGATACTGTGTCCTAAGATTTGGTGTAAATAACATTAGGAAAGCAGAATGTTTCCCATTCTGTATATCATCATGTATAGTTGATGCTAAACTTGAAAGTTAGACAATGATATGGGAGCAAACATTAAACATTGTTCAAATCCCATCAGTCTCCTCCTGATTTCAGGGGGTTATACATAAGCATGCAGTTACCTCCCTCACTGAAATCAATGGGACTTAAAGGTGCTCAGCTTTGGCTAGAATCATGTCCTATATGGCTATTTTTTTGTGAATTTATTTGTTGATTAGCTTTACTTCTAAAATGATTTGAAAGATATTATCAATTACAGTCAGATTAAAATGGGAACTTTTTGGAATACAGCTCTTCAAACTAAACTCATGTGACTTTATGAAAATGCCAAGAACCAGATTAAACTCTTGTTTTTTCATGAATTAACATGGTGCTGTTTCCATGACCAAGCTGTACTCTGATATAAGTTGATAGGGGAAAAGAACAAGCTGCCTGGAAGCTTCCACTGTAGGTGGTTCATTTTTCACACCAGACTGGACTTATTTCTGGCTCTGCATTTAGCCACAAAGAACAATTCTATTGGGTAGTACTTTGTTGAAGAATGATGTTGTTAAGTAGATGAAGTCACAGCACTCCTTGCTTATTGAAACTGTCACATGAAAAAGCAACTGAGAACCATGGCCAGATAATTTGGAAAAGAAAGCAAAACATAAGAGCCACAGTGGCATACTGATTTGAGTGTACGACTCTGGAGACCAGGGTTCAGTTCCCAGCTTGGCCATGAAACCCACCGGGAGACCTTCTGTTTATTCTGCATTCATACTCAACCAAGGGATAACAGTCACTGTATGACAGTAGAGGTAATGTATGTTCTTCTCTTCCACCGAAGAATGTGTGATGCAAAGCCTTCCTGTAAGCAGGAACTGTCCTGCCATTAGAAAGAGAAGAAGTGGTTCCCCCAGGTGGCATAAGGTAGAGAACTGTTAGGGCTGTGTGCCATGCACCTTCCTCTGTGCCCACTAATTTAACCAGCTGCTTTCAAGGGTGGTGAAGAACGCTGTCCCAGCATATGGAACAGGAAGGAATGCCATCTTATTCTTCACTTTACACAACACAATGAATTGGACCAGCCCTACCTATGAATAACTGGTCAGGTTTGATTCTTTCTCCTTAAAAAAAAAAAAAAAAAAGAGGGGGTGGTGATGCAAATTAAACTTTCATATAGAGCACCCAGGGCATCACGCAATGTGTGTGTGTGTGTGTGGGGGGGGGTTTGCCCTTATTCTGTGCCATGGTAGTGGCCTGTTCCTGAAGAGGAAGCCGCCACCACAGTGAAACCTGAAGGGTATGCTTGTCTTTCCAGGCTTTGCCACGGCTGAAGCTCAGGAGGAGACTGCCACCCCAAAAAAGCCTGAAGAGGTGTGTTCACCCTTCTCCTCTGCTGCAGAGACAGCCTCCTCTGGAGGAAGCTGCTGCTGCGGCAAACCCTGGAAGAACATGCTCACCCCTTCTCACCCCCAGGTGTCACCCCTCTCTTGGCATGTCACCAGTGCAGTCCGCATCCTCTGCATCCCCCTAGTGACTCCACTGTATCTATGTTGCACATTGCATGTATGCATGTAATGCAGAAGAAGTCCTATTCCTCTCAGTCATGCTGTCATCACTTGGGCCAGTGTGTGAAACTTGCTTAGTTTGCAGACCTACAAAATGCTGTTTGGAAAAGTTACTGGTTTGGACTACCAGCAGACTGCCAGAAATAGTGCAAATTGAGTTCACTTTTAGGGTTAGGGTTAGTGCTAGGGAATCATGGGGATTGTTTTTTTTCTGAGACATTGAGCCTTCTCTGTCAGAGAGCTCTGGTGCCACAATAGAATACAGTTCCCATGATTCCCTAACCCTAACCCTAACCCTAAAAGTGGACTCAATTTGCACTATTTCTGGCAGTCTGCAACCCCACATAGACACTTTACTAAGTGGCAAATTACCATGGCCAGCATCTAAGCCGGTCATCTGTAACATCTTGTCTAGTAACATGGAGAATTTACCCACCTATCTGGACCAATGGAAACTGAGGAAGCAGAGAAGCGGTAAATTTCTCGTCTTTTGCCAGAGAGCCCATTTACCAAAGAGACACAAGGATGATGTACTAAATCGCTGTGGCCATATTTGTCAGAATAACAAGCTGCTGACACTATCGGAAGCTAATTGACACAGAAGAATGGAGCATCTACAAAAACATGTAAGCTCGCAAGTGTACACAGAATGCATGACTTCCGTCAGTGAATTAAGCCAATTGTTCACACAGTCCAGAGGTCACTTGGGCAGAGACTGGCATCTTTAGAAAAAGAAGCTCAATGTTTTCAGAATGAATTCCTCAAAGCAAAGCAAAGTGGGTGTGTGGTGGGGAGGGAGAAGAAGGTATCCTTTTCCACGGTTGCTATTAATGATTGTGAGGAATCATTTAAAAATTAAAGGCACAATTCAGATGATTTAAGATAACATCTAATACACTGATTTTAAAGAAAGAGATAATACTTTCAGATGTAATTAAGTAATACATGCATGGAGTTAACAAAGCATCTGACAAAGAAGCTCTTTTTTTACAAAGTTTTTATGCCAGCCCAGTTTATCTTTTCCTCATTGTCCTCTGACTAGCTGCAAGATTTTTTTAGCAGTATTAACACTGGAAGGATGGTGAAGAAGGGCTGAGGAAACATAAATTTTCAGTATAGGACTATAGCAGTGTCTTGCAATAATGCAATAAAGTTTAATCTAGGGAATAGTAGGATTCTATTCTAATTGATCCTTATGCAGCTGTATGTGACTGCCTACAACAGGCAAAGTAAACAGCTACTGCCGCCAGAATTCCTTACTGAGTATGAGTGAAGAGCAAAATAGAGAGAAACAGGGAAGTTAAATAAGGTTGCCTCACTAGATGCCCCAAGCATGTTTTTAAAAACAAAAACAAAACAGATCTAGCCATCAAAAATGAAATCCTAAGAAAAATGGAGGCTCAAGAAAGAAAAAAATCATCTTTGGATGCATTCTGGAAAAACTTTTCAAGTCGTTTGCAGAAGGTTCCTTTAAGAAAAACTTTTGTCACTCAACCTGGTTTCTTTTTACATGTGTATATTGTTAGTTTTGAATAAAAAGTTTGCTCAAACATATTGAACTACTCTTCTTTTTTGTGTGTAGGAACTTATCCCTATTCTGCATCTGGTACCAAATTTTGCGTTAAATAAGTAATGCACAGAAACACATCTAATTCATTAACTGAGGTACAGCTGTTATCCTGAAAATTGCAGGTTAAATTCCCATGCCCTTTAAAAAAGGTTCCTTTGAATTGTGCTTTGTTTTTAAATACTTCCCCCTCCCCTTCTGTGTTTCTGCCTTCATTCTTTCCAAATTTACTTCACTTCTCTGTTTTCAAGTGTCTTGCATTTCCTCTTCACAACTGCTAAACATTTCTGTACTTCTTATGTAGGAAGCCATAATGAAGCAATTAAAATAAAGTGAGACAGAAAAAGCCCTCAAAGGCTGCATCTGCACTCCAGAAATAGTGCAGTTTGACACTGCTTTAACTGCCCTGGCTCAATGCTATGGAATTCTGGGGATTGTAGTTTTATGAAACATTTAGCTTTCTCTGTCAGAGAGCTCTGGTGCTACAACAAACTACAAATCCCAGGATTCCATAGTACTGAACCACGGCAGTTAAAGCGGTGTAATGCTGGATTATTTCTGCAATGCAGATGCAGCCAGAGCGGACAATAGTTTACTCATTCCAAGCTTCTTTGAGAAGATCTACAACCACAGTTCCAAAATACGAGGCTGAAAACCTGTTGCTGACGTACACACGTGACTTGAGGTTCTGTGCACAAATGTCTTCTTTTGGATGGGGTGCAAGGGGCTGTTCCATAAGATTCATTCAAAAACCTGCCTCTGACAGCTGCCACATTCTAGAGGAGTGACTACACTCATTAAATAGTCAAGGGATGGGGATGGAAGGAGAGATGCAACTGAGACACAGAGACTGCGGCTGTGTCCACACGGAAAAAATGTTGCTACCCTGATTTGTTCAGATGACTCATGGGGCCAAAACAGGATATGGATCCAATCCACACTCTAGCGTGATTTTCTGGAGTAAAAAAAGCCCCCATTTGTTCCGAATCAGGCTGGAAACACTAGAGAATCCCTGGGAGCATTGGCTGGACCCATGTTTTACCCATTTTGGCCCCTTGAATCATCTAAACAAGTCAATGCTGAATGGGATGGGAATGTTTCTTTTCCTCCATGTGGACAAGGCTGCAGTCTCTGTGGCTTAGTTGCATCGCTCCCTCCGTCCCCATCCCCTTGCCGTTTAATGAATGTAGTCACTCCTCTAGAATGTGGCCAATAGTCAGGGATTATGGAAGTTTGTGGTCCAAAACATCTGGAGCAGGGGTAGGCAACCTAAGGCCCGGGGGCCGGATGCAGCCCCCCGAGGCCTTTGGACCAGTCCCAGGCCGGTCCTGCCGCGGCCGCTGCCGCCCACAATGATGATATTGATTATTGTTGTTATTACTTGTTCTTGGGGTTTTCTTGGCAAAATCTCCACAGGGGTTTTGCTATGTCTTTTCTGGGGCTGAGAGAGTGTGCATGCATATTTTTTTAATTTTTTAAAAAAATATTTTAAAATATTTATTTATTTATTTATTTTTGGTGCTTCAGCCCCCCAATTGTCTGAGGGACAGCAACCTGGCCACTGGGTCAAAAAGGTTGCCTACCCCTGATCTGGAGGGTAGTAAGTTACCTAACCCTGATCAACAAAAATTGCTATATCCCAGCTGTGTTACTATACTACAATCTTTGTCCTATCAACATCAGAATGTACCAGAACTATACCTTTCAATTTAATCACTTGCAGGCAGTAGCTTCTACATCAGTGGGACAGTCAACCCAACTGGGTTTTACTCTGAATTCTAAATGAAACATCCAGAGTGCTGAACCTTATCCTAAAAATAGGTAAAGTGCCTTGAAAACTTGCGAAATACCCAGATTGAGTTCACTACCTTACTGCCATAGGAGCCCTTAGCACCAATGAATCAAATTTAATACTACTATTTCAGCCTTAACATATCCTTCCCACTTTGCTGTTGCTAACTGCAGTCAAGTTGACTTTGACTTATGGCAATCTCATGAATGAGAGATCTCCAAGTCAGCCTATTATCAGCAGACTCAAGGTTATGGCTTCCTTGATTGAGTCTATCCATCAGTACGCTGTAATGATTGAATCTATCCATCTATCTATCCATCCATACTGTCTTCAACTTTGCTAAGCATTATTGTGCTTTCTAGTGAGTCATGTCTTCTCATGATATAATAATAATAATAATAATAATAATAATAATAATAA
>CM034703.1:38766646-38795612 GCA_020142125.1 Phrynosoma platyrhinos
TGAAATTATCTTCCAGATGTTCACAGACTCTCTGTTTAATGATCTGATGACTGAAACTGCAGCTAGTGCAAAACGCAGCAGCTAGACTGTTCACTGGAATTCCATTAAGACAGGGGTAGGCAACCTAAGGACTGCCGCTGCCGCCCACCATGATGATATTGATTATTGTTGTTATTACTTGTTCTTGGGGTTTTCTTGGCAAAATCTCCACAGGGGTTTTGCCATGGCTTTTCTGGGGCTGAGAGAGTGTGCATGCATATTTTTTAATTCTTTTAATTTTTTTTAAAAAATTGTTTGTTTGTTTGTTTGTTTGTTTGTTTTTGGTGCTTCGGCCCCCCAATTGTCTGAGGGACAGCAACCTGGCCCCCGGCTCAAAAAGGTTGCCTACCCCTGCATTAAGATATCATAATGTCAGTTCTGAAGGTATTGCACTGGCTGACAATAGGTTTCTGTTCTGAATTCAAGGTGTTGGCAATAACATTTAAAGCCCTAAACGGCTTGGAACCTTGATACTTGAAGGACTGCCTCTTTCTATACATGTTTGCCTAAGAAATCAATTGGATGTGGTCTTTCTCCATGTCCCACCAATAGGGGAAATACATTGTGGGAGGATACAGGAGGGCCTTTTCTGTGGTGGCATCCTGGTTGTGGAATTCCCTCCCTCTGGTGCCAACATTGGGATCATTTGGGGGCCAAGTCAAAAGTTGGCTTTTTTTATTAAAGCCTTTAGGTGAAACTGATTTTATCCAGGCTGCATATTTTATGGTTACATTTTTCAAGATTGTTTTAACCAGTTTTAAATGGTCTATTTCAGTAGTGGCTAACCTATGGCACGGATACTGGAGGGGGCACTCAGAGCCCTCTCTGTGGGCACATGCGCTGTTGCCCCAGCACAGATGTCACCAGAGTTCATTACTAGAGGGATGCGGCACTTTGTGATAAATAAGTGGGTTTTGGGTTGCAGTTTGGGCACTTGGTCTTTTTCATATATTTTTAGTCTTTTTAAACTTTTGTAATTATTTATGTTTTAAACTGATTTTATTGTAAGCTGTCTTGAGATCTTTGGATAAAGGGCAGGATATAAAAATTTAAATAAATCAATGTTGAATGCAGCACCAATCCTTGTTGTTGAGCTGATCAGAATTCTCATGTGAGTAAACCTTTGTGCCTGTTAAGTTGCTATACTTGAGTTCTTTCGATTATATAATGTTGCTTGATTGGTTCTTTTATTTTTAGGAACTGTGCCATTGTTGATATTGGATGACACTGTTATTTCTCAGCCAGCAAAAATATTAAACTTCTTAAGAAAACAGGTGGGTCTCAGTAAGTACTATTCTATATTTCACTAAATTCAGTGTTTAAAGAATACTTTTCTTGGTCTTGCTTTATACTTTGTGTGGTGCTTTGCTACAAGATACTAGATGAACTGGTGTGGTCTCATTTAATCATCTAGAAGATATGGATAATATAGTCTCATTTATGCCAGGTTTGTATCAGTACAAACAGATAAAAGCATCATCAGCATTTGGAAGTTTTAAAGCCTAGAAGAGTTCTGTTTTATTTTTTTAAGAAACATTAGCAGTAATTGATGCTAACTGCACTGCACAGACTCATGTATACTGATGCTTTTAGGACTCAGACTTAATAATAATAATAATAATAATAATAATAATAATAATAATAATAATAATAATAATAATATTTATTTATATCCCGCCCCTCTGCAGCGCAATCGGGGCAGCTTACAACATTAAAATTTACATAAAGATATATTGATACAATGTAAAAAACCTAAAAATCCCCAAACCCACCCATCCCTTAAAAGGTAAGGGCTCTTCTTCTTAGTCTAGGCCCGATGGTGCTGGGCCTGGTGTCTCTCTCCCAGATGACATCAGATGGAATGGAGGGAGGGCTCTTCTTCTTAGTCTAGGCCCGATGGTGCTGGGCCTGGTATGTCTCTCCCAGATGACATCGGATGGAATGGAGGGAGGGCTCTTCTTATTCCAGGCCCGATGGTGCTTTGGTTGCTATGCTGGTTATTGGTCATAATAAATGAATTGATTGAGACTTTGGTTGTCACTACTGAACTGTTTTTCATGTGCATTTCCACTTTGTTCAAAGTAAAAAAAATAATAATATGTTGTTGCCTCTTCCTGCCAAAAAAGTAGACAGAAAGGAGTCCACTGATTTCAACAACATGCAATGTTTCATATGGCTGTAAGATGTTGAGGTGACTGTGTGAAAAAGCCTACCTCTTGCCAGCTTGCTTATTAGCACAAATATCTGATTTCACATTGGTTGGAACAGTCTTCAGTCACCAAACCCGAGTTGCACAGTGGTCAGAGTGGAAGACAATGAAATCACAGCTGCTGGGTGATTACAGCCCACTATCCAGGAAGACTTCTGCCTACTACATGTCTTTGGAGAGCACATGGGGAAGAGGGTAGCCCTGTAAAGACCACCCTCCCCTCCTCTTCATCTTGTACCTACTGAAAACCTTTCTTGGGCAAGTCTGACACCTAATGACTGAAGATATTACTGCAAACTTCAAACCCAGACATATTTAAATTAATACATTTTTGAAAATCAAAGTAATCCCCGCCCCTAAATTCTCTTAGGTCCAGAAATAATCCAGTTTGTGACCGGTTTAACTGCCCTGGCTCAATGCTAGGGAATTCTGGGCACTGTAGTTTTGTGTGACATTTAGCCTTCTCTGTCAGAGCTCTGGTGCCACAATAAACTGCGCTGAGCCAGGGCAGTTAAAGCGGTCTTAAACTGGATTAGTTTTGCAGTGTGATTTGGACCTTATTAAGCATGCCGACTTCCAGAAGACTAGGTTTCATGGTCTTATGGCTCTAACAGACATATTTTCTTTTATTATAGATTAGTATTAATATTTCTGTGATACACTTTTTGACAAATAAAGAATAAAATAATAAACATAATTAAACAGCACTATTAAACAATAATAATAAAACAGTGAAATAAATTAAAATAGCTTATGCTAAGTTAGTCACAGGTAGTCAGTAGGCATTGGTATGAGCTAAATTTACCTGTAGGCTCTTATTAGCATTACAAAACCTGGATTTGGGACTAAGACAGCCTATGGTGGCAGAAACATGTGCCAATATATCTTTATTCACATGTTTACAAAGAATGTTCAATCAACATGCACTTGCTCTGCCCTCCTCACTTTTCAGATGTGTTACTTTCTTCATGTGTAGAATGTAGACAGTCTGAACATGACAGCCTGCCCTATGTGCAGATGCTCTCCATGCTATTGGGAACCCTAAAGAACTAGGATTCCCAATCTTATATGTGCCAATGTGTGGGAGAAGCTATACCTAACTATTTAAGTGGGTGTACTCTAAGCATTTTTGCCATAACTGTGTAATAACAAATCTAATATTTTAAGTTTCCTTGTGTGTCTCTCTACAACAGGGGTAGGCAACCTTTCCCCTTTAAGGGCCGAGGGACTTCAGCTCCCATAATCCCAGGAGCTATTGGCCAACATGGCACTATTGGCCAACATGGCTGAGGCTTCTGGGAGCTGAAGTCCCTCGGCCCTTAAAGGGGAAAGGTTGCCTACCCCTGCTCTACAACATATTGCTACTTCTCCCTTGGGTTGATTTTGTTTTACACTCTCCATTGACATTATGTGATACAACAGAATATGAATGAAATACAACAGAAAAATGAATTAAGCATATGATCCTAAATCCAATTGTTAATCCCAACTACAGCAGATTCATGGAATCAGCAAAACCTATATATGAGTGTTGACTTACTGAGGGGAAAGCAGACGGGCGGCACGGGGCCGCCCCGGGAAGCTGTGGATCGGGGCCGAGGTACCCGCACACCTCGGCCCCGCGGCGCAGCATCCCAGCCCCAGGAAGGAGCGCTAAAATAGCGCTCCTTCCGCAAGACACCGAAGGTGCGCCGCAAAAGGCTGCCGGTGCACCTTCAGCGCCTCTTCCACCGCAGCGTGTGTGGACGCTGCGACGGACAGACATCCTCGGAGCCGCTGGACGTGCGGAGTGTCTGGCGCTCCGACGATGTCTTTGGGAAGGGGTTGGGGTGCCCAGCGTGTGGCTGCCCCTCCCCTTCCTTGCCCTGAAGACGGCGCTTTGTGCCGTCTGCTTCCCCCCTAAGTTCCCATTGATCCATTGGGTTTACTGTAGTTGGAACTAACATTTGGATTTAGACCATAATGTAATTAGGATCGCCAAACCTGTTCTTCTAGTTCTGTGACGGAAAGGGGCTTGGGGCTTGTGTTAAATATTTGTGTTTCCTGAATAGCAGCATCCCCATGCTACATGGCAAGTCACCTTGAAATCTGAATGGATTTTGTATCATTTATGTTATGACATTTTGTGTTCTGCTGTTCAAAGCTGGGAAGAAGGGAGATGCCTAACAGATATTTAAATCACTGTCTATCCATATTTTGTTCAAACACAACATTCAGAAATTTCCGTGAGAATTTATTACAGATTTCCAAGACAATAGGAGAAGATTTCATTAATGGATTTAGTAAATAAGAAGCAGCCTGTGAATATTTGGGTCATCACTTAAATATTACTTATTACTCTAAAAATCTTCCAACTTTAATACCTAAAACTTCATAAGGACAAAACTAAATTTGCTTGTGCTGTTGTTTGATTCTATTATTGTTTATGGAGCAGGACATAAATATGTCTTTCAGCTTTTTATTTATTAAGGATTTCTTCCAGCTTACCATTAACACTGAAATTAGAACATTAGAAACTCAGTTGCTGGAAGTTTTTCAGAAGATCAGAACATCAAGAACAGGAAAGCTGAAAAAAAATCAGGATGTGAAAGGATTGTGAATCAGAATATTTAAAATTGTTTTCAGTGATTAAGGAACATTCTGGAGAAAGAACACCTTTGCTGGGGCTTGATTACCATCTTTCCTGTTAAGGTGAGAAAGCAAACAAGCTGTATGTACTGAGAAATCAACCGAACTGAATTCTAAAAATACAGTCTTTCTAAAACTTTTTTTTGTTGTCTGTGTGAGTCCTTGGAAATCAGCCTGCAGAGTGGATCCTGATAGGAGCCAGGTGAAACCCCTTCTGGCCCTCCCTGTTGCTTTTGTGCCAGGCAAGCCATAGCTGTGCCTTTAGTAGACACTTCTAACTCAAGCAGGACCTAGTGGTTTGCATAGGACATTCCAGCAATTCACTTCCTTTAACCCTGAATATATCAAGGCTCCTATTGATAACAACCTATCTGTGTGTATAAAATCAGAGGACAAGCACACTGCTCTGTTCTTACTTTTATCACAGAAAACATTCTGTTTAATGTAAAATTCCTGACTGACGAAGCATTCGGGAATGGCTGCACCTTGACTGGGAATGTGGCGGCAGGGGAGGGAAGGATTCTGCTTGAATTCTGTGGAAAGCCATGTCACAGCTCGATCTCTATACACTTATTCATGAGAAAACCAGGATTGTGCCCCAGAATTCCACTTCTTTCACATTCTCTTTATACAATAAAGAAGGCAAACGGGAGCACAAGTATATTATTAATGAATCATTTACATCTTTTGGAAGAGAGAAGATGCTTTCTTGCCATCACTCATACTCTAAATACTAAATATGACAGGCACATCTGAACTATATGATATAATTATGACTAGTTAATTTTGTTAGAATGTTTTCATTTAGCCCAAATTTATGTACATATCTGATGTTTGGGACAAGCATTCATATGTTCCACCATGTGAGCCTAGAATGTATAAGTCTAACAGTTATGTCATAATTCTATTTTGCCAATGTTAACTTGAAGGAAATGTTGATACCAGAATATTATTATCTGCTCTACATGTATATCTATTTAACATTACAAGAACTTTTTTTGTACTTTTCTTTTAAAGATTTCCATGAATGCTGCATAAATATATTGCTCTTTCTTTCTTCTGCCAGAAATACAATGCTGATTATGAACTCTCTACAAAAGAAGGAGCTGATACACTGGCATACATTGCACTACTTGAAGAAAAACTACACCCTGCTATGGTAAGATAGTTATTCCCTGACAAAGTTTATGCTTTATGTGTGCCCCAGCCGCCCAAAATCCGCCTCACTGCTCACCGCCATTGAGCAGCAGGGGCACTCCTCGGCCTCATCCGCCTCCTTCACCTGAAGTCCTGTTGCCCCTAATGGTGATGCAGCCACATGCATGCATTACTAATGGGGACAATGGGACTTGAGGTCTCGAAGATTTTGGTATCTCTGTGTGTGTGTGTGTGTGTGTGTGTTCCAGAACAGAACATTATTTCAGCAGTGCAGATTATTTAACTAATAGATCAGCTGCAATGTGTAATAAGTCATTAGCCAAATATTTTATACAACAGACACTGTCTAAAATAACATGTGGAAGAACAGCTACAAACCTCGGGATTACTTTTCTCCATGACATGCATACTTTTCTATCTGTTTTGTTTGCTGTGACATGACAGGACCTCAGGTAATAGAAAGGTAGGATTTGCAATTCGAGTCTGCAGATGCACTTTTCAAGCTTGTTTCACTGCTGGCAGAGTAGGAGACCTCTGCCTGAAGAATCAAAATAAAATATAAAATGGATTACCGTACTATAATGGAGTACTTGATCTTTTTGTTACCTTTTCTGAATACTGTATCTTTGGTCAACCAATTCCATCATACTGATCTTCAGTTTAGGCTATATATTCAAAATTTTGTATGTAACAATCTATAATAACTGAATTTTGAATCTAGCATAAAATAACTTGCTGGTTAGAGCCTCCTTCATGGATTATTTAAAATCTACCAAGAGATCAAAATTAGGACATAAGCCTCATATTCCCTCTCAAATGTTAATTTTCTGTATTGCCATGATATAGATGCATACTTTCTGGATTGAAGCTGATAATTACTACAGTGTGACAAAACCATGGTTTGCTTCAAGGATTCCATTTCCATTGAGTTGGTATCTGCCTCGAAAAATGGCTGGGGAAGCACTTGATAGGATCTTGCTGACAAAAGGGGGTCCTCCACTCTTCAGCATTGCTGAAGTGGAAGCACAGGTATGTTTTATTTGATTACTCTCTGGGAAATTATTTTATGACTGATTTAATGCTAAAATGTATGCAAATATACTACATGTGTGTGTTTCCCTGATTTTCAAGATACTAAATTTCTTCTGTGTCACCACGGTAGACTGTTGTGCTATAGTAAACAAAATCCATTTACAGTACATTTGCCTTACTATGTCTGCATTTCTTTTCTTGCCTCTGGATGAAGAGTGTTTTTTCTTTTTTAATTTTCTTTGTCCACATAAATTGGTTTGAGGTAAGCATGCATTATCCTTGTGCCCAGGGTAGTATATAGCCCTTGGCTAATCCTATTGCAGCCCTGTAGTTAGAATGATCTCTATTGCCATACAGCTGGGTCTGGAGTCAACTTCATGGTCAAACATTAACAGCTGTCTATAGGAAGGGTCAATGTGTTTTATTGGGCACTGCCAGATAGTTTCATTTTAGTTTGGCTGTTCAAGCCTGGGAAAAGTCTGACAGATGGGAACTGACTGGGGAAATAAACTTTCCTGTAAACTAGCCTGCTGTTCTCATAGCTATTAGGATGGCAGATGCATCATGCTTACACACTCGGATTTCTATTAGCTTCTGCACTTTGTAATTCTTGGGAGTCCATCTCCCATTGGTATCATCCATTGGCATGTACCCCAGCCCAAGGATTCCTGGCCAGCTATGAGGGACTAGACCATCAGCTGTGGGATAGTTTGGATAGAATTAGTTGCTTAGAGGCCCTATTCTACCACTTCCTGTGAGCAGATGTTGGGACCCGTTTGCTAAAATGCGATGATGCTTCCTCTGCTGTAGACCTTCTCCTGCATCATTTACCACCAATAAAGCTTCTCTTGTAATAGAGATATGTGCCAACTTTTGGTAACAAATGCAGTCATGGGTAGGCATTGAAACAGTTCAAAACAAGCTCTCACCTACTTTTTCCATGAGGTAGAATCACTGTTCTGTGGCTGCCATTAGTAGCACTGGGACAGCTGTCTCCATCAGCATTGTTGAATGGTGGAACATGTGAATGCTTTCCCCAACCATCAAATAATCTTTTTCCAAGTATGCTGCTTTCTCTGTTAAGCTCTTTGTGTTCACCAGAAATGTGCAAATGACATAGTTGACTTTCAATTCTACTTTTAAGTACACAAGGCATAGCTCATATAGTTCTTTATTTTTATCAAAATATTTATATTCTGTCACATAGGCAAGAGATGCTGGACTGGGGTACAGGAAACAAAAACTACTTAAAATAATTATTGGTTTAAAATTCAAAATAAATAGAACAAAACAAAGCAAAACCCACAGTTTTCAGGAGGAAACTCACGGACAGCAGTTGTGGTGATTAATTCCTGAGATGGCTGAAGCATGGATAATAAGCACATGATTTGTGTTATTAAGTAGGATTTGGGAATAAGATGTTGTACTACAAAAAAGCATTGTTGAGGAAATGTTCAAAACAAGTAGAAAATAAACTATCCCACAAAAGGATGACACTTTCTGTGCTAGTATGTTTTCAACTTGTTTTGCATGTTACACCTATCTTGCTTTTTCTTTGTATGACAGGAGTGGGAAAAGTGAATCCGGTGGGCCCCAGGTGGACTATTAAGGCTTTTTTGTGGCAACAGAAGTCCTATCACACCAAAATTAGAGATTTTTTAAATTCAAAATCTCCCCCTATTCCTTCTAGCTATTTCAGGGAATGTGTTTCACTCCAGGCTTTTTCAGGCCCAAGAATTTTTATTACCAAAAAGTAAACTGAAAATGACTTCTGGTATACTTGTTGGCTTAAAAAGGCCTCTCCTTTTTAAACTTTTAAACCAGGAGGTTTTAAACTTTTAAACTTTTAAACCAGGAGGGAGTACATGATTAAATTGCTCCCATCAAGAAACAAGTGGATGTTGAGTTTTAAAAAAATTAAAAAGGGAGAGGTACAGCTCTTTGAAGCTCAACAGGGATCATGTGCAACCACCTTGAAAAGCTGCCTACCCCCACTTTAAAGTTAAATATAGTGTATTTAGCACTCTATATTTGGACCTTCCTTAATCAGTCTGTTCCTCATGGATGCTTGGCTGTCCATCATAGAGGTACTGCATTAATTTGAGGTTAATATCTATAAAGAATGGTTTGCAGATAAGCACTGAGTTCTTTATTCTGTTTAGATTTACAGAGATGCCAAAGAGTGCTTGAATCTTCTGTCACACAGATTGGGGACATCTCCATTTTTCTTTGGAAATATGTGAGTACAGAATGTTTACAGCAGAGATAGGCAACATTTCCCCTTTAAGGGCGAGGGACTTCAGCTCCCAGAATCCCAGGAGATATTGGCCAACATGGGACTATTGGTCAACATGGCTGAGGCTTCTGGGAGCTGAAGTCCCTCGGCCCTTAAAGTCTCTGCCTACCCCTGGGCTAAACAGTCTTTGGACTTTTTGTTCACAGTTCATTTTCTGGCTGTGTGCATTGAGGGAACTATGGCTTGTCTTTCTTCAAACATGCCAACAACAATCCCAGACAACTGTCATGTCAGGGGAGAGACAAGGCTTGCAAAATTATTATTTTTAAAACAATTTGTTATTTATTCCCTGTTGCCTTTAAAAAGTAACTTGTTCATATTTCCCGATTAGGGTTATGTTACTCTTTAGTTACTTTTAATAGCTGTTAATTTTTTAAAAAATGTATCAAAAAGGACCACAGACTAATGTTTTAAAGAAACAAGCAAACACTACTCCTCCTCCAAAAATATTGCAACATGACATTACATTTTTAAAAAGTAATAATGTTAGTACTCAGTTACTACACCCCTAGAGTAACTTGTTATACAGTTGTCTCTCCCCATACGTGGACTTCGAATCCGCAGTCTCATTCTTTATGGGAGGGACAAGCGGGAAGGGATAAAATGGTGGCGTGTGCCATGGGCGTGTGTGCCATTATTTTCAATGGTGCTCAAATATTTGTGAGTCACCATTTTCTTGGGGGGGGGGGGTTCTGGAACGGATCCCCTGCAAATTGGAAGGGGCTACTGTAAATCATTGCATATAATGTGTTACTTCTAAGCTCTGAGGATAAGCTAAAGTTCCTGGTCCACATACACCAATAAACATACCACAAGTGGAAGATTTGTGATTGATTTAGCTGTTTCTGTTTGAAAGAAGAGCCAAGAAGGAGCAATTCTGCTACATGCATTAGATGTTGGCTTATTTATTCTGATATGTGAATGTGGCAGTTCTCTTGAAACAGGCTGTGAACTTGGTTACATCTCTTGTTTTATAAATTTGTGTCTGTCATACTGCCTGTCATAAAAAGAAGTGTCATTGGATGCCATGAACCATTTATTTCTTTGATCCATTTGATAAAGACAGTGTCATGATGACAAAGCCCAACTTCATTAAACTACCATGAAAATAATGAGAGATACTACATGAGATACATGTGGTTCCCTCATGAATTAGATTGCATGTTAATGTGGGAATCTTCAAAACAGAGTGGTGTTTTATATTTTTCTCTGTTTAGAAAGTATCTTAATGGAATTTGGGGTAACTGTGTCCTATGTTTGTTATCTCAAGGCCTACAACTCTGGATTCCTTTGTGTTTGGTTTTCTCGCTCCTCTCTATAAAGTACCATTTCCCAAAGTCCAGTTACAAGATCATTTGAAGCTGCTTCCCAATTTGTGTCGCTTCTGTGATGACATTCTGAGTTGCTACTTTAGACTGCAATTATCAGGTAAGCCACCCATTTATGTGTCAGCATGTGCCGTTTTCAAAAGATGGATGCCTGTATTTGCACTGAAACAATATTAGGATTATTTTTCCAGAGCATTTTAGAAGTCTTTTATTTTTTAATATTTGGAGGATTTTTTAAATGGAGATGGGAGATAATTTTGAATTCTGTATTGGTTAGGACAGGGGTAAGCAACCTTTCCCCTTTAAGGGCTGAGGGACTTCAGCTCCCAGAAGCCTCAGCCATGTTGGCCAATAGTCCCATGTTGGCCAATAGCTTCTGGGATTCTGGGAGCTGAAGTCCCTCGGCCCTTAAAGGGGAAAGGTTGCCTATCCCTGGGTTAGGATATGCAAGTATTGACTTTCTGCTCCCTGTAAAAATCCATAAAAACGTGCAAATAGGATTTGTAGTTCTTTCTAAATTTGTTTCTCTTCTTGTGTGTTTTGGCTATTAGGTGTCTCTCCAGTGGGTCAAGACACAGTTGATGCAAATCTGCAGAAACTCACACAGCTTGTAAATAAGGAATCCAACCTGATTGAAAAGGTTCTCCTTGTTTCATTCCCTCTTCTATTTTTTGATCATCTTTTTCTTCACTAAGAACCAAACTGGTCATGATGGTCTTGTCTGCATTGGCCAAATGTTCAGGGCCAGTGTAGAGCATTGTGCTCTGGAACTGGCCCCGGCTTGAGCATGATGGCAGCCACACACATTGGGCCACACCCAGTGAGGCAGCACAACATTGTTTGTGCAGGCCAGCTGGCCTGACATTGCATCAACATAGCTGGCCCATCCCCTGTTCCTGGAGCTGCTGTTGCTGCTTATATACATGCAGGAGCTCCATGGACAGGCCACCTCATATGCCGCTGCTTCTCCTTGCACTGGGCTCACCTGTGTGACCAACAAGAAGAGAGGGTTGAGGGACCCTTCAGTCACATGGCTGGAACCAAGTATGCAGTGGCAGTGGGTCCGGGGATAAGCCATCCCCTTCCTTGCACTGCTCAGCATGGGGAATGGGGATTGTGCAACACCTGGTGTGTGAACACCCAGCTTGGCCCAATTCAGACTGATCCCTCTGTTCACATGCCACAAAAACTCATCTGGGGCAAAGGCGGGTTAATGGGGAAAGCCTGCAGTATTTCATCAGAGGTCACTGTGCATTGTACAAACAGGCAGTGCTAGCCTTAGGATGAGGATGGGTTTTTTTTACCCATGCACACAGCCCCAGTAATAGCAGTTGAGTGCATTTGGGCCAATGGTGTCTTCATCCATGAATAAAAAGGGTGTAGGACTCAGAAGGAAGTGGACATATAGATGAGGAGAGTAGGATCTATCCTAGCTGTCCTACCTCACATTCACAAAGCATCTCCCCCACCCCTCCAAGTTAGTTGCAAGTTACTTTTGCTGGAGAAAAGTATTTGAGGAAAGAAACAGCAAGGAGAAAAATAAAAGGAAGGGATAATTTTTTACATTTCTTCATCCTTTTGTAGCTTTCTCTTTTAGATGCAGACACTTCCACATAAGTTTTAGTGCCTTATTTAAAAACATAGAAATGACACTGTCATATCTAGTTTGGTCTCAAAAATTGTTTTAGCAATACCTTGCTAAGTTATCTATTGCATAGTATTAAAAGTTATAATGCTTAGTTTAGAAAATTCCTCATATTCATTTGCTTCAAAATTCAAAAGTGAATTAAGCAGCAGTACCTGGATCACTTGTATTTTCTTAGATGGACATTACAATTAAGCCCAAACTTTGGCAGTCATATACAGATTTGGAATAGGCAGTCTTTTACCAGCAATTAACAGTCATGTGAACTTTGAGGCTGACATGATCACCTCAGTTCATAATATACAATTTGGTTATGGCTTCCAGTAATTATCAATCAGAATGTTAGAAACTTAAAATAATTTGGTCACGTACTATGTTGATTGTTCTGTCGGTTCCCAGCAGAAGTAGGTAAGACTGCAGCCCTGTATGCATTTACCTAGGAGCAAGTCCCACTGAATTCAGTCATGCTCATTTTCATGTAGACATGCATAGGATCACACTGTAATTTTATTTATATAATTTGCCTTTGAAACATAAAATTCTCTTCAATATATTTATAGAAGACTCCATCTAATCAGGACTAATTTCTCTCTTTTTATTTAAATGAATCATGTTCATGTCATGCTGAACAGTACTGGTTACTAATTATTGCTGATGTTATGTTATTTTTAATTCTGTATTCAGGTTAAATTTATTTAAATTCTAAAACTGCATCCTAGCAGTACTGAGCCACAATCACCAGTGCTAGTTGCTTTCAGAAGTATCAGAGGAGTCCATTAAATGTTATCCTATCATGTGGGAGATTTGTTTTCTTGAATGGCTCCTGTGGAACCTGAGTAATATTCTGTCTTATGGTGAGGGCAGCAGGAGTATTGAGTAATTGTGCGGGTCTTAGTTGTGGCATCTGCACTGTAATGAGAGGGTAGAATGCAGTTCTGTGAGACAAACAAGTTCCTATCGGCCCCTTTCCAGATGGTTAGTTATTTGTACATTGTGCCAGTTGTGCAGGACCAATACCAGAAACACATCTCTCATATATTAAGATTTAACATTTAAACTGCTCTAATTCAACTTGTATATAGCTCATACAACTTACTTAGAGATGATTCATATTTTCAGATACTGAAATTAATTGTGTATGGATAATCAAATATTGAAATGCATGCCAGCTTGAAATATCAAGAAATGCTAAATCATGTTGCTACAAGAGATAACTTGAACATTACTCTTACTTGGTTCCTTAGATTTTGATGAAACTGCATCATGTGTATATTTAATGAATTGCCTTGTAAAAATACTATACAGTGGGGCCTCCTTATCCATGGACTTGCCATCTATGGATTTAACCATCCACAGATGGCAAGTCCCATTGTCCCCAATGGTGGCATGTACACGTGGGTGCACACACGTCAAGCTGCCATTAGGGAGAACAGACTTGAGGTCCCATGTTTTTCGTTATCTGTGGGGGTGGTGTCTGGAAAAGATCCTTTGCGGATACCAAGGTCCCACTAATTGAATGCTATCTTGTGAAGACTTTGTTATAGATGTCTTCTTTAAATATCTGAATTGGCACATCTGTTGTTTCTGCAGATGGATGATAATCTTCGAAAGAGCCCTCAGCATCCTCCACGTAAGCTGACAACTCTCAAACTGTCTAAAGCTGGGGAAGGAAATAGTTCCCCAAATCGCTTATCACCCTGAGAGTTTTCATGTCATATTTATATGGGTGTTCTGGTACGGTGTTTTTCTCTAATTGATCTTTGCACTAATCATGTGTGTACATGAACATAGGGAGAAAGGTGGATTGATTAACTGGAGCCAGCACAATCTGTGCATCCTATGGACATAATGGAAACAGCAAATGTCCATGCTGACCATATACAAATTGTTGAGTGACTGTACATTTGGTATAAGGTCACCTCAGGTGCTGCATAATGCTTGCCTTTTAGGGTTAGTACATTTCTTGACCAAAAGGTGAAATTCTGTTCTTGGAAGTAATGCAAATACATCAGTATCTTCTGCCAGATTAAGCTTCATTTTTGTCTGCAATCGTGTTATGGCTCAACTGGGTTACTGTGTGTCAGAATAGTTACTTTGATTACCACTTTTTATAGATTTTTAATGTGGTTCAAATAGTTTAGGGAAATTAGATTGTCAACAATGGGGCGAAGCAGATGGGGCAATAGACACCATGGTCCTGAGGGTGCCCACTGCTGCGGTCCTGAATTGGACGTGAAAAGGAGTGGTAAGAAACCACTCCTTTCATGGCCAGTTTTGGGATCATTTGGTGGTCCTGGCACAGCCTCCACATGGCCTCTGAGCAATCCAGGAGTGTGTGTCATGTGCATGCCCCACCCCCAGATTGGCCTGACAGTGGCCCTTTTGGGCCATGTGTTTGAGGCCTTACTTGGCACAAAGAGGAACAAAGAAAGATATTTGACATTTTGTACAATGTTTTTGCAACCAATGCTTCATATTTATGCAGGTTTTAAAAACTGTGCATTTAAAAATAATAATATTAATATAGAAGCTCTGTTCAGATCTGACCTTTATCAGAATAGGATAAGCTTGACCATAATAGCATCCCCACCTTCAAATTTGCAGCAGGTTTTCCTGGTTGCCCCCTCCATCCTTTGTTGTCACCTTTCATGCTGCTACAGATTGTCCCCCAAGCCCAGCTTTTCAGGGGCCTGCCCTCTCCACATCTTCTGTTTATTTCAAATCTGGATCCAGCTCATTATACCATATTGGCATTATTTCAACTTACCAGGCCTTCTTCCAGATTCATTAGCTTTTGCTTTGTGCATTTATCCCTAATAAATCACTCAAGACTATAGTAATTTTTAAAGTTGTATAAGTAATTCAATTGAATAAAGGGATATCAACGTGGTACAAAGCTTTGCAGATACTCTAGCATGCCCAGAGGCACTGTTGGGCATACATTTCTCCAAGCAACAAAACTGATGTTTGAGACTGCCATTTAGTACTGAAGCATTCACCGGTTTGTCCTAGAAACTGCAGTAAAGCAAATGGTCCTGCAGTATCTGATTGTCTAACAATATCTGCATGCATAGAAAATACTTAAATCAGGTTGACCATGTAGCATTAACTTAGAATGGTGTGAGATACATTTATCTTAACAGTAGCTATGTCTCAAGTAGCCCAGCAATTTTATTATTCTAAATTAGACCTGATTATTTAAGAGAAGAGTGAACTCATTTCAGCAAGAGAACACAGGTTATGGTGAGCAGAAAGCAATCTGAACAATACTTACTATGGGTATTTTGGGATTGTCTTACCACTTTCTGTGCCGCTTTCTCAGCCACTTTTTCCAACTTGGCAAGCACCAGAAAATGGCAACAGGTACGGCATGGAATATGAGCTGCACAGTATTGAGGTGGGACCAGAGGCTGTTCACTGTTCTAAAATATTCTGAATGCTCAATATATTCACAAACACATTTGAAACAAGACTCTGCCAAACTTATAACTGCCCTTAAACATTTGATCATTTGGTGTCTGATTTTAGAGAAATAATTTTGAGAAAGGTATAAAATGCAGATCTCTTTTCATCTAATTTTATTTTGCCAAATCAAACAAGCCTGATACATTTCTCTAAATTTACTTTCAGCGTTCTATATAAGTAGAGGAACAGCTGTACAAATAAACCTGTAAAATGTATATATAAATGTGTTTACAGAATATTACTTTATAAAATAATGAATGTAAAACTTTCACAAATCTTATTTAAAATAATTATTTTGAATGCATAGCAAGAATAAATTTACTTCTTTACTTTTTGAAGATGCAGATATAGTCACATGGTTATAATCCTAAGAATGTATGTTAAAGAGGAAAATGTTAACATTGTGCTCAACAAGAACATCAAATGAGATTGTTTCTTTGTTTTCCCAAAATGTATCTAACATTACAAATAATCATGAAGAATGCTGTAAATTAACCTTCTCTGTTTTGTAAGTATTATGTGGCAGACCAAGCAACATGTGTAATTATGTCTGTGGTGTTAGAATAACTTGGGAATCAGTGGCTATTGAACTCAGTGAGTTTTTCTCTCAATTTGAACATGCGTAGGATTAGATTGCACAAATGCCATACTCTATTTGTAAATACATCACTGCTCTGTTGAAAATGTTTTATATTTTTAAAAAGGCATTTGCTGTAGCAGAGCTAGTCTTGATGTGGCCTTAAAGAGAAAAATGAATTGCTCAATTTTCTCAGTAAAAAATATTGAGGCTTATTGTTCCCATTCTTGGATTTTGTGCTTGAACAGGCAAAATCTGTGGTTGATAAACAAGGTGTCTATTCTAGCAGAAAATAAAACATTAAGGCAGTTATGTCATTAGGAAATTGCTAAGTGCTTGTTCAGCTGTAAAATTATTTAAGACTACATTTTTTAAAACAAATGTGTTTTTGTTATAGAAAACAGAATATTTGTCTTTATGCTGTTCTTTCAGACTTGGGAAACTGCTGAATAAAGATGTTTTAATACAAATCAGGCAGCCAGTTGTTTTGCCTGGGAGACATCCCTATGGTCCTTTCTGCATTTGTGCAGGCAGCCTGGAGTATCCTGACTCTGGAGCTGCCTTGACCATCCCTTGTTGAAAGGACCTCCATTCTGATGCCAGGCAGCTGATTTCATGTGCATCCCGCCCTGCTGTCCAATACATCCACTGCCACCTCAGCACTTCATTCTGACCTCAGAGCAAGTGACTACTGGCAGCATGGGATGCGCTGGGTTCAAACAGCTGGGTTCACATTTCAAACAGCTGTCCAGCATCAAAATGGAGGATTCCAGATCTTCCTGGATGATCCAGAGCAATAAGTAATTTATTTTAATGATGTTAAGAATGTTATCACCCTTCATCTGGGCTGTCATCCAGTCTGTTTGTAGTAGATCTGGGGTTTGGGTTGTGTGTCGTCCAATCTCCCTGCTGTGAGGACCCAGGGAGGCTGTTTTATTTGGCCCATGAAGACAGGTCATAGGAATCTTATCTCTGACCCATAATTTTGGTCATGAAATTGATCCAACCCTCCAGTGTTCTCCCAAGTGTCTGCCTTAGCTCCCTCAATCCCACTGTGGGAGAAAGGCGGGATATAAATCCTGGAAATAAATAAATAAATAAATAAATAAAGTTATTCAGCAGAGCTGCTAATTTAACCTCCAGGGCCACATGATTTTTTTTCTTATTTGAAATGTAGGATTCTGAACATCTTTTTTAAAAAATCATGATTCAACCTAGACTTTTTTATATATAGCGGTGAGACATGCTATTACATATTCTCCTTCAACAAGCTTGGAATGCATTTAACACCATCAACTTGGAGCTGTTCCACTTCTGTGCTATCTTTGGGCTAGATAAAGATGCTTGTGGGTCATCACCAGGAATAATGGGTGAAATTCTTAAGCATAATCTTAAAACTGCCAAATCGATCATTTCCATATTGTGTTTTATCTGCTCCTTCTCCAGCTCATGGTGTGCTCTTTTATAATCTGATTACATCTTCAGCCTCTACTCCTCCAAATTATGCTACCCTGCTTTTTTCACAAAAGGCTTCCGTTTTCAAACAGTTCTATTTTCTCAGCACTTGGATGTACTCACATACAGTCTGACAGCATCCCATCGGAATATAGTACTGGGGTCTTTAACTGTCATAGTTTTGTATGGTATTTGTCTCAGTCCATCAACTTGCAAGCCCTTCACATGAAAGTCCTAAAGCTTCACACTTCCTAATAAAGCTCTGCCTTCTTTTGTGCAGTGTTTACAAATGTTTGTCTGCTCTTTTATGAAAACCTGATAAAATCTTGAAAACCCCCTTGGTATAACTTCCTGGCACCAAGTTACAAAGTCCTTCAGTACACAAATTCTTGAATTAATCCTGTAACTGGCTCTGACATAATTGGATCCAAATGTCACCATATATAATCCTGTATTAGCCTGTGGCAGAATTTGCAAACCCATCATAACTTGGAATTGTGTTGCTTTAAATAAACAGGATAAAATTGGTCTGCAAGCTACCATTCCGCCCTTCAACTATCCCTGTTTACAACCTCTTTGCATCAGAATATGCAATGGATGGTGAAATCACTCTGCCACATCCTCAAAATTGTCCATTATACACACATCCAGGCACATGCTGACAGTTCACCATATCATATGGGCAATTTAGGATCTGCTTTGGCCTGGGTTTTTTTTGTTTTTGTTTTTGTTTTGTTTTTGTTTTTTTGCTTTTTTGAAGATTACTAAAATATGGAATCATTGCTTTCAGAGGTACTAGAAAATTGGCAGTACGTCAAGATCAGATGGGCAAAGCACAGCCCCATGATTGCTTTTTAGCCTTCAACCACTCTAGACCCCTCAACTCCCTAGACTGACCTTTATGTTAATAAATTCCTTCAGGTTTTGTCTGATTTATGGCAACCCTATCACAGAGTTTGCTTGGTGGGATTTATTCAAAACAGGTTTGCCATTGCCTTTCTCTAAGGCTAAGTGAGTGATTTGCCCAAGGTTACCTGGTGGCTTTCTATAGCTGAATGGAGATTCAAACCCTGGTCTCCTGGAGTCCAGTTCCAACATTCAAGCCACTATATCATGCTGGTTCTCTTTGCATCTACTGGCCAGAAAAATCAAAGAGTGAAATGCCCCTTATGGAAGCCTCCAGGATCTACCTCTGGATTGCCATACCCTGCCCTGTTTGGCATCAATAAATAACCATTTGGGTCAGCTGGTGCTAGGGAATGACCCACTACTTGTGGATTGTTCCTTTAGCCATCCTAGAATGACGATTCATGGTAAGAACCTTTCTAGACCAGAAGTGGAGTTACGTCACATCCAGTTTAGATTTTGTTGCTGTTGTTGGGTTTTTGCTTGTTTTTGGGCAATCCTTATACTCCCCAAGGGTCAGAAAATTGCCCTCCCCCCCACAAGGTGCTAGAGTTGCCTATCCATGATCTAGAGCGTTCCATGTGTATTGGTTCTCATGATGTAGGATCTAGTTAGTTGGGAACAAAGGCATTTGATTAAAAACTACATCTGATTTATGTTTTCAAAATTAGATTTATAGTAATCTTGACTGTGAAACCAATATATGTTCACCCTATAGTTCATTAATCTTTCATTAGATTGTTTAGTAGAATAGACTAGCTACTATGCCTGATGGTTTTGTGATGGTAGTGTGATGAAATGTGGCCTTGGCATGGAGGGGAAAGTATTTTTGTCTTGACAGATGAAAAGTGAATTCCTAAGAATCAGCCCAGACCTCAAGAGCAAGCTATAATCCTGTTGATTTGTTTTCTCAAAGAAGGAAAATTGGTAAAGAACCTATGAACCACAGTAGTTCATGCTTTAGTTACCTCCCTGATTATACTACTATAATGTACTCTATATGGGACTGCCCTTGAAAAGTGTTCAGAAGCTGCAGCTAGTGAAAATGCAGCAGCTAGACTGTGTGTTTTAGAGACCATATAACACTGCTCCTGAAAGAACTAGATTTCAATTTGCTTTTGAGCTCAATTCCAGGTGCTGGTGTTAACCTTTAAACTCTAAATGACTTGGGGTCAAGAAAGCTGAAGACTACTTCCTTCCATATGAGCCTTCCAGAAATCTGAGATCTTCAAAAGAGGCCCTGTTGCGTGTTCCATCACCTTTGTAACCCTGGGTGCACACCTGACCAAAAGGCACTCAAAGAACAATATATGTTTGGGGAATTAAAATTAACTCAAAGGTAGCGATGTCTAGTGGCCAGGTTACATAGCCTTGGGACCAAATCCCTGTGTATACCAAGTCCACAGACATGAAGAATTCCAGAGGCAGGGCTCTAAACAAGTACAGTCACCCCTCCATTTTTGTGGGGATTTGTTCTGGACACACCCCCCCCCCGTGAAAATGGAAACTTGCCAATATTCAAGCCCCATTGGCTTGAATGCCTGTGGCTCTTGTGCGCACCATGGGTGTGTGCGCCATTTTAACCAATGGAGCTCACCCCTCCGCAAAGAACAAAGATCACAGACTTCAAGTCCATGGAAATGGAGGGGTGAGTGTAATGAGTTTTTATTAAAAAGGAGAAGTAACACACACAATAAACACCAATATACACACACGCCCTGGAGAGACTAAGGAAATCAAGGATAGAAGGTTAGGACAGAAGTGAAACATCCCTCACAGTATATGACACCTGGACAGATCTGGTCTCCAATTGCTGGGGTCCTGGATGAAAAATGGAGGACTCAGCTTCCTGTTGCTCGGAGGGATGGGCAAACTGTTGAGGAGCTAAGCCAAGCAAACCAACTGTACTCTGCCTGCTTCTGGACTAAGCCAAAAACAGCAACAACAAAGGAAAAGCATCAATATTTATATTGATTTTCAACCCTGGGGCAAAATTCAAGGTATTGAAAAGGCCAAATGGTGGTGCTTTCTTTGAAATGGGTTTGGATCACTCTGACATCGGTCTTCCAAAGTGGTAACACTGTGGTGTGAATGTGATGGGCGCACATTTCCAAGGCAAGAGGAATTAGTGCGCAGGGCTGCCAGGAGTTGTTGACTTTTTGGTGTCAACCCATTGCTGGCATTTCTCGCCTCATTTAGAATGTCAGGAAAACCAGGGCCTAAGCAACTCCTAGTGCTAGCTTGTGTGTGATAGAAGGATCATAGTAACAGTGTCCACCTCAGGAACATAGAAGGGCCATTTAACCTGTATTTTATTGCAGCTCTGATATCAAAAGAGGAGGGGTTCCAATAGGGCTAACACCTTGTGAAGTTAGTTTAGTGGATACACATAACAGAGCTTTCTCTGTAGTAGCATCTCGTCTGGAACTCCGTACCAAAAGAAGTTAGTCTGGCCACTTCTCTTTTAAGCTTCTGGTGGGCATCCAAAACAGTGCTCCTCCACATGGCATTCAGTGTTTGAAATTGCTGTTTTAACTGTTTTAAAAATGGATTGCCTTGGGAACCTTTGTGGGCTGGGAGGAAAAACAGGAATACAACAAACTTATATTCTAAGGACCTTATCACACGGGGTCTGAAGCAGTGCCATCCCCGTCGCATCCCCGTCCTATTGCGCTTCTTTTCTCTGGGTGATCACACGACGTCGCATGGAAACCCCGCCCATCCCCGTCGCATTGCGCTTCCTGTTCCTGTGTTATCACACGACGTCGCATAGAAACCCCACCCATCCCCATCGCATCCCTGTCCTATTGCACTTTTTCTCCCCGGGTGATCACACGACGTCGCACCCATCTCCGTCGCATCCCCGTCCCATCCCCGTCCCAATGCAGCATCATGCTGCATTATCCGGAATCATCCCCGTTCTTTTTAATTTCGGTTGTAAATGGGAATTACATTTCCCGCAACCGGAATGCTACTGGAATGATGCTGCTTTCAGGGTAAGGAAGCGCAATGGGACAGGGATGCGACGGGGATGGCACTGCTTCAGACCCCGTGTGATAAGGTCCTAAGAAATGTTACATGCTTTTTAATTATAATTGCTTTAAATATTTTAGAACTGTTTAGAGTTCAAATAGTTTCCCAGATATATTCAGGTTTGTGCCTTCAATTACACACACCATATTGCTTTTGGCACAGCAGTGACACATGCTTACAGGCTATTTCTCTAATGTTTTTCTGGCAATGGGTTTTCACTGGTATGGTTTTAAAAGCCTCTATTTGTGCTATTTGGCTATGCAGATAGCTTGACATACCAAATTCCTGCTACCCCAGCTGTTAACTCTATGCTGTTTTAATATTCAGCATTCTGGCTCTTGGTCCAACATGTGGAATACTTATACCACATATCCCTTAATGCTTTTTGGATTTTAGCCTCACAGTTCAATCAGGCAATGTACCAAATTACTTCATTGTAATGATGAGTTAAAATTCTTCTGTCAGTGACACAGGTCTCTAAACTGCTAAAATAATTAAGCTTTCTTTAGGCAAGACTAAAGTGTGCAGCAGGTTTTTCATGCTAAATGTTTTCTCAACATAGTGCATGCTGGGCATTAAGCTACAACCAGGATTAAAATGACAATTTTTTCAACATGTATTGCTTATTTATTTCATTGTAGCAGTCTTCAAAGAGTTAACCATGTAAAGTCTGTTTCAGTATAAAAAGACTTCCATCAGTAAATCTGAAGAAGTGGATTGAAATCTATAAAAACTCATTCTAAAAGCAATCATTTAGTCTTATAGGTGGCATTAGATTCCTCCTCCCTCTGTTCCTTTTCATACTGTTTATTTCATGTACCAATAATAGCAATGTTCCACAGCCTCTTTCAGCAACTCATCTCAGTCTTGCTTCCTACTTCATATATCGATGGGCAAGCCACTTTGCAATAGTGTAGGTATGATTGGTTCGTCTTGTACACAACAACAACAAGAAATCATTTCCAACTTGTGACAACCCTAAAGTGAACCTATCACAGTGTTTTCTAGGGCAGAGAGGTGTGACTCAACCAAGGTCACCCAGTAGGTTTCCATGCCTGAGGTTGGATTTCAACCCTGATCTCCAGTGTCCTAGTCCTACACTCAAACTGCTATATCATCCTGGTGCTCCTTGTACACTTACTGATATATTTGCTATTCCAAAATGTAATTTTTTAAACAATAAAACCATAATGGACTGGATCGAGTTTTAGGCATGTTCATAGCAGCCTCTCTAGCCCCCAACACTACACAGAGGATCAGGTACTTTCTGTGGATGGCAATTTTTGTGACTCTCTCTTCCTACAGACTACACTTCCCACACTACATGTCTGAGTCACAGTTCTATGAGATATATCCCTCCTGATACTTATACTAAATTCAGTAGCTTGCTTACACTTAAAGATTATAAATATACCAGAATATCTCTAATACGCCAATGTTTTCCCCATGGAATTTACAATACACCTTTTTCATGTTCTGTGTCCTGAACCTCATTGCACCAGAATTTATTCACTTTACTGTAGCTAATTGATGGGGGAATTTAAGAACTGATAGGAGCTGATGGAAATTTCATCCTAAATGTAGCTCTTTGGGTCAAGATAACAATTTCAGCAGGTTTTATGTCACTCTAATCATTTATTAGGCTCCAAATCTAAACATTTCTAAGGGTTAGGTATTGCTTCATGTCTACACTCCTGTCAAAGTTGAGAAGAAAAAAACACAGATGTGCATCTCTAAAGATTTTATTTTTGTGGCTGATATTCATCTCTTTCTAATACAATTTTTCTAAGTTTCTAGGGTTTTTATAAATATTCTAACTGACATATGCTATAAGAAGCAACAAAAGTTATTATTACCATCTAACTTCATCTCTCCATATCTCCAGCACTGGCATTCAATATGCCAGATGGGTTTTATTTACCCTGCTGTGTTTAATTTTATGTTTGCTTCCTTCCACTTTTTAAGACTGCATCCTTCACTGTACTGAGGTGTTTGAAGACAAGTAGTTGTGTTGAATCTACCCATTGGCCTATGTATATGATCAGTTTGTCACAAATTGAGTGTCACAACATGCTGTTTTTTCAGCTCTCCTCCCTGCCACATCAGGTGCCAAATGGTTGTACGAATATGCCTTCTCCGCTGTGTGAGAAGCACACAAATACAAACTGTCTTCCTATAATAGTCATTGAATAAATACAGGAAATGGTCATGAATGCTGCTTTGTGGACATTATACACTATATGTGATTTTCCTTAACACCAGCAGTCCTTCCCTCCTGTGGCAAATTACAGCTTTAAAAGGGTAGTTTTTGTTTTACACACTTTCCAGGGAAAAATATTTTTTCCTTTCCAGCAGAACAGTAGATTTACACCCTGCTTTAAAAAACACTGATCTCAAATATCTGTTTAAAAATCTGTTTAGCAGAAGCTTCTATGTTCAAGCATTACCATATTAAATCAAGACACATGTCTAATAAACATAGAGTTATGGTACATACTATAAACTGGTTTGATCAGAGGTTTGGGATTTTGGCATTTCTTGTCCGAATTCTTGCAGATCTGCATCCATACTTTTCTTTCTTAAAATATACCAGGGACAATCTTTCTGAAGCTGCTGTTTTGAACTGTGTCTCCTCAATTTTTTTTAAATATCCAATATCCAAGCCCCTTTTCCACAGCTGCAATCAAAGATATTAAAGTAAATTGAAGTGAGTGGGTTGTGGGATAGTGGCAGTGGTTAGAACACACAGGATGAAAGCACATGTTTTTAAAATTATAAAGCTTAGCTATAATGAAAACTGTTTAGTTAAATGCTTGGCTGATACAACTTAAAAGAACTTTAATTATACCTTTGATGATCATAAGTTTCCCAGGTTGTAATTAATATGATCTCTCCAGTCCAACATGCTAAATACCAGTTATGAGGCCTATTTTTTTTAAAAAACAAGAACCAAGTAAATATACAGTTAGTTTTTTTGTACCTTGTCTACCTCTTTGTCCCAGTTTAGATGTAAGGCTAACCAATGTTTTCATATTATAAGAACACGTCATGATAAGTTTATGTGCACATGTTTGTTTATAAGTTCTTAAAGCTGGCTAAGACCAAATTACAAGACTGTGCTGGTCTCCTCTCTTTTGTCCTATTGTTGGCAAGCAAAGAACGTTTTATTTAGGCAGACCTGTAGTATTTAAATAGAGTTGCTGTTGAGCAGAGCTGTTGGTGCTGTTATATTGTGTTTTAATCATTTAAATATTTTGATTGTACAAGAGGTCCCTTCCTTTTGATGCCCTGTTATCTGACAACTGACACTTGCAAATTGAGACAAATTCCATTAATCCCATGAGGAGTCCACTCTTTTATCAGTTCTTCTTGCCTATGGAGACTTGGTTGGGATCAGCCACACATTGGAGTTTATCACACAGGGAAAACTGGAAGTTTAAATGGGTAAAAACCCATGATTTTCCAGCATATTAGGCACAAATGCACAGATGGTTTTCACACAACATTGTGCACAAACTGCATAGAATCCAACAAGAAAGTGACATGAACCAGCAAATAGGCATTTTCGGGAAAATATTGTGAATTAATTTCCGTTTCATTCATGAATTCACTTTTTTGTGTGCAATTGCCATAGTGTGAAAGCTACTTGCGGTTTATTTACAGGATTCTCCTTGTTTTTGTGTTAGTTGCCAGATTTCCCATGGTTCTTTGGGGCAAGTTTACTTCCAGTGCTGCGGAGCAATACAGGACAATACCATAATACAATATGAAGCTCCTATCCACTTTTCTTCGTAGCCAGAGCTCCTAAAACAAACAGCTGATGCAAGGGCAGAGAGAGGGAGAGGGAGAGAGAGAGAAGTGAATGAATCCTGGAGCAGCTATCCCCAAACTGTCCCTTTTCAGGGATCTTGGATTTCAGCTCCTAGAATCCCAGACTATTGGCCAACATGGCTGGGGCTTCTGGGAGCTGAAGTCCAAAATCCCTTAAAGGGCACAGTTTGGGGACCACTTCAGACTCCCCTCCTAGACAGAGTTATTAAAGAACAGCTACGGAGGCAAAGGCAGGGACAGTGCAAGCAAGATAGAGAAAAGGCTGAGTTCCCCCTTGCTCTTTCCAGTGTATGTCTGCTTCCAGCTTCAGCATTCCCCCATAGCCAGGGATCTTAAAGGAACAGCTGCTGAGGGAAGGCAGGGACACACACACACATACACAGATTTGTCATGGTCTACGTGTGAAAATCATTTGCACTTTTGCAGGATGCATGCACTTTAATCATTATCGGGATGGAGGCACATTTGGTCCCGTCATATGAAAACCATTCACACATTTGCATGCAAGTGTGGGTTAATCTCGAATTCTGCATGGGATAACAGTGCTTTGTGTGTGAAAACCATTTGCTCAATTGTGAGTTAATAATGGGTTCGTACCATTTCAAGCTTCCTGTTTACCCCGTGTGATAAACTCCATACACTCGCTGCTTGAAAAGCAAGCTGAGAAGGAAAAATATGTACCAAGCTGATGAGAGACTTTGCAAGGGGTGTGTGGCATGTGGGCAGTCCCAACAAGCAAGCCATCCTTATGTTGCCTACATTGGTTCTGCTTTTACTGCGGCTAGAGATTTTAATTTTTTGTCAGAAAGTTGGTATACAGACACCAGAATCCTATATGTCCTTTTATGTAACATAACTGAAGAAACCCAGTTACTGAATTGTGAAGGTGCATAATGGGACACTGGCAACAGTGCCTCATGTGTACTGATGCTCAATGCTTAGCAGGACTACATCAGGACTGAAGTGATATACATTGATTCCATTCTGCAATGGTTCTGTTGTGCATCAGACATCAATGCACATTGATCACTTTACTCTGCTCTGCTACATAGTTAGATAACAGCAACCCTCTACTGGATATGGACATTGCACAAGTGCACAACTCACTCAGATGTAAGTCCACTTATGAAGACACAATGCCGCAACATCATTCCAGCCATATTTAATTGGTTGGTTGGGAGGTAGGTAGAGATACCAGAGAGAGAGAGAGAGAGAGAGAGAGAAGGAGAGATTTGAACTTTGTTATACTGTCATGCAGATGCAGCCATGCCATTTTTGGGACATTGGGATCAGAAATGTTAGTTTGTATTTAAAGTTTGTTTGTTTTTTTTTTACTTTACTTTTGTGTCATAAAGATAACATGTCTTCGAACATTTCACAGATGAAAACTTGGCAAAAGTTACAAAGAAAGAAGAAAACAAATGGTAGGAGAGAATGCAGCAGTTTCCATTTGCCTTGGCCTACTAGTAAGGGCAAGATCCCCCCCCCCCCCCAGTCCTGGTAGTCACATACCATCATGTGATGGTATGTGTGCATGGTGGGGAGGTGAAAAAAATAACCAAGCAGCACGGCTTGACACTCCATAATATGGTTAGCCCGTGGGTGTTCAGCCCACCTTTGGATCTGGCCGTGTGGACAGCAGGGCTTTCCCGCTTTCATAAAAACCAGTATGAACCCAGTTTTTCTTGTCCATCTGCTCAGCCCATCAGTTAGCAACAACTGAAGTAAACTAAGAAAAAAGGGTAAAGGAGCAGGAGGAGAGAGAAACTGGGACATTTATAAGGAGCTGAAAAAGTGGGACAACAGAGGATTAATTGGGACTGTCCCTGTTAAATCAGGAAGTTAGGGGATATAAGACACAGTTCAGGACAGAGATCTCAAAAGTGGTGTACAATCATCTACTTTTTAAAATCTAGAAAGATAAAGATACAAAATTAAAAACTGAAGATATGAAAGGATATTCAAGTTAATTGCTTGAGCTGGGTAAGAGAAATGGTTTACAAAGATCTAAGGAAGGAAGTGAGAAAAGAATTCATATTCTGTCAGGAAAACAGTATTGGGAGTTGGATAAATTTGAATGAAGGAGCATCTTGGAATTACACATTGTCCCCTGGGATAAGTGGGCATGTTGCTGATTTTAATGAAGTTTGCATAAGAGACACACACATGCCTACTGATTTGTTTTAAAAGAAGATTACAGTTGGCCCTCTGTTTTCACAGGGGATCTGTTCCGGACCCCTCCATAGGCTTGAATGGGGTGCGTCCGCATGGAGGCGTGCCTCATTGATTTAAATGGAGGTTGCCCCTCCATGAATATGCAAGACTTGAAGTCTGCGAGAATGGAGGGGTGACTATATGAATTTGAGATACACCTTCACAGATTAAGGGTTTTCTCTACTCTGCTTGGAAGTCCAGGCTTTATTGTTATTGAGTAGTGAGGTTGGCTGACTGCAGCATCAGCAACAAGTTATGTTGGCAGTCAGAGGCATCCTGTACTAGTGGCAGTAGCAGCATAGCCTTAGGACGTTATCACATGGGGACCGGTTTCGTGGTTAAAGAGATAATAAAGTGGAAATAAAGCATCCTGAAAATAAGGCGAAAACAGCACTAAATTGCGCAAAAGCATTTCTCACGTAATTAGAATGAAAACGGAATTAAGTGAAAAGCAAAAAAAAAAAAGACGTTTTTAACTTTCATACTCAAGAGAAAAAACCCATAAATGTACTAGAAATGGGCGTGTTTTGTTTTGCTTTCGGGTGACCAGACTCCTCCTTTTCCAGGGCAGGTCCTGCATTTCATTCAACCTTCTTTCCTCTCCAGGAGGAAATGTGAAACTGTCCTCCATTTGGAGCAGGAGTAAGAAGCATTTCTATGTGTGTGTGTGTGTTTTTAAAAAGCTTTTCTTGAGTCCTGTCTTCCTGGACAGTCTTCCTTTGGGGTTGTGACCTCTGGTCCCCCTGATGCGGACGGAGAAGAGGGCAACATCCCTCCTCCTGCCCTCCTCCTGTGGGCAAACCTTTTGCCGAGGGAATAAGCCTGCCGCCTCTTCAGCTGTGAGGATGTCGGTGGAGTTGTCCTTTTTGCTTTGGAGAGCAGCCACTTGCTAACCTAGGTCCTCTTGCTCTGGGATGGGCTGAGAAGCAAGGCACCCCAAATTGGGGTCTGACTCACTGGAGGGGTCTCCCTTTCTCCCGCTTTTAGGCGACCCTAAAGCAGTGAACCTATCCTGAGGTTTTCTTGGCAAGTTGCTTCAGAAGGGGTTTGCCATTGCCATCCCGAGGCTGAGAGAGTGTGACCTGCCCAAGGTCACCCAGTTGGTTTCATGGCTGAGCAGGGATTCTGTCCCACTTCCCCCCCAAAATAG
>CM034703.1:38834365-38856945 GCA_020142125.1 Phrynosoma platyrhinos
TCACATTTTTGATAGCAGGGGAACCATGGGTAGCATATGGGGTTTTTTCATATTTTTGGATATGAAGGGGGCTTTGGGTAACATAGGGAATTGACCAGCCATTTGCTGTGGAGTTTCTCAAAAACTCCATGGCAAACCCTGGCAGACTGGATGGCACCACATGGCCCTTACCTTCCTCTGCCATCACTGCTAGTAAGAAAATCCCCTCACCTGAGCAGAGAGGTTGAAGATACGAGGTCTTGGAAATGTCTCATCCACAGGGTCACCATGAGTCAAAGTTGACTTGAGGGCAGTTAATAACAACAACAAGGTCTTCTGTCCATTTAATGGTTGTAAAGAAGAGGGGATCTCAACAGGTGTTTGTTGCTGCAACATCTGCTGAGATTTCCTCTTGTGTACAACCATTGAAGGGAGAGTAGCCCTGTCCCTTATTTCACCTGGTAACCTTACCTTTTTTGTGTAGATCCAATCTACCGTGGTTGTGGAGAATTAGTGATCTAAGGTATTTACTCCTCTGTGCCTTGTTTCTTTGGGATTGCTATAAGATATTTAAATAAAAGACTGTATATCCTTGTTTGCATGCTACCTCCATGAGATGAGCTAGTAGGTTGATTGAATGCTGGGCTATATGCAACTAGTCAATGTCAATGGTCAGTATTGCTCTTTTTGTATTATTATTTGTGTATTTGAGACATATTGTTCATGCTTGGACACTTTCCTCTTTTCTCTCCATCCTAAATACCCTAAAGGCACCAGATCCCATCCAATCTTGGAAGCTAAGCAGGGTCAGCCCTGGTAAATACTTGGATGGGAGACTGCCAATGAATACCAGGTGCTGTAGGCTATATTTCACCTCTGAGTATTTCTTGCCTAAGAAAACCCTATGAAATTCATGGGGTTACCATAAGTTGACAGGCGACTTGAAGGCACATACATACACACATTTTCTCATCATTCAATGACAATATTATCAATCTGTAACAGCTTTGCTTGTGAAATATTTGCTTTTGTGGAATGAATAGGGGTGGTTTTCATATCTTTGGGATACAGCCTTGTTTTTAGACTGTTTTTTGTATATACTCATTGTAGTCTGAAGAAAACCTTGAAATCAAAATGGATGTTATCTCGAAGTCTGTCTTATGAATGTCATTAGTCATTACCCATATTGTCATTGATGTTATATGTTATCTATATTGTCGTATCTTCTTTTGATTATTGCTGATTGTTGCCACAATTGCTTTTTGTTGACATCCTTGTAATTCTGATTTTGAATTATCCTTGTTACTTGTACACTGGTTTCTTTTCCAGCTATATCTCTTTATATATATTTCAAGTACATTATATTCATACACCTACAATCCCCTTCATACACCTACAATCCCCTTTGTTTTGGATTTTTGGTGCCTCTGGTGCTATACATACCTTGTTAACACCAGCTGCTTGCCACTTCTGTTAATGGCCAACCTGCCCTCCAAGGTGTCACTATTTACATAATATTCATTCACTGTGATGCTAAACCTCAGAGGAAAAATAGTCTCACCCACAAACCAAATGATGTTTCCAGTGTATCTGGAGAACTCTGTCTTGTATGAACACTGCTCATGAATATCTTTCTTCCCTGCTAAATGACAATCACAATCTAGTGGTCTACAAGGAGAAAACATATCACAAAAGGAAATGGAATAATGAGCAGAAAGAAAACTAGATCCTCCCCTTATATATATATATATATATATATATAGAGAGAGAGAGAGAGAGAGAGAGAGAGAGAGAGAGAGAGAGAGCACATAACTTCACTATCATTTTTCTAGAATGAGCTTCCTTTCCTTACCTTTCTATGCTAGAACAATGCAAGCACCAGGAAGTATTGTTCTGTCCCAAGATGTTGTCTTGTGGTAGAGAAGAATAACAGATCCCCACCTTAAAAGCTGCACAGCCGCTCACAGTGGTTTCCCAATAATGCCATCCTTGAGCAGGCAAGAGCTCACCTAAAACAGGTGAGATGCTGCACACAGAGATGAGAGAAGCAAGAGTAGAATTTCAGTATATTGGCCAAAGTCAAAGAAAACCTTAAAACACAGGCACAAAAAAAAAAAAAGACTGATGATGAATGACTAATAATTTCAAAAGATGTCAGTACTCCTTACATATAGAGTGTTTTCAAAACAGTAACTCTGTTACTGCATGAGCCCCATTCTTACCACAATTATGCTTATCAATTAAAATGAAATTATAACTGTTTGTATTCAACCAAATCACCACACATCTTTGCAATTGCACACTGTCATCATCAAGTTCTTTTCCTGACTATCCCTTAACTCTGACTCCCTTCCCTATGCCCTACCCAACATGCCTTCCATTTTTTTCAATTTTTATTTTTATTTATTTTTATTGTCACTTTTTCATGTAATTCCAGAGCTCTGCTACTGTGATTTAATTTTTTAAAAAAAGAATAGAAGAAATAGAAAAAAAAATAAGGGAATTAGGCTGCTTAGGAATAGCGAAGGGAGGAGTGATGGGGGAGAGGAGAGGACACTGATACCATGTGACTACCAATACCACAAGTGTTCCCATAGTGACATTTTGTACTCAGGGACTGGTGTGATTGTGATTTCATTGATGGATTTCCCCCATCAATGAAAAGGGATGCCCTAATTGTGCTTGGAGAACACAGCAGCCACAGGCCAGAGGTGATGTTGTTTGATAGGTACTATCAAAGCTGCTTTTTTCCAGGTCTAACCATGGCTATGTATCATAATTTCTTGTGTCTCTTGCAGCATAAAGAGGAGGAAGGGAGGGGGACCAAAAAAAAAAAAAAAGGAACATGGCAGCACCATTGAATGTGTGTATGTGCCTTCAGGTTGCCTGTTGATTTACTTGGACCCCATGATTTCATAGGCTTTTCTTAGGCATGGAATAATCAGAGGTGCTTTTGCCAGTTGTTTCCTCTGAAATATAACCTATAGTACCTGGTATTCACTGGTAATCTCCCATCTAGGTACTTATCAGGACTGACCCTGCTTAGCTTCCAAGATCAGATGGGATCTGGTCTCTTTAGGGTATTTAGGCCCTCCCTTTAAGACTAACTGAGCTTCCATAAATATAAACCTACTTCTTCAGAGTTATATTAATGCCTCAAGTTTCAAAGCATATTTATACAGTTGTGGGATTGGAATCAAATGTAATAAGACTCAGAAAGATGCAGATCACATGTCATTTACCCGAAATGCACCCAAAGTGGCATTTGTCTACCGTTCATAGGTGTGTGTTTCTCTTTAAACCCAACCAATTCAGTAACAATAAAAATAAGACCTTCTGAATAGTTAAACCTTAAAAAACAGACAGACTCTTGGTCTCATTTTGATAAGCAAAGATGAAATGAAAGAAGAATAATGTCAAAATTGAATCGGAAAATTAACACAGTACCTTGAACTAAAAAGAAAAGAAAAGAAAATGCACCCTCCATCTCTGTCCTCCTTGCATTAAAAACTATAATCACCATTTTATGATCAATCTGTATTGCACCTCACATCCTGTCAAGAATAATGTCTGATAATCAGCAGAGTAAATATGAGCAGTCCTTACCTAGAGACTTTTGTGTCCTCAGGAAGGCATATCATGGTTCCATTTGGAGACACTTGCAATGCTGGGTGAGCAGTTCCTTTCATTATGTGAAATCTAGTTCCTGTTGTGATTCACAAGAAATAAACAAACACCACTTCAGGGGGGATTGCAATGTTCGCTTATAGTGAATCATATAAATTTTAAGAATTAAAAAAAAATCCCAGTCACTGAAACAATGCACTTTGCAACTGACTTGAAAGCACTCACGTTTCCTTCTGAGATAAGCAGAACAGTATTGTTTGCATTTAACAATATTCCATTTCAATTATTTATAGGCAAGAAATGCTGCTGTTTGGACATATAGCACAAGAGAAGTAATCAGGGAGAGGCTTTTAGGTCACTATACTTTTCCTCCTCATGAGACTCAGCCAATGGCTTTCTTTCTAAAGTTTCCGTGTAACGTTTCCTTTTACTTTACACTGGTGGACAAAATGTGGCCTTCCTGAATTCAGACAGCTTTAAATTTGGAGAGCTGAATACGCTGTCTGAATTTAAAACAGCACTGAAGATCAATCTGTTCTGGCAGGCTTAACCAGAGATCTTTGAATTGTGGATTTAACTGTCAAATTTTAAATGTGATCTGCTCTAAAATGTGTGTGTCTTATTTTTCCTTTTGAACTGTTGCATGTTTTAATTAATGTGTTTTTACTGATGTTGTTCATTGTTGATTTGTGGTTGTTCCCCACCTCATTCCATGGGGAGATACAGGTAAGAAATAAATTAATAATAATAATAATAATAATAATAATAATAATAATAATAATAATAATAGCAACTATTGTTGTTGTTATTATTCTTGATGTTGATAGACTGCTACTCCCATGAGTCCTGCCCAGCATAGCCAGTTGTGAGATATGCTAGGAACTGCAGTCTAAGAGCATCTAGAGGCTAGTCTATACATTAAAATACTCCTCATTCCAGTCAAATAGAAGCTATTTGGCCACATGTAATTTTCAGGAGTTCAGGCTTTTTGTAAGGGGTCAAAAAACTGCTTAAACTCTGCAGAGAAAAGCTTCATGGTTTTCCTGAACTATTCATGGAAATCTGCAGAAATGTGCATTATTGCATGTGTGGCCATTCGTCTGCTTGCATGCATTCAGACTGAGCATTGTCAGCAGAGGGAGATTGAAGATATGTGAACAGATGAAAATTTGCACAGGAAAGTGAAGACAATTTACCATCAATGTGAATATGCAAAAATCTGCAGCAATATGCATAATATGCTTACGTGTAGACCAGCCCTAATTTGCTCTTTGCCCATCCTGGCTGTAATATAAGGATCTCATTTGAACCTGAATCCATTTGGTCATTTGACCATTGTCATTTGGCAATGATAGATAATTTGTAGCCTTCCTTATGTTGGACTGCAATTCCCATTAAGTTGTCCTCACAATTGGCTATACCAGCTAGGACCACTGAGAGTTGCACCCCACACAAACACAAGTTGGACCCCACACAAACTGAAAAGGATGACAGAGATGCATGATGATTATTAAGCACTGAAATCCACACTTGTGCTGTGCCAGCCATTTTTCACTTAACTTTACCCATTTGGACATGTTGAATACATCTGCTATTCTTCCAGCTCTGTAACCAAAAATGACTGGTCCTATCCATTCCAAGACCAATTTCTACTGACCCAAATCAGTTGTATTTTACATAGCCTTAATACTAAAAAGGCAACCAGGTGAAAATATTAAATACAGGAGAGAACTCAGTGGTAGATCTGTGTAGTGTTAAGGTGAAGCCTTTGTACCCAAATTTGATGTTACTCTGTCTAGCTCTAGAGATACACATAACATCAAGAGAACTTATTGTAAGTACAATTGACGTTTTCATAAATTCAGTCCCTGACCATCAATAACTTGCTTAATAAATGACCAGGAGCCAAATTATTTACAAGAGTACAACATATCTTTTGATACAACATTCACTTTTAATTTGTTTTGTCTGACTCTGTACCTGTGCGTTTTGTTTTATATGTGGGAATAGTATTTCTGTGAGTGTGGGTCATACTAGTAAAACGACATACAGAGAAAGCCCTCCTGAAGACTAACAATCTGGATTTGCCACACACACAGAGGAACATTTATCTCAAAAAAGAAAAAAGAAAGAAAGAAAGAAAGAAAAGAAAAGAAAAGAAAAGCAAAAAGCAAAATGTATCTCCTGCTAGTCTATCTATTCACACAAATACAACCTATCCAGGCAGATAAGACTACAGTACAGGATAAGTATCTCTTATCCAAAAATGCTTGGGAATACACACACGGAGGAGACATAATGAGGCTGGAGAGAGATTCATGTTCTGTGAAATGGTAGGAGGTATGGATTCACACCATTTATAGATCCTTGCATCTCTCTCCAGTCATCTCTCTCTCTGGCCTTGCAAATACAGTACAGGTATATACTATGCTACCTATGTTGTAGCTCTAAAAGTTTTGGATTTTGAAATACTTCAAATATCAGAATTATGGATAAGGGATATTTAACCTGTATTGATTTGATTTGGGTACATTTCCCCCTTGAATTGTTCAGGGTGGTGGACCTTTCTGCACAGTTGCTTTATTGGGCCATAAATGTGCATCTGTTGTACAATGTTGTGTACAGTTCACACCTTCAAGGTGCTGTCACTTCTGCTGTTTGCATACTGCATTGTGGGGACATAGTTACAAATACCACATTCAAAGCCATCTATTGTCTCTTAATTACACTTCATGTTTATTGAATTAGTAAAAATGTATGCATCTGTTGGTCATATCAGAGTTGGGCCCTGTGCAAATGTCCAAATACATTGTACATTGATAAGGTCAAATACAGAAAACATATTCCATTTGTGTGTACTTCCTCTCTCCAAAGCTCACACTGGTTAGAGAACATTTATCTACCTTTAGTTGAGATGAGAGCAGCTTCACTCTGCTCACTCGTTCCAAAGACATTCACTGATCTCACGTAGAAGAAATAATTTACATTGGATTCTAGGTGAACTTTCATTTCAGGTCGTTTAATGCCGGCTAGAGATCTGGAAGAGCAACAATATATGGTTCATCATTCCTTTGAAATAATCATCCTGTTTCTCATTCTGCTTTTCTTTTAACAGAGGAACAGATAAAGGGCTTCACAGTGTTAAAGAAGCAGCTTTTATTTTAAAGACATGTCATCCAACACAGCAAAAGACCAAAACACAAGATTGAAAAAAATCCAATCTGTATTGGTGTTACTCAAAGTGATAGTCCCTGGGCTGATGCTGAGTTTTCAAGAAAGGAAAACCAAAACAAAACAAAACAAAACAAAACAAAGAAACCACAGTTGTAGCCAATGGTCATGAATATGGTGCCAATCCCTGGTATGTGGGGGCGGGAGGAAATAGCCATCAGTCTTCACATCAGATGGCCTAAGAGACACTGGTGTAAAACACTTCCATGTACAACAGATGTAACCATTCAGAGTGTAATTCTTTAAAATAATGTACACCAGGTAAGGGATTATTCCACAAATACAGGCAATCTGCAAGGGGTTGGTAATATGAAATGTGGAGACTCTCAACAATCCTCCCAGGAAGAGATCTTGCTTAACTGCTCCTCATGCCAGTGCATCATCTTTTCAGAAAACACCAGGTGCTAACCCTCAAAAATCAATCCTAAACCAAGTAGTTTGTGGCAGTTTATAACTCCAAGGGAGTAGAGTGGTGGGTTTTAGTCTTAAATTTAAAGTAACTATCCAAGGTATGGAAACTATTTTGAGGAAAAGATTCAGAATCTTAGATCACTGCTTTATTGTCTGATAGAAGACCTATAGCAGATTTATTTATTTATTTAGAGTATTTATACCCCACTCTTCAGCCAAAAGGCTCTCAGAGCGGCTTACAAATTGTTAATTTGACATTTCCCTGCCCTCAGGCTTACAATCTGAAAAGACAAGACACAAAAGGAGAAGGCAATGGCAATGGGAAAGGGGAGTAAGTTCAATAGATCTTCTCTCTCTCTGAGGCCTGGACCATGGCAGATGGACTGAAGGAAGGGCTCTTTTTCTTACTGTGGCTAGGCCTGATGGAGCTGGCCTGCCTTCCTCTCCCTCTGAGGCCAGATGATGTGCTCCACTCACATGGAAACCACCAGTCATCACTGTAGAGGTCATCATTTCTCAATACTTGCTATTTCTAGTTTTGCTGCTGGCAAGATGAATGAAATGTCCTAATGGATAAACTATTTCTGAGTCATAAAATATCCACAGTGGTCTTGGAGATGAGTTAGGGGTGTGGTTTGGTGTGTTATGACTGAAGTGATTCACAACACTTTAGCCCTTACAAGACCACGTATCTGAGGAAGTAGACAAAATTTATGAAATCTTATGCTATAATGTTTTTCAGTCAGTTAATCTCAAAAGTGCAATGAGATCCCTATGCAAGACCACCATATATGATACACAAATTCCTTGCTTATCATATCTTTCTTCAGCTGTATCTTTCTCTAGCCTTGCAAATACAGTACTGCACAGGTATATCCTTCACTACTTATGCTGTAGCTCAAAAAGGTTTTGGATTTGGGGGTATTTCAGATTTCAGAATTATGAATAAGGGATACTCAACCTGTATTAACACTTGATTTCATCTGTGTACATTTCCCCCTCGAATGGTTCGGGGGGAGGAGGAGAGACTTTTCTGCAAAATTGCTTTATTGTGCCATAAATGTGCATCTGTTGTCCATTGTTGTCCACATAGGAAGTTAGCTTCAAAGGTGCTACAAGATCCCTACACAAAACCACCATATGTGATACACAAATTACTTGTTTATCTCTGTACAATTATAGAAAATGGGACTGATGCATTGTACCAATGGAGAGCATGAATGCACCAACTAGCCCCACACCAGTGTCATACACTCTGTGTAGCCTTTTCCTCTCATGTCCACACGTGTAAACGTCTGTATGGAGGAATAACAGCCTTTGCATTTACATCTATACTTGTTAATGCTGCCAGTGATCTGGAACCTTGATTATCCCCTGTACATGAAACCACAGGCACTGCAGTGGAGTAGATTGTGGCCTACTTAATCTTTCCCTTCAACCATTATGACCCTGTATTACCGTATGTATATGAGAGAGTGGCACTGATTTCATAAAACATCATGGAGAGATTGATGATAAAGTGATTATTCCAGATAGCTACTGGCAGTTTGAAATAGGGATGGCTTCCCATGGTGTGTGCACACTTTTGCATTGAGCTTGTTTTTGTAATGCTTCAAAAACCTATAAACCCATTTGATCTGAGGGAAATATCAAGAAAAAAAGAAATATGTGTCCACAACAAGCCTAACAAAAGCTCATTTATGTCACCTCAGTACACTTAAAAATAATATTGCCTTGCTCAAGGCTTAGATACTGTTCTTTCACCAGCGTTCCACCAGGTAGCACTATAAACTGAAGAATGAGGAGCTCTTAATGCTTTTCCATTCCTCCCCAAAAAAGAATTACACCTTGTTAAAATCTCTTACTTCTTTTGCATTCCTTTTGCTGAACAATCATGTTAATGTCAACACAGTTCTGCATCACAGAGCTTTGAAGGATTATCTGCTACATAAATAGGTGTCTCATTTATTCATAATATGTCTTTTATTATGTCCTCTTGTCATTCAAGAAAAGAAATGAAAAAGGTTGAAACATATTCTAGCTTCAAAGCAAAGCGTTTTTAGCCAGAGTGGATTTCAAAGACTCTCAAATTCTCCTATAATCTGAACTGAGCTGAACTTCTTTATACTTTCAATCACTCTTATCCTAGCATCAGTACAATAACTGCATAATCAGATGTAACCCAGCTTAAGGGAGGCACTAGCAGCATGTCAATATACAATGTGACCTCACAGCTCTGACAAAAAAAACTAGGGAAAAATTTTGTTTGGTTCACAATCTAATGCAAACTTAGGGCCTTTACAGACTGCCAGAAATAGTGCGGCTTGAGGCCACTTTAACTGTCCTGGCTCAGTGCTAGGGAATCATGGGAACTGTATTTTTTTCTGGACTATTGAACCTTCTCTGTCAGAGAGCTCTGGTGCCACAATAAACTACAGTTCCCATGGTCTCAAGCTGCACTATTTCCTGCAGTCTGTAAAGGCCCTTCGTGAATTTTGTACTTTTGAACAAAGGCACAAATTGAACATTTGTTATTGAACTTGACTAAAATTTGTATTCCCCTAGGTTTCAATGGAGGTCTCTAGTCAAAAATGCACATAAGATGCATGAATTTCAAGGACAATTGCACTTAACCTTCATAAAAATGTGGTTTTTAAAAATGTATGAGTATATTAGGTGAAAATTGCACATCAGGGAAAATTGCACAGAATGTATGTATTAAGTCAAATGTGCACACATCTCAGAAGAGTTTTCACCCAAACTTTTGAAAAATTCTCAACGCCCAGGATACATGAGAAAAACTGAGCAAAACTGCATTGGAACACTCATTGTTTGTGCTTTTGGATGTATGGATAATAGCCTTAAACCATATGCCACCAACACTCCCAGCTATGAGAAGTACACTACTGACTTCTTGCAGAAATTTATAGTCTATCCACAAGCTCCCAGGAAACACCATAGCTATACCAACATCACACACAAATATGGACTACAAGCTGCTAGGGGCATCATTCCAGATGGGACCTTAATAGACCTAGGAGTTACCACATGAGTCCTATTCTTAGCTCAATTGCATTAAAGAAAGAAATCAGATACATACTGCTTTAGGAGCTTTCTTTAATATACCATCCCTCCATTAACACTATTAAGGCTGTATGTGGCATGGAATCTCTTTCCCAGACTGCTCCTTAACCCTGTCTCCCTGCCCAGCATGCCTTTTGTACATTTTTTTGGTTGTTTCGCTTTTAAACTGATTTGAGCCATTATGGCACTGCGATGGAGTGAGGAGAGAACAGAAAATCAGTCAGCTTAGAGCTAGTGGGAGGAGGTGAGAGGAGGAGACACTGGGACCACATAACTGCCCAATGCTGGATCTGCATCATCACATGTCAGGGCTAATGCACGATTGGGAGCCTATTAATAGGACTTCCCTGTGAATGAAGAAGGATCCCTAACCATACTTCAGAGATACAGCAGCCACACTTTGGAGATGATGTGATGTGATAAGTATTGCCAAAGGCACTTTTTCCTATTTTAATTGCAGTATAAAAACTATGTGTTATAAAGTCCCTAGCCACCAAGGTCTGCCGCTTTATTCTCTCACTCAACTACTTCACCTTGGTAACAATATATATCTTCATGTTAATGGTACTGTCATGGGCACACACATGACACCACAATATATCAACGTGTTCATGGCTGACCAAGATGAACAACTCCTTAACTCCTGCATCCAGAAACCACTATTCTACCTGATGTACACTGATGATGTCTGCATAATTTGGACACAAGACATTCCACACTCACACAAGACATTCCACCAGAATTTCAAGATTCTTCCATCCTACCATCAATCTCAGCCTGGAACTATTAATAAAACAAGTTCACTTTCTGGACACTGCTGTACAGATACACAAAGAACATCTACACACCATACTATATTGCAAACCCATTGACCGCTACACATACTTGCATGCCTGTAGTTTCCACCCTGGGCACACTGCCAGATCCATAGTCTACACCCAAGCCCTCCAATACAATTGCATCTGCTCAGACCCACAAGACATAGATGCCAAAGTCATGGGATTACAAGCATTCCTCAAGCTACAATGCCCCATATGAAGTAAAAAGAAACCACACAAATCAACAGGGCAAGACTAATAAATTACAAAACAGACTGAAGACAGATAATAACAGAACCCCACTAGTGGTCACATCCAGCTCCCAAATGAGACCACTCAAACGTATCATCAATGAACTTCAACCAATTCTGGACCATAATGCTGCACTGTCAAGGGCTCTTGGTGGCATATTTTTACAGATAGCCTTCCAAAGAGAAAATGTAATCAGAGGACCTAATCACATGACTGACAATATTAGAGGTACTTTCACTAGCTCCTCTTCTAATGTAATACAGCCAGCCCTTGGTATTCCACAGATTCTTTATCCACAGATTCAACTACCCATGGCTTGAAAATAGTCAAAAAAAGCATAAATTCCAAACAGCAAACCTTGTTGTTTTTTTTATAAAAGAGACACAATTTTATTATGCCCCTGTATTTAATGGGACTTGTACATCCACAGATTTTGGCATCCCCAGAGAGTCCTGGAACCTAAACCCAGTGGATAACAAGGGCCCATATGCCATCCTCTGTCAACAATGCCTTATTTTATTTTATTTTATTTTATTTTTATCCCGCCTTTCTCCCAAAGTGGGACCAAGGGAGCTAACAATATATATAAAACACATTAAAACAACAATTAAAATAGTACTATTAAAACCATAAAAATATAAAAATTACAAATATCAAATTTGAAACAGAGTTAAAAATAATAATAATATAAAACCACCCCTCCATTCCCCAATGAAACCAAGCCTGCAGGATTTTAAAAGGCTTGCTTAAATAAAAATGTCTTCACCTGCCAGCTAAAGTCCAGCAGTGAAGGGGCTAGCCTAGCCTCCCATGGAAGGGAGTTCCACAGGGTGGGAGCAGCCACTGAACAAGCTTGGGATGATGGTGGGACCGAGAGAAAGCCTTCTCCTGAGGATCTTAGGGCTCTAGGTGGTTCATATGGGGAGATACGGACTCTCAAATCGTCCAGACCTAAGTCGTGTAGGGCTTTATAGATCATGACGAACACTTTGAATTGTGCTCATGGCTTGGGTCCATCTTATCTTAGAGACCGCCTCTTCCCGTATGATCCCCCCCATGCCCTTCGGTCCTCTGGGAGGAATCTGTTACAGCCAATAAAAACTAGGCTGTCTCAGACCTCCCAGAGGGCTTTCTCCACGACCACTCCCAGACTTTGGAATGGCCTGCTGGAGGAGATCCATCATATTACTACTCTTGCTGCTTTTAAGAAAGCAGTGAAGACGGATCTCTTCTGGCAGGCCTTCCCGGAATAATTCTCTGGCTTGAGGGGACAGCTCCATCGCTCCTTTCCCTTGCCACCCATTATTGGGTCATTGTTTTATTATTGTATCATTTTTTGGTTTGTTTTTACCTCGGAGCATGCTGTTTTAATATATAATTAATTTAATACTGTTTTAAGGGGTGGGAGGGTTGGATGTGGAATAGAATGTTTTAACTTGTGCATTTTAAATGTTGTAACCCACCTCGATTGCTCCACAGAGGGGCGGGCTATAAATAAAATTTATTATTATTATTATTATTATGCTCAGAAATAAACAGTGATGCTATTTCAATAGAGGAGTTATATGCTCTCTCTAACTGGCTCTGGTCAGCATTCTAGCTACGGCATTTTGGACCCGCTGAAATTTCCTAACAGTTTCCAAAGGCAGCCCCACGTAGAGCATGTTACAATAGTCCAAATGGGATGTAACCAAAGTGTATGTCACTGTAGCCAGGTCTGACGTCTCAAGGAATGCACTCTGCATTGGGTTAACAGGCCAGTCTTTGCACCAAAGGATAAACAGACATGAAACAGACATTAGGAATGGGAATACACAAAACCCAGTTACAGAACATTTCAGTCTTCCTGGGCATTCCATCTCAGTTCTCAGAACATGACTTTGAATGAACAAACATTCAAACAAGTAATAAGTTATAGAGGTTGGTTGTAAAGAGAATAATAGAATTGGATTATATCCACAAACTCCAGTCCATCAACAGTGAGTTGAACAGGAAAAAAAATGTTTCCTGACATACTACACATATTGTAACACTAGTTAAAACCCTTGCCGCATCATAATTTCTCCTTTCTGGTTCCCAGCCAGCATCACACTACATCCCAATACTCCCAACACCATTCATGTGGTTATCTACTCACCTTGGCTTTAGGTCAGTGATGGCGAACCTTTTAGGGGCTGAGTGACTAAACCAAAAGGCCTTCCGGCACCAGGTGTTATCCAGTGCTGGGGGTGGGATTTCCACCCTCCAGAGGTGGGGCTTCCAAGGTGGGAGTTCTTCCCTACACCCTCCTGGGCGTTCAGCTGCCTCTCCAGAGACAGCTGAAGGCCCGGGGAGGTGAGGAGGGAAGAAGAGGAACAAGTGCATGCCTCTTCCTCCTCCTCTTCCCACATCACCACCAGCCTTCAGCTGCCTCCAGAGAGGCAGCTGAAGGACTGGGATGGCTGGGAAGGAGGAGGAACAGGAGCGTTCATCTTCTTCCTCCTCCCCACCTTTCACATGCCAGGGAAAATGGCTTCACGTGCCATCTTTGGCACACGTGCCATAGGTTCACCATATCAGCTTTAGGCAATATCCTTCCTGCTTTTGGTCCCCAAGAACCATTGCTAAAACTGAACTTGTCACCTCATCACCATACCCACAAATTTTGCATTTCTGCTGATATTCCCACACACAGCCTGATTATATGAACACAGCACAATGAAAGTGTGGAGACGAGAAATGGAACCAAGAACTGTAAGAGAACTTGCCCCAAAATCATCAGTGAAAGGTATGAAAAAAACCTACCTATGTTTGAGGAATGGAAAATACTCCTCAAGCTCTTTACCTTTTAATCTAGAATTTACAAGAATTCTTTTCTACCCCCTCTTGCAAGTAAGTAAAACTTAAGAGAACTGAATAATTTCACCAAGCCACAAAGGGCTCAGAAAATGCTCATCCTTGCTGCTACAACCTCTGTTCATAATGAAAAACCTTATTTCTCATCAGCCAACAGGCTTTGCTTCCCAAGAGCTGCTAATCACCTCTTCCAGGAGAAGGAGAGGAAAAAGGAGAAATCTTCCTTCCTCAACTCCTGATACTTCTCTTGACACCCCACTTGGAAGAGAAAGGTGTTGGGAGGGAGAACTGGAGGAGAGTTTGGCCAAGGAAGAAGATAGGATTCATTTTCTTCTCCCTCAGTTTTTACCTAAGATGTAGGAGAGTTTGGCCAGGCTGGGAAAACTGCTCCATCTCCCACTTTGGTGTTCACTAATTTTGAATGAATTCATATTCCTATACTTGTGCTGTCTGCACTGTTTTGTTTTCTCTTCCTGATCTTCACTGTCCTCATCCTAATCTTTCCCCCATCACTGCCATTTATTGTGATTGAGGTGACCCAAGTCCTTTTCTCAAAGTCATCAAAGCATCATGTCTGCTATAAGGACATTACAGAAGTCCATAAATAAAATCATTGCAGCCAATTGTAGTAAACAACAGAGCAGGCAAATGGGGCCAAGGACAGCAAGGGCAGAAAAGGAGAAAAATGGCAATGATGACAATAACAGCAACTAGGGAAATAAATTTGTGGCAAACAAGATTGAAATAATTCATTTTTTTTTTTGGGCAAAATTAGCATTACTGTTTATTTATCTATTGAGAGCCAGTGTGGTGTAGTACCGATAATTTGAGAGTTGGACTCTGGGAGACAAGGGTTCAAATCTAACTCAGCTCAAGGAAACCCACCGGGTGAATTTGGGCAAGTCACACTTTCCTAGCCTAAGAAGAAAGCCTAGAGCAAACCTCCTCTAAATAAATCTTGCAAAGAAAACCCCTAAGACAAATTCCCCCTAAACTGGAGTCAGCATGAAGGCACAGAACAAATACAACTAGCTGTATCAGATATCCTAATTCTGAGGCACCTATTCAAACTACAGAAATACTCACTGCAGCCTTAATAAGGACTAGAGCAGTATGTGTGTGTAGGGTCTGGCACTCTGATATCAGTGCCCTCCCACATATCATTCACACATACACAATATTTTCCCATAACAAATTCTGGTTGTTCCAGATCTCCAAGGCAGTGCCAGCACATGCAGTGAAGGCTGGAAAACACATTGGTACTCATTATGAACAGAAACAGTGCAATGCTGCCTACTCTTCCACATCAGAACAACTTGTAGCAAAATTGTCTGCATTCAACTGAACATAGCTAGATCATTATAATCACCCTGGATGCCTTACTTCTCCTAAAGGGAACAGGGGGTATAAGTGCTTTATGTGAGTAATAACTTTGGTGAAGCAGCAAAGTTATTATACACAGTAGCAGTAATTTATATACCATGTCACTGAAAGCCTTCTTTTTTCAATGCAATGTAGCTGTGGATGAATCTACACTCATTAGCAAGGGCTTAAAAGTTAAAAAGCCCTTCAACTATTTCACAGACATGTGGTGACTGGTTGTCATTTACTCAATGATGAAAAAAAAACCCCATGTAGTCACACAGTGAATAAAGATCTCAGGAGAGCCCAGTATAAAACTACCTATCTAGTTAGTGGCTACCTAAAGGTAATTATAATTAATTAATTAATTAATTAATTAGAATACTTATAATTCATTATGTCTATAAATGAGCAAATCAAACCTGAACTCTTGATGAAAGCCAAGGCTATCATACTTTGGATATATGATGAGACAACATGGCTCACTGAAAAAGACAACAATGCTTGGCAAAACAGAAGGCAGTAGGACAAGAGGAAAACCTCACCACAGTTGGATAGATTCAAGCAGGGAAACTACAACTATAAATTTGCAAGAACTGAGCAGGGTTGTTGATGACAAGGTCTCTTGGAAATCTCTCATTCAGAGGGTCACCATAAGTCAAAAGTGACTTGGCAGCAAACAATACCAACAAATAAATCATTCTGATGGCTTCTAGCACCTATAAGTAAAATGGAGCCACTCTAAACTATAATAATAATAATAATAACAACAATAGTTTTTATTCATATTTCCTGCCTCTCTCTACAGATCGAGGTGGTATTACACAATAAAATATGCAATAATGTACCAAATACAATCAGTAAAATCAGTACAATCAGAGCATAAATAACATCAATGAAATAGGACAAATAAAATAAAATAAACAAGAATAAACTAAAATAAACTAGCTGATCCTCTTCAGTACCCAAAAAGTTGGTTTTAAAGTAGTACTATAGAGATTCGCTAGGGAGATCAGATGGATAGGCCTACCGGAAGAGGTCCGTCTTAAGTGTCTTCTTAAAGGCGTCTAAAGTAGCGATAAGACGGATCTCTTCTGGTAAGCTGTTCCATAACTTGGGGGCTGTGGCTGTGAATGATCTTTGGGAAGTAGAACTCAATCTAATTTTATAATGATCAAATAAGTTCTTCCCAGATGTTCTGAGAGTGCTGGGCAGATTATGTGGGGAGAGGCGTTCCTTCAAGTAACTCGGGCCCAAGCCATGTAGGGCTTTAAAGGTAAACACTTTGTATTGCACCCAGAAGCTAATCGGCAGCCAATAAAGAGATTTTAAAACAGGTGTTATATGGTCAGATCTAGATGTTCTGGTGACCAGTCTGGCTGCTGCATTTTGAACCAATTGAAGCTTCCGAACTTGATACATAGGTAGCCCCATGTAGAGGGCATTACAGAAATCCAAACAAGAGATTACCAGGGCAAGTACTACTGCTTCAAGGTCCTTTCAGTCAAGGTAGGGACGCAGTTGGTGGATCAACCAAAGTTGATACCAAGCACTCCTGGCCATCGCATCTACTTGAAATGACAGCTGTAGAGTTGAGTCCAGCAGTACTCCCAAACTGCGTATTTTGTCCTTTAGGGGAAGTTTGACCTCGTCCAGGACTGGTTGGAAAAGCTCCCTTCCTGGACTTGGGGTACCTATCGCGAGTACCTCTGTTTTCTCTGGATTCAGCTTGACTTTGTTTTCCCTCATCCAGCCCATTACCAACTCAAGACAGGTGTCCAGAGGAGTGATGCCATCCTTAGTCACTGCAACAGTCAGAGACATAGAGAAACACCACGCCCCATGTCTCCGGATGATCTCACCCAGTGGCTTCATGTAAATGTTGAACAGCATTTTAAGTTGAGGTACATAGAAGTATGTTTAAATTAAAAGTTGGTGTATACAAATTGGTAAACTCTCCAAAGAGGATTGGTACATGTCTAGGACCTGCAGAGTGTAAAGGGCCTCCACTGAAGTTGAAAAGGGCAACTAGCAGTGAGATAATAACAGAGGGAAAAGCCTCATGTGTGATAAGTATCAGGAAGGTGGCATTAGGGCTGGGAGGTGTTTCAAAGAAAAGAAGTAAAGTAGAACTCTTTCTTGTTGGAAAACTTGGGAAACTTCATTCAGGTATTTGGATGACTTCTGAATAAAACATGTGGTCTCTAAATGAAAATGTAAGATGGATCAGAACAGGTGATGGGGTTTTTCAGCATTGGTACTGCACTGTCTCTCCTTCCACCTGATTCTGTACACAAACAGACCATCTATCTCTATTAGGAACAGATAGGAATCATCCCACTCCCTATGATTACAGAGACTGGGGTTGGGGGATGTCTCTTATGAAGTCATGGGGACATGTCCTTGTGACATCACTGAGAAGATGCAGGAACTGCTCTTGGGCCAGCTGATTATGGAAATAGGCATGTGGGGGAGGCAGACCCTAGGTAAATGGCTCCAGAATCTAGAAAAGCCTGGCTAACAGCTTGACATGGTAACACATAGTCATGGGGCAGGAAGCCAATTTTTAATGGTTGGGCAAGCAAACAAAATAGCAATAGCAATAGCAATAGCACTTATTTTTCCGTACTGCTTTATAGTGCTAAAAACTCTCTAAGCAGTTTACAATGTGTTAGCCCAGGGGTCGGCAACCTATGGCCCATGGGCCAGGTGAGGCCTGCGGAGGCCTTGGGACTGGCCCGTGGCCGGTGCCGCTGCTGCTGCTGCCGCCCCATACATTTTGGAATTCCCTGTGTTAGCCAATTGCCCCCAACAAGCAGGGTACTCATTTTACCAAACTATGAAAGGATGGAAGGCTGAGTGAACCTGGAGCCCTGCAGGATCGAACTCATAATGTTTTGGCTGCAGTACTGGCATTTAGAGGGATGTAGTGGCTCAAGTGGTTAAGATGCTGACTCTGTTGATTGCAAGATTCGCAGATTGGCACTTTGAGGCCCAGGTGCTGTGTGGTGGGGTAAGCTCCCAACACTAATCCTAGCTTCTGCCAACCGAACAGTTTGAAAGCATGTAAATGCAAGTAGATAATTAGGTACCACTTTGGTGGGAAGGTAAACAGTGTTCTGTGCAATCATGCTGGCCACATGATCACAGAGTACTCTCTGACAACGCTGGCTCTTCAACTAGTAATGGAGATGAGTACCGCTCCCTTATAGTCAGACACAACTTGACAACCTTGTCAATGGGGAATACCTTTACCTTTACCTTTACCTTTACCTTTACCTTTACCTTTACATTTATCTTTACCTTTACCTTTACCGGCATTTAACCACTGCAACCCCAGGGCATCCAGTAGCTGCAATGGCTATTAGCATTCCTGTAAGTGCTTACAGACTTACCTACAACCTGGGAGGGGGGAGTTCTTCTACACCCTAAGTTGCTCTTGGGATCATGAAAGTCTCACTACTAGTTTTTCCCCAGCTCTGTGCTGTTGATTTTGCTGCCAAGACTGTGGAGCAAGAAGACTCACATACTGTGACAGCAGCCTTCCACTCGCCATCTTGTTCCAAATGGCACAATGGACCCCAATGCGTTGTTGTTGTTGTTGTTGTTGTTGTTGTTGTTGTTGTGTGCCTTCAAGTCATTTCTGACTTATGGCAAACCTATCATAGGGTTTTCTTGGTAAGGTTTATTCATTGGGTGTTTGCCATTGCCTTCCTCTGAGACTGAGAGAGCATGATTTGCTAAGGTATTTTGATCTGTACTGGGTTTCCATGGCCAAGTGGGGATTTGAACCCTGGTTCCTAGTCCAACACTCAGACCATTACATCACACGAGCTTACATCTACTCATTTTCTGTTTCCCCAGTTCACTCCACTTGCTCTTATCTCTTGGTTCATTGCTGCATGTGTAAGTATAACAGACACATACAAACTCCTTTGCACTGAGGCTGAGAGGTCAAATGCCAGCTGGGTATGAGTAAAGATGGGTGCTCAAGGCTTTAAAGCCACTTTATATATAAAACCAGACTCTCCAACTCCAGTATTGCTTAGCCTCTGATTTGTTTTTCTTCACAGATACCCAGGGAAGCATAGCAATTCTCAGAGACCTCATCCTGCGTCCTGAGTCTTGATAACCCAAACCTCTATACATTGTAGGCACAGAAGAACAGGAAAAGACCCAGAAAACATTCCATCCCACTTTACTGCTGCTATTGTTACTATCATTGTTTGTATTTCTTACACTTTGAGACTACCCAATATCCAAAGTTTTCTAGGCCGTGGACAGGTAAATTGAAAACATAAAATGCAAAATAATAATAAACAGTGATAATTAAGTGAAATATAATAAAGCCAGGACAAAAACAGCAGCAAAGGGTAAAAACAATGCTAGTTATCACAAAAGGAAAGTGAAAGTGGCAGCAAATCCTGGATTATTCCTGATGACCAGATGTGGTGAAGCCATGAAGGCTTTGGCTCAGTTTTGGATGGTGTTCCATCTGTACTTCTTGGTGGAGAGTATGGGTCTGACCAAAGTTAAGGTACTACAATATAGTCTACATGAGGCTGCCCTTGTAGAGCATTCAGAATATGTAGCTAGTGTGATATGGCAGTACTCTTGCCATACTATTGTATGGTAACATCCCACAAAGTCCTTGGAGCTGCAGTATAGAACAGGACATTTAAAATTCTCTGACAGACACCTCTAGTGCCTCACCAAACTACAAATGTCAGCATTCTATAGGATTTTGCCATGGCAATTAAAGTAGAATTATAGTGCCATAATTGTGAAAAGGCAGCTTCAGGGCCCCATTCTTGTTTCTCGCACAATGGACAGATAAGATTATCTCCTGAAAATTAGAAGGCATGATTACTCTTTCACTGTGTTCACAGCATGACAATATCCTTAATTGCCAGAATGTTAGAGAGCAGAAATAGTCTACATAAGGAGGATAAGGATGGAGAAATAACCTAACACCTCCCCACTTCTCATTTCTCTAGTCTTCATATTTGCTGGGCTTTTAGCTAGGGTAACTATAACAACAGTAAGAAAAGAGTTTTGATCATGTAGTGCTAAAATATTGATCATGGCAAAGGGCATAAATGGTTGATTCATTCCTTTCTCTCTCTCTCTCTGATCTGCTTGGGTGTGTAATATTTCTTAAACTATCACAAACTGTTGAACCATGTCATTCCCATCTTAGAAGAAAGGGGAGGAAAATCAATTTTTAAAAAATATGCTGAGTGTTATGGATGATCTACATAGTGGACTCTATAAAATACAGCAACACGCTTCCAATACTGCTGGAAATAGAACAGCTCCATTGTACTAGAAAAGCGTGACGGATCCTGGCTGTGTTTCAATACGTTTCCTTTAGATTTTACACTCTTGCTTGTTACAAGTGCTTTTGCCAGAATGCAGAGGGCATATGAATAAAAGCAACAAAAGGGATATGATGTTTTAAAAAATGGCTCTCTCCTCCTAAACAGGAATGTCTCAAACATATTCTCTTAATTTAAGACTTTCAATGACTCGTATGAATTCTTGCCTTTGATTATAATCTACCAACAACCCTCCCCTCTCCTCTCTAACATACAGAGGTCTCATTCCCATTTACATTTAAACTGGTTTAAGATTTGCCTTCACTCTGTTTCAATGAATCGATTCCAAAAGGGCCGTCATCCCCACTATGAAAGTGGATCATTTCATTATTCCCTTTAATTGCTTCTTTTTTTGGCATGATTGTTATTCCCACTAGTTTATGCCACTTCAAAATGCATGTCGATCATCTGTGCGTCATCAGTGACACAACTGGCAACACGATGAGGATGGGGCCAGAGCAGGGCGACTGTAGCAGGCTGCTCAAAAGTACACCATTTCGCCTTTGAGCAGCCTGGCTTGGGAACTATTTTCTTTAATTGATAGAAGATTCGATCCATTGGTTTTGCAACTACTTGTCTCATTGAGTTGTTGTCGGCCTGATTGCCCACCATGCCACCAAGTTGCAAAAACAATGGATCATTTATTCGATAATTCAGTATATTTATAGGTCACACAAGCCAATAGGTCACACAAGCACAAAGGCAGCACTGAGAGGGTGGGGAAATGGTAGATCTCCCAAAAACTGAGTCAGGATGGTAAACACCCCTCTGCCATTAGTCCCTCCCCTCCAGTATGATCCAATTCAGATCCATCATTCCCACTTGTTGAACACACTTTGGAATAGATTCTTTTCAAAAGAACTGCCAAAAAACTGGCATCAGGAAACAGCGGGTTTTTTGCGTTTGCCTCACTCCATCGTGATTGCAACCAAACTCAATAGGATCAGAACTGGTTTCAAGTGGGAACAATGGTCATATAACCCGATCTGCAATTCGCTTTAAATCATAGTGGGAACAAGGCCAGAGATGGGGTTTGAATGAAATGGCTTTTAAAGACTCTTCTCTAACTCATTGATTGTAATACATGAAGTCCCAAACTTATTTAGCCAGTAGAACTCCTGGAGATTATCTTAATGGCCCTGTTACAATAGTCAAGCATCTTTGATCCTAGGTACTAAACTCTTCCAGAAGGAGAAAACCATTGGGGAATCATGGAATATGCTATTAAGGATCAAGCTAAACGTTAATGGAAATGCACATTCCTTATCAGTTTACCCTTTCCTCTCTCACAAAATGTTTTCCCTCAGGGGTATCTGCCTCAGCAATCAGAATTATGAATGTAAACTCCTGTTTACTTTCCAGTCACAAAATGAAACATGCTAAATGCAAGATATGTAGATAAGGGCACATCATATTCTATGACAAACTTTCAGCACTTGGAGGGAGAAGTTTATTTAAAAAAACCTTGCTAAACATATTGTCTAGCCTGAGCCTCAAGTTTGGGTGAAAATAAGGGATATGCATCCTGCCTGCAGTTTTGAAGCTCAGCAGCCAGTTAGATTTCACAAGATCCGTGAAATCAAAGGAAAATTCAGACCAAGGA
>CM034703.1:38865901-38888871 GCA_020142125.1 Phrynosoma platyrhinos
GTTTCTACCAGTATAGTTCTGGATTGATTCTTATATCGCTTCTTGCTGTTTTGAGCCCCACGTGTGATAAGGTCCAATGTCTTCCCCTGAGGCTGATCAAATCTGATTTGCCAGGGTTTGCAAGACTGAATGGGAATTTGAACTCTGGTCTTCCTGAGTCCTCTCACCATGGTACTGCCTTTCTGCAGTGGTGGGAATGCATGCTCCTATTAGGCAAGAAACTATGCTGAAGGTACTACTACTACTAGTAACACTAACAGCAACTCTCAGAGTCCTAATCCAACACTCAAACCACTACATACTGGCTTTGATTTCCCTGCCCAAGTCTTAGCAGGCATAACCTGTTTTTAAAGGGCTTACTTGCAATAAATAGCTTTTTTTCTCTTTTACAAAACACAGGAATAGTGTTATTATAAGAACCAGTATGGTGTAGTGGTTTGAATGTTGGACTAAGACATTAGTAGACCAGGATTCAAATCCCTGCTTGGCCAAGAAAACCCACTAGCTGACCTTAGGCAAGTCACGCTATCTCAGCTTCAGAGGAAGACAAGGGTACCCCCCCCAAAAAACCCCACACAAATTATGCCAAGAAAACCTCATGATAGGATCACAATCCTATGATTCTAAGAGAGGTGGGAGCGGATGAGGTGGGTTGAGTGGGGCAAAGTGGGCATGACCAAAACAGAAGCAGGTTGATCTCTTTTTTTCATTCTGTCAGCTTCTCAGTCTCTGGGTTCACCAGCACTCATGTAATTACTATAGGGATAAAAGAGAATGAAAAAGATGCTTTTTGGAAACAATTCCCAGAATTCCCCAGCTAACCAGGCCACCAGCCATACTAAGTAGCATATTCTGGGCCTTTGGTAACCATGTTGACTGAGGGAATCTGGCAGTTGTAGTCCAAAAAGTGACTTTTCTAATCTCCAAAAAGAACCGAATTTATTTGTCCTTACATTGCTCCCTTTCCTAAAGAAGGTCTTTAGAATGGCAGATGGCCAGACTAGACATGGAGACATAATCTTACATAACCAAATTAGCTGTGGCATTTGTATTCCAAGCTATAAAGATTCACAAGCAGAATTGGGAAGGGCAACTGGTTTTACTTTTGTCCTTGTTTAATTTTTAATAATGAAAAAGAGAAGTTTTGTTAGTGCACTGTCTTGGATTCCTCCTTCCTTTGTTGCAGGGAATCAAATATTTGTTTTTGGAAGGTTTGTGGTGTGTTGATAAATTTGAACTGAATTGAAAATCCATACAGATGCAACAAATGTGTTTACAGAAGAGTTTGTGTCTCTTCATATCTATTTTGAATATTACTGTGGAAAACTTGAGATGTGCTTCTTTTTTTAAAAAAAAGGCTCAGCTTGTTTGCTTTTTTATTTCTATTGTTTCTACTATGTTTTCTGACACTTTGGACAGCTCTAAATTTGGACAAAAATAGGAGTGGATTCACCACTCCACTGACACAGGAGCTATATGTCTCCACTGTTCCTGTATCTTATTCCAATCCATCAAAATCAGCTCATTCAATATTCTACTTTCCTTATGGGGCTATTACGAAAAATTGACAGTCAAACCAGTTGTGGAATGGACCAGATGATAACTTTGCAGTTTGTCCTTCTGTAATGTGCATTGAAATCGCTGCCCTTATTCACACATTCATGTTCATATATGCAATATCATTTGATGACTGCACTTGATGACATATACCCAAACATTGTGCAAACTGCAATTTCATGTTGTTGTGTGCCTTCCAGTCATTTCTGACTCATGGCAACTTTAAGACGAACTCATCACAGGGTCTTCTTGGCAAGATTTGTTCAGAGGTGTTTTTACCTTGCCTTCCTCTGAGGGTAGAGTATGTGACTTGCTCAAGGTCACCCAGTGGTTTCTATGGTTGAGCTGGGATTTGAACCCTGGTCTCCAGAGTTGTACTTCAACACTCAAACCACTACACCACTGGCAATACTACATAGCAATAAATTGTAGAGGATTATCAGGCTCACAGTGGTAAACCCTGACCACTAAGGTACAGTCAGCCCTCCTTATACACTGATTTTTTTTATCCATGGGTTCAAGCATTGATGGCTTGAAAATATTCAAAAAAAGTATAAATTCCAAATAGAAAACCTTGATTTTGCCATTTTATATAAGGGACACCATTTTGCTATGCCATTGTATTTAATAGGACTTGAGCATCCATGGATTTTGTTATCCATGGGGAGTCTTGGAACCAAACCCCAGCAGATAACAAGGGCTCACTGTATATGCTTTCACAAGACCACTTGTATAATCTCTAAGGAGGTACAGACTATTGACATACTTGATTACTGTGACTTTCTGCAAAGCCCCTTGATGGCATGTAAAACCCCTCTCTGCATTTTTACATTGGAAGTATACAGATCATCCACATACAATGTATGCAGGTAAGCTCAAGGGCAGATACTGTTACCATAAACTCACATTTCCTCCCTATGTGTGTTTCTTCGATGCATGATTGGGGATGGTATGAAAGGTGCTGAAATTATGGCTTCCATATACAAATGAGCATATGCAACAGACAGATGGAACAGACAGGCAGAACACTGAAATCAATAGCAATAGCAAGTACATTTCTATACCACCTACTGATGTACTTAAGTGGTTTACAAAGTGTGACCTAATTGCCCTCAACAAGCTGGGTACTCATTTTAGTGACCTCGGAAGGAAGCCAAGCTAAGTCAACTCAAAGCCCCTGGCTGGTATTGAACTCACAACCTTGTGGTTAGTGAGTGAGTGGCTGCAGTATAGGCATTTAATCACTGTGCCACTGGGGCTCCATATCCAAATCACCAATTCTTACAGAAAAGGAAAAACTTGTCAGTGAAGTTCCACATTCCAGTGCCTTAGATACACATGCATCTGTGAACCAACTCAACAAGCAATTCATAATGTTATCCAGTTCTTGGACAAATGAATGCAACCATAAGGCACAAACTAATGGAATTCTTTGCCTCTGTTCCTTTTTATTATATCTCTTTTGCACACCCACCCACAGTGTAAATAGTGGAGGAGGAGGGAAAGCTTCCATAAGTCCAAGCTGCTTACCAGTTCTAAATGTGGATTTATGACTAGGAAAGCTACATCCTGTGTAGTTCACAGCCATAACCCACACACTGTAACTGTGACCAGGTTCCAAGTCTTCCAAAATGCAGTTGCTCTCCTTTACAGTAACACGATATTCTTCAACCAAACCTAGAGCAAGCAAAAACAAGGCACACATGAAATAAGTAATGAAAAATGCTTTTAAACTATTTTCCTTTACTTTTTACTTCAGTTCTATTGTCATTTTTAATTATGGATGAATGACATATTTTGCATTTTTTCCTGTGCATTAACCCTGGGCACTCTTGGGAAGAATATAAATAAACTTTTACAATAATAATCATGGAAACCATGTATATAGTTGAATAACGTGCCATCTCTAACCAATAAACAACAAGCCAAAAAAGGTCTAATCAACAGTCTAATTTCTTTCTACACACTTTCAAAAAATAAAAATAAAAATACTTAGCTGAAAAAAATATAAAATATTTAAACACAATTCGTTATTTGGGGGTTGGAGAAGTAAGGAGATCTAGATCATGGAAAAGTATTTAGAGCTTGGAAAAGTTACATTTTGGGGCTATAAGTCTCAGAATTCCCCAGGTAGTGGCCAGCCTGGTTGGGGAATTTTGGAAGCTGTAGTCCAAAAAGCAATGCTTCCAAGCACTGCCATTACTACACTGGTTAAATCTTTTTTCATAACACATTTTTCCAGATGCCTGTATACTAAAGGAAACTGGAATCTTTACAACAGGATCTGAATATTTGTATATATATGGAGGGGGTGGTGGATATGGGAGTGGACTATGTCCCCTGTGAAGCTACTTTTTCTTATGTTAGCCAGTACATGATTCAGAAAGCAAGGAAAGCAAGGAAGAAGTAAAATGGTCACATCGCCATTTATCCAATCACCACCTAATCTCATTTACTGTACTGAGGCAAATTTGCTGGAACTAAGTTTAGATGTGAAACAGCAGAAGATGGGTTTTATCATATGGGCAGACCCTGTCACTAATATGACAATGTCCTCCTTATAGGCTACACACATTTTCTCATTTTCAGCAAGCCAGTTAGAGGAAATGAACAGGTCTTACAACTGTGAAGGTAGAGAAATATGGAACTGTCTTATACTTACATGGATCACTGAACAGAGCTTTGAAAAGATATATTTTATTGCTTCTAATTTGCAGAATCCTTCTCCTAGTGACCATTTTGGCTGTGAGATTCTAGAAGATGTAGTTTAAAAAGAAAATTTTCCAAGCTCTGCTATGGGTCCCTCCAGCTCAGTGCTACCTACACTGACTGCTGATGACACTACAGGATTTCACAGTAAAGACTTTTTTTGCCCTCTTTGAAACCAGATTGTAGCATAGTCATGTTAGTTTCTAGAAAAATAGAATTAAAAAGTGCCTATGAGGAATGCAGGCACAGATACATTGCACCAGTCTGAAAAAAATTGTTGAAATCCTTTCCAGCAATTAAGAAGGACAATTAAGATAATGGACAGGACACAATGCACTCTGAGGAGTTTATCACATGGGGGAAATTGGAAGTTTAAACTGGACAGAACCCAGGGTTATCCAGGCTATTAGGCACAATTGTGCAATTGGTTTTCAGACGATGCTGTGTGAAAACTGCTTGGAATCTGAACAGAAAGTGACATGAATCAGGGAGAAGTCATTTTCAGGAAAATACCATGTTTTCATTTCCATTTCATTCACGAATTCACTTTCTTTGTGCAATTGCTATAGTGTGAAAGCTATTTGTGGGATTCTCCCCTTTTTTTGTGCTTGTTGAAAGATTTCACATGGTTCTTTGCTGCTTTGTTGTGCCGAGAGGGATGCAGCGTTTTATGTTTCAGCCAGACTCCTAAAGCATCAGCTGACAGAGAGAGAGAGAGAGAGAGAGAGAGAGAGAGAGAAAGCTTGCTTCCTTCCCTCCTGTGCAGCTGGACTATCTCTTCCTCCTCCAGCCTCAGTCTCAGCTGGTGAGCGAAGGAACAGAAGGGACTCAGCAAGAGAAAAGTTTTCTCTTTCCTGTCCTACTTATTTTCTTTTTACTTTGGGGCAAGTTTACTTCCTGACTTTGTCATGTCCAGTTGAAAACAGCTTCTAGGGCAAAGAGTGTTTTCCTCCCCATTTTCCCTTCTCTCTGGTGTGTGTGTGTGTGTGTGTTTATGAGTGGTTTGTGTTGTTTTATGGGAGTTTGCAAATGGAAACCTCATCCTTCCTTCTGGGGCAAAGACTGCTTTCCTCCCCATTTTTCCTTCTCTCTGGAGCGTGTGTGTGTATGCACTTGGAAATGTCAGTTTTGACACTTCTGGTGATGCAACTACTGCTTCTGTGCGCATGTGCAAAAAAGTTATTTCCAAACCATCAACGGGATTTGTCCGCATCTGTCTGAAAACTTTCTGTCCACTTTCTCACATTCGTAATGTGCTTTTAACACTTGGTTGTGCTCTGTGTAAGAAAATAAATTGCACATTTGTGTGCTTTACTGGGATGCGGATGCTTTAATCATTTTTGGGATGAAAGCACATAGGTCCCCGTGTGATAAACTCCTGAGACATTTGACTAAAAATAAAATATATAATTACATAAATAGTGGTTAGCAGCTCCCATATCAGTGAGACAGAAAATCTGCTCTGGGTTGTAGACCATACTTCCAGAAAACCCTATCCATGGTGATGAGCCTTCTCTTCTCATACTAGATAGTTCCTTCAAAATTTGGACTACAATCCAGATTAGTTTCACCACCCCACTGATGCAGAAATCACTAGCTGCCATTAAATGTTGTGTCAATAATTACAGAAACTGGAGTACAAACAGGAATTGATCACATAATGTTGCGCAGATTTTCTGTATGAAAGGGGGAAAAAATCCTCCCATCTGAATTGCTACATAGTTGCCATATTTAATATAGTTATGTCTTATTATCAGAAAATACTCACACTGTTTTTCTTTTCATATGGTTTCCTATTTTTCATTTTAAAACAGTCTATGAAAGTGCAACCCATGCGGCACTCTCTGCCATCTGTTCCTGCACTCCCAACCACCCTGCCTCTGGCTCAGAGACCAAATCATTCACACACCGCTTTGTTCTTTGCTGCCTGGATATTCCTCCATACAATAAACCTGGAAGAAATCAATGACATCGTCTTCAGTCACAGTCCAGTACACAGTGATCGATGTGCTTGTAGCTGAGTTTGGATCTTGAGGCTGTAATTTTGGTGTCTGTGGGACTGGAAGAAATGACAAACCATTATTCATGCATTGTTACTTTTGAGCATAGCTTGTACCCGCAAACAATTTATCCTTAAAGCCGCTACCTAAGATTACACTGATTTTATGACCAGTAGTGAACAGCACACAAACTGGCTACTGTTCTAATAAAATTTGCAAACTCTGCCTTCTGAAAGTGTTTTGACAGTCAAAGAGCTGCATCATAAACATATCTACAAATAACAATACACAGGGAAAATCACAGCACTCACCCCTCTGACAGACTAAATACTGAAACCTTCAGATCAAGGAATATGCTGTAAATATATGTATTGATTATAAAGTATACCTAAATATGTGACTAGACAATAATCAAAACAATTAAAAATGACCAGTAGTTGGTCATTTATGTCACATACAATACAAAAGACATACAATACACAAAACTGTTATGCATTTACAGAGATAGGACAATTGATTCCACACTGATTAAATGTAATCATGCATAGAGTCCAGATATAATATATAAAAAGTTCAGAAGACAATAATTACATAAATGATACAAACTACTTGGACAGGATGGGGACAGACTGAAGACGCCCATTCCTGGAATATTAAAGTGGCAACAAATTGCCAGAAAGATAAATTCTGCTATTATCCCACCCCAGAAGGGCCACACTGTCACTGACATTGCTGCTCCAGAGAGCCTCATTGACCATAAATAACCAGGCTCCAAATGCCTGGTGCCGAAGGATCCTCCGGGCAAAGTAATGTGAGTGAAGCAACCTGGGAGATTGCTTGTATTAGTAACACAGGCTGTTTCCAAATCATTTCATTCTGGAATAATTTTTAAAACAAAACTGGTTTAGCTCCAATTCAAACAATGCATGTGTTCTGGCTCCTGGACCCATGGCTCATTTTTTCTCCTATTCACAATCTAAATGGCCAGTTTAAGCATAGTTTTTTAAATGGTTAAAAGTAATAACATGTAGTTTGACTTTCATTCCATATGTACACTTCAAGCATCAGTTTGCCCTCCATGGCCAGCATCAGTTTTATGTCAGTCTTAAGTCCCATATACATCTTCACCTGAAATATGAGTAGGGCAAAATGGGATGGGGGAGAGGATGTGGGAGCCCATGCAAGCCTCATCTTCAATATCACACCCGTCTCATTGCCCTGGAGATCTTTGACCATTTAGCCCAGAGGTCTGAAAATAAATTTGCACTGTAAGCACCTTCAGTTGAATTTACATAGTTCCCAAGATCAGGGACCCTGATGAGACAGAAACGGATCTTGATAACTTTGTAGGTGCCTTCTGTCAAACTTTCTCAGAGCTTCACACTAAATCTCCACAGCAACCGAACATGTAGGAACAGTGGGATTCAGCAGTGGGGTTTGCATGCATGCCCACATCTCTTTCTGTCCCTGTCCTATTTGTTCTGAAAGCAAGCACTTGCATAGACCCAAAGGATCCTAGGAGTTGTAGCTCTAATCTGCACTCCAGAAATAATGCAGTTTGACATCACTTTAACTGCCATGGCTCCATCCAGTGGAATAATGGCATTTGTAGTTTGTTGTGGCACCGGAGTTCTCTGAGAGAAAAGGCTATCCCACAAAACTACAAATCCCAGAATTACATGGCATTGAGCCATAACAGCTAAAGTGGTGTCAAACTGCATTATTTCTGCTGTACAGATTAGACCCCAGTGAGGGTACTGAAAATGCTTGCTCCTCAGTGGGGGTGGGTGAGTGAGTGAGTATTATTTCTAGACTCCATTCCTCACTGCTCAAAACTTTGGCATCACAAATAGAAGATCCATGCAAAAGCTTTATGGGATGTGAGAGCATCAGTATGTGATCAATAGTTAGACATGTCAACAATAAAAACTAATGAGAAGTGAATGACTTCAAAGGATGAACAACAAAACAGCACATCTCAGTGTTAAATTATTTGGTAAAGCAAGACAAAAGTCCCTTTTTCAGATCCTTCTTTGTTGAATTTCTATTTGATGTATTAAGATCCACTTTGAAAATCTCTCTTCCTCCCCCCCCCCACCTCTTTTCATTTAATTTCTGAAGTAATTGTGAATTCCTGTGGCACAAAGAAAGCAAATGCTGATACTGGCACATTTCTTGTGGTTAAGGAAAAGAGCTGCCTGTCATTCAAAATATTCTTCTTTCCCTTCATCAAACACAAGCTACACTATTTCTTTACTGAGGATGGAAACACAGGAATTATTTCAGAAAGCATAATTTGCTCCCAAAGGTCAATGGAATGGAATGGAAGCACCACAAGATAACAAATGGGGAATTCCTGCTTCAATCTCCCATTGTTTCCTTAAAGACTTAATAGTAAAGATGGAGAAAACCAATCAGGACCACAGCATTTCCAACAAACGTCCCCTCTCAGAAATGCTAGGCATTGACCTTCCAATAAGAATTCTGCCCACCCTCAGATGAAATTTTCCAACAATCCCTACATTTCTAGCACCATAATATCTTACAACTTGAGTTGGGCATTTAGAAACAGAGTTTAGGTATTCAAAGAACAAGGGAAGGCAAAGTTACTAAGGGAATGTCAACACAGCAGATAGAAGAGTTCTAGGCATGAATGATTTTCAATGTCTCATTCTCTGCAATGCTAGAAATTTGGAGGCTGAAAGAAGTTTCATGGGGGGGGGAAAGAATTATTATCATTTTGCCCCTCTTCCAGTAGACCTCTGTCACAGCTGTGTGCCTTCAGGTCATTTCTAATTTATGGCAACCCTAAGGACTATCATGTGGGTTTCTTGGCAAGATTTGTTCAGAGGAGGTTTGCCATTGCCTTCCCCTGGGGCTGAGAGCATGTGACTTGCCCAAGACTAATGTAAAAAAACACACACAAAAAAACCCCACCAAACCTTCTCCACCTCTTCCAGTGTTCCTCTAATAACCTCCAGTGATGGAGAATCTACCACTTAGCAAAATAATCTGTTCCACTGTCAAACAGTCAGCTGCCACCATGTCTCCTTCCACTCACAGAACCCTCCATCACCAGCTTCATGTCCGCATTCCTATGACCCAAAATTATTCTCCGTGGGGCAGTTCTGGAATTAAGCACCATATTGCCTCAGATCAGCAACTATTAAATGAGTTTGGGTGGAGGGACATACTTTGGAGCTATGTGCACAGAGTATTGTTCATAGGAATGAGGACAGCAGTCACTGGCTCTAGACCATGAAGCTGGTGATGGAGGGTTCTGTGAGTGGAAGGATTGATCCCTCTTCCTGGAGCAGAAGGAGGCATGGTGGCCGCTGACTGTTTGTCAGTGGAACAGATTATTTTGTTAAGTGGTAGATTCTCCATCACTGGACAAATAAAGTGGTTCAATACCACTTTAACTTTCATGACTCAATACTATGGAATTCTGGGGTTTATAGTTTGGTGGTGCACCAGAGCTCTCTGACAGCAAGGGCCAAATTTCTCACAAAACAACAAATTCCAGAATTCCATAGCATTGAGTCATGACAGTCAAAATAGTGTCAATCTGTTTTATTTCTGCAGAGTGGTAGCAGCTATCTATCCATCTGGAATGTAGTCTTCCTCTTTCCCTACTACCATTTCCAAGCATTATAGTCTTTTCTAGAGAGTCATGTCTTCTTATAACATGTCCCATATTGTAGTAACCATTAAAAGCAATAGTTGCTTGTAATTAGCTGGCCAAGATCCTGAAGCAGCCATGTAGTCATAATGTTGTGGTAAGGGTCCATTTCCTGATCCTGATCCCCGAAACCCACCTTAAAACCTAGGCAGCCACACTAAGGAACAGAGTTCTGCAACACTGGTGAAAATGTCACTGAAGGATGACAGTTCAGATCCCTCCCAGCAGTGAATGGCAGTGTGCTGACCAGAAGCAGGCACAACTCTTTGGCACACTGTGTCTTGTGATCCTGGATGCTTCATCCTTCAGTACTGCACTCTGCAATATCACAGAACTCTGTCCCTTGGTGTAGCTGGATTTTAAGGTGGGCATTTATAATCATGGTAATGGTATCATGATTCTAAATGTGGATAGGAAATAATTACATGGTCATAAGTTTATCCAACAACATTGTAAATAACAGGATGTCAGCTGTTATATCCAGATTTGGATCCAAGGATTATAACTTTCAGGACTGTATTTTTTTAAAATCCTACAGTCAGCATTTGCTCTCTGCTTACTGCCCTTTTCATAGGAGAGTATACACCTTGTTTTAAACTATGGCCAGATCCTTTTCTGCCTATCCAAAGGACAAAAATCCTGAAGGTCCAAAAAGAAGCACAACTCATTTGTGTTTCTTTTTTCAGTCCTTCTTAACATAAATGATACTCTTTATAGATTACTTAACATAATGCCTACTCGCAACCTATAGGTGAATTCCCTTTTTAGAATGAACAAGAAGCATTAGTTGTTGCTTCCCCAGCTTTCTCCCCCATAATCCAAACACTTTGGCACAATCAGGCTTCACTTCAAACTGAGCTGATTACTAATTATATGCACCAGCTCACAACATCAATTTTCTTTTCTGAGAATATTTCTTTTTTAGGTCCTGATACATTCTCTAGCTCAGCAACTGTTCACATAGATTCTTACCAGGCATGTGTTTTAAGGTCTGGTCACCATTTGCTGTACCACCTGCATAATGTTCAAATTGTGAAAATGCTTCAGGCACCTTTTCCAAAGTTAGGATATTCTCCACAGCAGAAAGCAACCTATGGGAAGCAAAACATGTACAGCTATTGGAAAGCATTTTAGTAATACCTGCTTGTCCAGGTCAGTCCTGAAAAACAGTCTGTTGCCTATTGTATCCAAAATTATGCCTGAAAAAAATTGTGATGTCACAATCTGAAAAACAGACTGACTAACTTGTACAACAGTCCATCAGAAAATAAAATTTCTGTTATTATTGCTTGCTTGGGAAAAAAGAGTAAACAGTGTTGTCCATCAGCATGTGGCACAGAAAGAAAGGAATGAAAGCATCTGTAGGGAGATGAGAAGCCAATGCACACACATGCTTGCACAAACTAAGCAAAGGCACATAAAGAGATTTCCTTTAAAGGAAAGCTTTTATTCTATGTCAGTAACCTTACATTAGCAAAAGGATGTCTTATACATGAAAGCACCTTTCATCAGGTGTTACTTAGGAGTAGTCACAAAATTACAAAACTATCTAGGTTGTGGTAGGTTTCATGGATGGCATCCATAGTTTTTTTGTGGGTTTTTCAGGCTGTGTGGCCATGTTCTAGGAGAGTTTCTTTTTGACATTTCACCAGCATCTGTGAAGAGAGCCACAGATAATGGCAAAAAGTCAGAAAGAAACTCTTCTAGAACATGGCCACACAGCCTGAAAAACCCACAAAAAACTAATCTAGGTTGCATTCAGCCAAGGTTAAAAGAAACATAAGACCCAATGTGACTAATTGAACATTCCTATGATGATACAGATGGTGTTCTGGTCTTGGATGGTCAAGGGAAGCTGGGAGTCTGGACCCCTGCCTGAGACAGACAGCTCTTCTCCATCCATCCCAAAGTGTTGGTCAATCTCTGTTATAACTTAAAACCATCATATCATTAACTCTTTGTTTACCTAGAGGAGAGACTATAACCCACAGCTGTGTTGACCAGATAATGGGAGAGCCCATTATCACAGAAATGAATGAGGAATCTCAAAAGTTTAGTGAGAACTATATATGAAAGCCCAAAGCAATTTGGGTATTAAGAATCCTCTTAAACAGCAACTCAGGTGTAACATCAAACCAAAGCTTCCCTTCATCTCAACTGCCACTGCCCAGACCATGAAGGGACAGAAGAAGAGGCAGGGACAGTTACACTATGGGCCTCTACAGATGGCCTGTTTTGGGTGGCTCTGGGCCGCCCCTGCTAGTGGCGGATAGGGGACGCGGCAACCCCACACCACGGCCCCGATCCTCCATTTTGCCGCCCCTAAAAGAGAGGCAAAGTGCTACTCCTTTTAGGGGCAGCAAAAGGCCATCCTAAGAGTTTGTGCCGTGGGTGTTCTGTGGCCTGTGTACACACTGCGCCAGGAGGGTATCCTGACACCGTGCGTACGGGTGCGCAGCATCAGGACAGCGTCAGGATGGGGTTGAGGCAGCCGACGTGCAGCTGCCCTGCCCCAACTCCACCCCCAGGCCAGCCCTTTAGGCCAGTCTGCAACATTCCTATGCCTAGGTCCAGAAGCCGATGAAAGGCCATCTCTGTTGGAAGTGCAAAAATGTTTTGCACTGAAAGAGTTAATGCCTCAATGTGGGCAATAGTAATAGAGTTAGATAGTTTGAATGACCTGCAGCAATCTCCCTCTCTATGTACCTATCTTGACCCCTCTGTAATGTAAAATGATACTCATAGGGATATTTCCACTCCTCTTCGAGACCACCTTAGAGATGTAGCTAAATAAAATATTTTTCTCAATAACTTTCCTGTTTTAGAATGGGTTTCCTATAATAAAGACTTTAGTTCTTTTTCAAGCCATTGGTGTCTTTGCTCCTTAGTCAGAATCTTTGACCACTGCACTACGCTAATTCTAATAATTCCAACTGTCACTGCTGTGGCCTTTGAGGAGAGAGAAGAATCCATATATGCTGGACTTAATCCCCCTCCCACTACCATTCCCTTTTCCTTGTGTGTCCTGTCTTATTTAGATTGTAAGCCTAAGGGAAAGGAACTGCCAAATTAACAATTTGGCTCGTTGAATGGTGATGGCTTGGGTATCATGACAAACCAATCACAAATGATTGGCTGAGTTCTTGCTGCAATGAACAACTTTACAATGATGGAGACATATCTAACAACAGCAGCACAAGAGAATTGTGATGATGCACATGGGACACTGCACAAGATGTCCCTTTGCACAATGGGGGCTCCCACCACACAGTGGGACACCACAAAAGTAGGGACTTTTTTTCTGGCCAGGCACAGGGCACCTATGGTTTTCTATCACCCTCTTTTCTGGATTACTGATGCCCCATGACTGTCCTGGGAATACAATCATTGCACAAGGCCACAGTTTCAAACTGCACAGGCATTAAATGGTATACACTATCATAACTTTCCAATAGGATCCCAGCTGACTGTTTGGCTTTGCAAACCATGATAAGGTGTTACATGAGAGCCTTCTCAACATCAACAAAAGACATCTGAAACAATTTTGTGCTCTTCCCTTTTAGCTACTCCCTTGAAGAGATTGTCAGATTATTTTGAAAATTGTTCATATTAATTATTCAGATTATTATTCCCAATAATGTGTTTAACACTTCACAAAGGGATGTGTTTGGCTAGGTGGATCACACAGTTATGTGGATTGACTAAATTATATCTCATGGAAATTTCATAATAAAAGCAATAGGGGACAGTGTGGAAATATTGAGAGAGAAAGAGCGAGAATAGTAGGACATGCTTTGAAAACAAGGTAGTCTGCTGTGTTTGCAGCCTGGAATTCCTAGTGATGCTTTTAAAGGTTTTGAGTCAGCAGATGAGGATACAACTGTGGTGCTTAGAGTCCTAACTTTTACTCAGTTAGAACCCTAATAATCCTTCCACTTCATGCAGCAAAAAGGATGGATGAAAGAACTGTTGAGCAGCAGAATAAGGACAAAACATCTGGATCATCTCCTGCTAGCTCTGAGCCCTTAAGCCATATAGTTTTAGTCAGCCTGGGAAAACTTTATCCTTCAGGATGTTTTGGACTACAGTTCCCCTGTCCCTTAACATTAGTCACATGGGCTAGAGCAGGGGTAGGCAACCTTTCCCCTTTAAGGGCCAAGGGACTTCAGCTCCCAGAATCCCAGGAGCTATTGGTCAACATGGGACTATTGGCTAACATGGCTGAGGCTTCTGGGAGCTGAAGTCCCTCGGCCCTTAAAGGGGAAAGGTTGCCTACCCCTGGGCTAGAGTTTCTGGGAGTTGAAGTCCAACAATAGCTGGAGGCCAAAGGTCCCACCCTGAATTAAAAGAAAGACAAAATCTCTAGATTAATATCTGGAAACCTCAGATGGAAAGGATATTAGACATATCTGCCCAGTTGCGAAGCAAAAGGACATTTGGGGCTTAAGTTCAAAGTTAAAAACAAGAATTTAAATGGATGAACAATATCATTTGACTTATTTTTATATATGATAGAAAATGAACTACAGTGGAGAAAGCTGATTGATTCCAAAGATACAATGTAAAACAGCTGGTGATGAGGCGTTAACAACCCCAAAAAGAAATGGAAAAGTGAAAGCAAAATGGATTAGAAGTAATTAGCTCTTGTTTGCCTAGCTCATTACAGAGAGAGAAAATAATACATTTTAACTCCGAGACAGAACAAATATCAAAGGATGTAAAAGAGGTATTTATTCAAAAGAATGATGCATAATTTTTAGAATATATTTATATATAAGCAGATGAATTATTGTTTAAATAGGATGATCGTAGAGACTACTTTTTTTTATTGGCTATAGGGTCTGGGGCTTCTGGGAGATGAAAATCCAAACATCTAGAGCAGGGGTAGGCAACCTTTCCCCTTTAAGGGCCAAGGGACTTCAGCTCCCAGAAGCCTCAGCCATGTTGGCCAATAGTCCCATGTTGGCCAATAGCTCCTGGGATTCTGGGAGCTGAAGTCCCTCGGCCCTTAAAGGGGAAAGGTTGCCTACCCCTGATCTAGAGCATCAGCTTTTTTCTGCTTCTGGTGTAGACATTCCTTCTCTCCAGTTTCTCTTATATCTAGTCTTTGCAGTGCTTCAAAGAGTTTGTCAAGTAGCAGCAATATAATCAGTATACACATCATGGACTATGCTGAGTTATTCGGAATCACTTTCCTCACTCTGGAAAAGCTATTTCTTGCTGATGATTCTCCTTAGAACTAGATAAAATGGTGCCTGGGTTGGTATTAATTTTGTCATTAAGAGGATTTGTTCTAAAATGAATCCTAGGTGACATTCAGCTTCCATATAAACTTTCCTGTGGAGGAGGTAAAACCAACTGGACAAACTCAGATTTCATTGTGGCTGGAGCCTTCACTTACATACCAAAGTCTAAATATATTGCTGCCTAACACATTGATGCTCATTAACATTTCAGCTAACAGGAAAATTAAATCAGTAAAACACGAATTCTTGCAAGACAGTGGCATGTTATAGAATGCAACTGGAATTTCAAAATGGTTTTATGCAGTCATGAGAAGCACCTATTGGAGAGGAGCTACACAGATCTCATTGCAAGAGAGGGGGAAAATTTAATAATGCCATATGTGTTAGTATTTAAATTGCAAATAACAAAATGCATGCAAAATATTCCGAACACTTTGCAGCAACATTATCAAGCACACCATTACCTCCTTAATATCTATGCATTTCTAAAATGAGGTAGTTATACTAGCAGCATGCTTTCAATGAAGCTTGAAAATATTATAGTATCCAAACATGCCGATCCTAATACACACTACAATGCACTAAAGCTTTTCTATACCTTTTGTTTATTTCTTCTGATGACTGAGGGGGGGAAAGGGAGGGAAGGAATGGATTAATCCATATTGCAAAACATGCCAGACATCATATCTATAATATTTTATTCCCTGACTTATCTCCACCCAAGCCAAATTACTGTACCAGTGGCAACAGACAAAACTTTCCAAATTTCACAGAAAATTCACTTACATAAGTGGGGTTTCCCCCTCCCCTGACAGCCACTAGCTTATTCAGAATAGTGCCATGTGTAAAAGAAAAAACAAAAACATAGCTTGTGAAGATTAATTTTTGGACTATCACTCCCATTATCCCCAGCTAGTATGGCAGTTGTAGTCTCCCAAAATGAGTTTTTCCAGTTTGTGAAAAATAAAACTTTCAGCATTCACTCCTCTGCACTCTGCATGCTCCTTTGGACACTATCAGGAGCAGCTGAAATTTCCCAGACTTCAGGCTTTTGTGATCCTACCCACAAATTCCTCAGCCTGATTGGATTACCCACTGTGCTCTTTAAGGTTTTATAGACATGTTACATGTATATAGGATGGCAATGAAACCATGTGCCAATGTTCAGGGGATCTTACGTAAGATGTATCCCCAGTTTCTCCAGCCCTCAATTCCAGTTACAGCCAGTGGCTTCCATTTCAGTGGGCCACTGAATCTGCTCCAAGTTTGGGTCTGATCTTTAAATGAGCTGTCTGAGGTATTGGACCTGTTTTATGGAGAAGGTTCAGCACCCTGGATAGCTCCTTTAAAGTTTGAATACTAATACTGAAGTCATCATCAACCACTTCTGCTCTGCTCTGCTCAGATCAGTGTTCTCTCTGTCCTCTCTCTACTTACATACTGCTCTCCCACCCTATTATTCTCCCCCTTTGTAGACAATGACACAGCCTGTCTCATATTCATTTTAAAAAATACAACAGAATTTAGGTATGCCATAAAGCAAAGTATTAATTTGCCTAGTATCTTGACTTACATAGCTTTGGAATGTTACCTTTTCAGATTATGAATCTGACAGCCACTAGCTAGAATTCTCTAACTAGCAGGGCCACTGTTAATTTCTCCAGACTCTCTTTGGACCTAGGTAGGGCTTCATTTTTCCTCTGGAAAAATGAAGCTACTTGATGCAGTTGCTGCTTAGCTCTGCAGGAAGCCCTAACTTTCTATAAATATTAAACAAACAGCATGGGAACAGTATTTGGTGCCTACTGGTCTGCTGGGTTCTGAAGTGATGTCTGGTGGTCCTGCCCTAGTGGTGACACTGTGTGGTCTAAATCCCATTTTGGTCTTGATTAGACTAGATCCATTATCTACATGCTGACTCACAATTCAGCAATTGATTGAATGTGTCTATTCTAGCTGGAACTAATGGATAAGATGCCAACTGTTGTATGTTTACTCAGGATTAAGTCTCAGTTTACTTGGCTTACTCCTACCTAAGGGTGCCAAAGAATGCAGATTCAGCCTCTGTTGTCATCAATCAAACTGTTTTTAAAAATGTAGTCATAATTAATATAAAACAAAATATGGAGGAGATATGGCTTATCTCAATTAAAAGAGCATTGGGGAGAGACCCTCCTTTTTATAAAATAGTTTTTATGCCACCCTAGTTGGTGTCAGGTTGCAGCAGCACATCTGCAGCAAACAATGCAAACAAGCTTGAGCTGGGAGAAAAAGGGATTCTGACCTAGACGATCCTGCTGTATGTGCTTGTTTACAACATTCAAGGTAAACAGCAGCTGCCACCAGAATCTCTTACTGAATCTCAAAACAGAGAATCGAGGGAAAAACTAATCAATCTGGCTCACCAGCTACTCCCTAAAATTAATAACAATAATAATCATAGATCTATAAATTTGGCCAACAAAATAGAAAACATAAGAAAAGTGGCTGCTAGTGAAAGAAGAAATAATTCCTGGATCCATTTTGGAAAAGCTTTCATGTAGCTTCTAGGAGGTTAAACATGTTTTTGTTTACTTAAGACTTATCTGATTTGGTCACTACAAGGATGTTTTAGCTTACTTATGCAAAGCTGACCTGACTTGGTAACCATAGGAATGTTTTAATTCACTTATGCAAAACTTACCTGACTTGATAACTACAGGGATCATACACCTTACTTGCAACAGCTCCACTGGCTGCCAGTCCATTCCTGGGCACAATTCAAAGTGCTGGTGATGACCTATAAAACCCTATATGGCTTGGGTCCAGGCTATTTTACAGGACTGTGGGCCTTTATGGACTTCCAGAAATAGTGCAAATGGAGGCCACTTTAACTGTCCTGGCTCAGTGCTAAAGAATCATGGGAACTGTAGTTTATTGTGGCACCAGAGCTTTCTGACAGAGAAGGCTCAATGTCCCAGAAAAAAATACAATTCCCATGATTCCCTAGCACTGAGCCCGGACAGTTAAAGTGGCATCAATTTGTACTATTTCTGGCAGTTTGTAAAGTCCCTGTATCTCCCCATATAAGCCTGTTAGAGTTCTGGGATAAGATAAGTCCTAAGTGAGAGGTCTTTTTCTCTGTCCCACAATTTTCCCAGCCTTGTTTTTGTGGGAACAAGGGAGAAGACCTTCTCAATCTGTAAGCCTTCTTGAGTCCCATTACTGGGGGAGAGGCAGGATATAAATATAATAAATACCAGCCCTATTCTAGCATCTCTTAAGATACATGGCACTTTAGAATATTGGGACATGTGTGTTCAATTTAGCATATAATTTGTGTTGCTATTATTTTCAGTTTTCAGTTGAGTTTAAATTATCGCTGTGTTTGCAGTATTCATTTAAAAATGTCCCCCCCAAAACAGAAAGAGGTACAGAGTCATCTTGTGTCAATCATGGAATTTTGCACAAAGCAATTTTTTCATTTGCTTGCCTCTCATATTTTGCCACAATTTCTTCCATTTTTTTTCCCTTTGCAGGAAAAAAAAAATCATCAGGAGGAAAAGACAGAATTGTTGCGCTGTGCCTTTTGACTTGTCCTATTTGGAGACTTTGTCTGGAAGTACCCTCACTCCTAGATATGTGTATACAGCAGGGGTCCCCACACTTTTTGATCCTGGGGCTGGTTCGCTGGCCCCCAGATCTTCGGGGGGCTGGAGGAGCGCATGTGCGTGTGCATGCGCACTACTAGGGTGCCATTTTGTGTTCCAAAATGGCACCTGGAGTCATGAGCATGCACCTGGTGTCACGCGCACATGTGCACGACTCTGGGTGCCATTTTGGAACACAAAATGGTGCCCAAGTAGTGTGCATGCACATGTGGTGCCGGGCACCATTTTGTGTTCCAAAATGGTGCCCGAAGTTGTGCACATGCGCGTGCAATGCCGGGTGCCATTTTGGAAGACAAAATGGTGCTTCGCGCGTGTGCACAGTGGCGGCAAGGCCAGCTGCGGGCCAGCTCAAAGGCTTCAATGGGCCGGGTTCGGCCCACAGGCCATAGTTTGGAGACCGCTGGTATACAGAATTAAAGCCTTGAACTTCTGTGCCAACCATGTGACTTCCAAAGATCAATATTTGTGAAGCTTATTTAGTCTATAGTGTTCAGTATCTCCAGACAGTATGGCCATTTTTATGTTGGCTGGTGGGTTCTGGGAGCTGTAACCCCCTCCCCCACAGAAAAGGTCAAATTTGTAAGATCTGCTGAAGAGGCAATACACTTCTTACATGCAGATTCATATGTAAAGTATGGAATGTCCTTCCTTTGAAGGTATCAACATTGGGGTGTTTTTGCCCACTAAACCAAGATATGCTTTTTATTAAAGACTTCAGGGTTTAATTCATTTGAATTTTACATGTATATGATTTTTAAATGTTAAAATGCCTTTTAAGCTGTTTTTAAAACTTGTTGTTGTCTTTATAGTTTTCATGTTGTTTTATCTATTTTATTGTTTTGATTTTTTTAAAAAAAAAACTACACACAACTCTTTTATAGATTCATGAACAGAGAAGCATGGTCTGTTTTTTTAAATTTCAGGTTCCTGCTTCAATGGCCAGACCCATGCACTTCTTCCACAGCACCTGCTCTCTTGCTCATCTTTTCTCTGTCTTCTGCCACATGACCTCAGCTTGAAACAAGTCCACTAATGAGATCCATTATTCTGTTCTTTCAGCAATTCCAATAAAGTAATGACTCAAATTTTGGATCTTTACTTTATAGGTTCATTGCCAGCTAAACTTGCAAAATTGTATGCATCTTCCAACTTCTTGTATGGGAGACCCCAACCTCCAGCTTGATGAAAATTCTGAGACATTTTGAGTTAATGAAAACTCTAGGAAAATGTTTATCAGCAATAATGCAGTTTGTACCTACCCTTAGGAAGACAAAATCATCCATTTCTTCCACTTCTTTGATAATTGCCTCCAATGTCTCCTTTGCTGTATCAACATATTCTTGAAAATTGACCATCTGTTCATAGAGATACTCCATTTTTGTGTTCTTTATGCCTTCAAAGCTCTGTGCCTTTCTGTCATGGTGCCCTACCACCATCTTGACAATGCTTTCATTTTGGTCTTCTAAAAGCTTCTCCTTTTCCTTACAGTTTTCCTAGGAGATGAAGGGAAAACAGTATTCCATGTATACATGCACTGGAGAAGGACTGAGTTGATGAAGTAGTAGTTGACTCTGTATAAGGCAGCTTCATATGTTCAAAACAGCCAGGTCTCATCAATTTCAAGATTCTCAAGATGGAAGAATAATGCACTCTCTGAAGGACAATGCTGCATTGTAAACTTATGTAAAACAGACTTATACAGTGTATTAAAGATGATTTTCTTGTCAGTCAGTAATTGACTTGCACTTTTCCAAGGAGACAGCCTCTTATGTCTCTTTAAAAGCCTCCTTAAAAGGTAACTGAGAATATTGTTACAGATATTGTATAAAATGATGGTAAAAGGAAGATCACTTCAAATCTTGAATAGCTTTTTATGAGTTTAATTCTCCCTTCAATAACAGATGCAAGGCAACATTGACCCATTATACAGCACTGTAACCAGCTGTTCATTTGTGCATACCCACAATCCAAACTTACTTATCTCTTGTGCAGAAAGTTGTCCATCACAATTGCTACAATGGCATGGATCTTCAAAAGACAAATTCTTGAAAGAGCTGAAGGCATGTAGGGACTGTACAACACTTACCTCAAGAGAATTGAACAGAGCCTCTATCTCACTGACAAACCCCTCAATCTTCAAAGACCTCTCTTGTAAAACATCTAGGTATCTGTCCAATTGACCCTGAAATAAAAGTTTTCACAGCCATCAAAATTGTGTGATGAGAATGAACAAAATGTTTTATATTTGTAACAGGACTAGTTATGGGGGAAAAAATTCTCAAGATGCAAGCTAATGCTACAGTGCTCCATTCCCTCAATTTAAGGATCAGGCCTATTGTACCAGTAACACTAGAGTTCTTGAAATTCCCATATTTGGAAATTGCTGTTGGACAAACTGTATTTAATAGGGCTTTACAATATATGAAAATGTCTACTCAGAGATAGGTCCCTTTGAGTTTAGGGGAGGTTACATCCAGATTAGTGGATACTACCTTAGTTGAGAAGCTTTTAAGAGAATACAAAGCAGACTCAAGAAAATGGTACAAATAGTTGTGAGGAAACTAAGACCAGTAATAAGGCCCATAAAACATTATACATAATAGAGTTTTTCTACATTTTCCATTTCTTTATGGAACTGATTTCTTTTTTTACAGATTTGGGAAATTATCACACAAGGCAGTAAATCAGAATTAAAGCAAGATATTAGCATATCTAGCCAGTGCTTATCACATGACATTGTGCCTGTTCATTGCTGTTTTGCATTTCCTTTCCTTCTGTAGTGCACCTTTTCATTGATGGGGAAAAGCCATCAATAGGTTTCTAATATTGCTCCTATTCAACTAGTTCCTTGGTGCCATAGGTCCCTTCTGTGGCAGTAATGATGGACAGCTGTCATATTGAACAGAGGGGTAATTCTCTTCCATTCCTCCCCACCTTTGCTATTCCCAAACAGGCTGACATTGTTTTTACTCTGTGCCTTTGAGGGGGAGGGTTATATTTTTTATTTTTGTTGTGTCTGCATAATTACAGAAAAATTTAAAAAGGAATGGAGTACAAACAACATTGGCAAAGGCATTGAAAGGCATGGAAGGCAGGGTTACAAGCCAATGTGAAAGGGACTCTGGATTGCAAAAGCAGCACACGCATGCAATTGCAGAGAGGTGTGATACTAAACATTTTTAAAATGGCATGTTTCCATTTGCTTTGCTAATGTGATTGTTGTGAAAAGAAAGATGGTGTGATAAAGTAACAAATCAATCTACTAACATGTTTTTAACTAATGGGGTTGCTTTTTATTTACTTGTTTTTGGTTAGGGATTGAAATCCAGACTTTTTTTAAAAAATGTATTGGTTTTATAACTTGTGACTGGTTTGTATTCACATTTATAGCTGCAGCACAATTGCTATGATCGCTAATGACCCTAAAAACCACCTTATAAGTCAGGCATCTGTACTTCATGGAATTCTGCAGTGCTGGTAAGTGGGGCACTGAAGGATAATGCATGCAGCTCCTTCTTACCAATGAGCCACAGTGAAATAAGAATTACAGAAATAAGAAATATGACATGGCTGTGGTTAGTCTGGAAAATCAGTATGCAAAGGGATCTTTTAATACTTTTGAAACTAATTGAGAGAAAGAAGCTGGTAGAATGAGCTTCTGTAGACTTGTGTCTACTTCCTCAGATGTATGGGACTGAAATAAAAAGTGAAATAAGGAGTTGCAGCAGGACCCTGCAGTGGTCCCTGCTTCTGCTCATCATACCACAACTTTCTGGCAGCAAAGCACTAGATGCTCACCAGCACTGCAGAACTCCTTTGTTCAGCAGGACTGCCTGGCTTCTGGATTAAGTTTGAGGGGCTTGAATCATGAGACAGGAAGAAATTACATCTTTTTATTTATTATATAATAAAGTAATACCCTCAAAAAGGGTGTTATTGTTGTTGTTGTTACATTCTATCAAGATGGCTTCAAATTGTGGTGACTCTATCAATGTGAGACCTTCAAAAGACCCTGTTATCAACAGCTCTGCTCAGGGCTATGCCTTCTTTGACTGAGTCAGGGCCTTTGCAGACTGCTAGAAATAATGCACCTTGAGGCCACTTTAACTGTCCTGGTTCAGTGCTA
>CM034703.1:38888971-38900188 GCA_020142125.1 Phrynosoma platyrhinos
AAAAATACATTTCCCATGATTCCCTGGCACTGAGCCAGGGCAGTGCCTAAATTTAATGTGCGCTATTTCTGGCAGTCTGCTTAGGCCTTTAGTCTACCATATAATATGGTCTTCCTCTTTTCCTATTGCCTTTCACCTCAATAGGTTAAATTGCCCCAAAAAGGTAGTACAACTAAAGTTTTGGCATATAGAGTTAGTATGGAGTCATGGTTTGAGTGCTGGGCTACAGCTCTGAAAACCAGGGTTTGAATCCCCGCTAGGGCATGTAAACTGGGTGACCTTGGGTAAGCCACATTCTCTCTGTCTCAGAGGCAAGCAAAGGCAACCCCTTATGAATAAATCTTGCCAAGAAAACTCTGTGATAGGTTCACCTTAGGTTTGCCATAAGTCCAAAATGAATTGAAGGCACACAACAACAACAACAACAACAATTACTACTACTACCTCATGTAATTAGATATGATCAATCTACTGATATGTTTGTCACAGGTGTTGTGACATATGCCTGCCTTGAAATCACTTCCACGTGCAGTGCCAGAGTGGCAGCGTTGCTTGCAACACTGAAGGACTGAAACCTCTGGGTTTTGTAGTAGTGCTATTGTGTGCCATTCCCTAATACTTTTCTCTTTTCTGTGAGCTAATTACTAATCCTCACCATAGCAGCAGAGAGGTAAAGAGGATAGATTATGTGTCCATCAGTAAGCATATATAGTTGTACATTCATCTATATAAAAGTTAGGCAAGCTGGAAAGCCCAGAAGTTACACCCAACTCATTTTTCAATCCCTACATTCCAACAGGACAAATGTCCAGCCTTAAATGTCCAGGGGATGTTTTTTTAAAAGATGCTAGGTAGCCATTTTCTTTTAATGAAAAACTGTCTCCCCCACCCCAGCCCCAGAGGCTTCCAGATGTGTGATCTCTTTTTAAAAAATTAAGGGGAGCTCAGGGAATCACATTCTGTAGGCCACATGTGGCCCATGGACTTGGACTACATTATTCCCACTCCTGCTTTATCTCTGTGTAAACACACACGTGCACGCGCGCGCACACACACACACCACATACATATTTATAGGTTTGGTTCCACATGTCTATCTGCATATTGGGATTTTTTTTTAGAGTTAGCAACCTTTTCATGCCTATATGCATTAATTGTTAGCTTGCGTGTTTACAGATTTCCCATTTGTTTGCTTTTCCATACTTACTCTCTTCCTGCATCACTTGTAACCTGCAGCCATATTTTCTCTCTTCTCTTGTTCTCCTCCATTAAACCATGTATTTGATTATTATGCATGGATATTTATTTAATTAAATATTTATATCCTGCCCTCTATCTACCGATCACAGGATGGTGCACAAGTCCATCTGATTAATTTAAAATAGTATAAACAATAAAAATAATTTTTAAAGGCCAAAAAAGGCCTTCTGTATAATCCACCTCGCACACTCAGGTCCTCTGGGAGGAATTTATTGCAACCTATAAAAACTAGAATGTCTGCAACTGCCCAGAGGACCTTTTTGACTATCGCTCCCAGATTAGTGGTCACATTACTACCTTAAACAGCTTTTTAAAAGCTGTTAAGACAGATCTCTTCCTGCAGGCCTTTCCTGAACAGACAACTGCCACTGAAAAAGTTGTGCCTGACCCTGATTTCTGCTATAGTTATTTTAATTTATTTGTCACTTGTTCATTTGTTATTTTTAGGTATGTTTTAAACTATGATTGTTTAATTTTAGGGGAGGTGGGCTGTTGGGAGATGGGATTTATGTTTTAACATGTAAGCTGCCCCGGTTGTGTTGCACAGAGAGGCAGGATACAAATAAATTTTATTATTGTTATTATTATTATTATTATTATTATTAAAATAACAAGATAAAAGACAGATTAAAACTGGTTACAATAATTCAACACAATTGAAAACTATGTACATTTGTGGGTTGGTGAAAAATCAATCCAATCCAAAATGCAGTGATCAACCATGTTTTCACTTGGCATCAATTGGGTTTCCATATCAGGGGGTGCCATATCAGAGAAGGCTAGACCCACAATGTATTGCCCTGACTCTGGAGGTGCAGAAGGAAGTCCCTCAAGTAAACCTCAGTTATTGGACAGATGTACATGTTTGTAAGTAAAGCTACTTTTAAATGTTTTATGAAGAAGATTTATGATTGTGTTTTTTCTCTGCTAGAACCTTGAGTGGGGTGTTGTTCAGCTTCTTGCTTCACTAAACTGATATGTTCAAGTCCTTTGACTTTTAAGAAACCAGTCTAGGGATGAAAACACAGCACATGACTTGATTCAGTACTATCTTTCATGTTTTCTAACAACTCCTTGATGTCTAGAAAAGAGCACTGATATAAATATGTATCACAACTTTTACCAATGAAAACTATCCACATGCATACCTGGTTGGGAGCAGACCATTTTTTTATTCTACTCATAGTCACATTGGACACCATTTTGGAGGATGCCCTGTCCTTCAGCAATGAGTTTGTAGAGGCTGTTGGGGTGGAGCTTGGCAGATCCTGATGTTGCTTTAAAATATTTTGATTCCAGGCAGTGTGTTGAACAAAATAGTTTACTAAATTTAGGTAACATCCCCAGATTTTATTTGTCCCACTTTTCCTTGGCTCCAGAAACTGCTTTTCTCTCACGGAGGCTTGTTTCTTCAACAAATGGAGGACAGCATTCAAGGATTAAAAGCCCTTCTTGACTTTCCTTTGGAATGTTGGGCCATCTGTTCAAAAGCAGTTTGTGTTTCATAAATGGCCTTAATATTAATTAGATATCTCTGCATAACTACTAGAAAGGGTCAAGTAAGGCTGGAAATTAACATGTGTGACTTTGGTAAATTATAAAATGCAGTTTGTGACATTTGCACAGAATATGTACATAAATTCTGTGCTTTGAAGGTGGGTGGGTGTTTTGATGGAGTGACGTTCAATTTTTAAAAATAGTCCATATTAAGAACTTATCAAACTTAACACATTGCAGTTCTGAGGAATATTGAAGTGGTGAGCACCCTCTTTTCTGAGAACCTCTTTCAAAAATACAAATAATATGTGTATAGCAGAAACCAGATACATATTGCAGAAGCATGAAAGCAATCTTTGCCCAGTGGAAAAGGCTCGTGAATGCAGCTTAGAGCTACCGTAGATTTTATTTTTGGCTCCCTCTTCAAGTCACAGAACCAAGGGGTGATGTCAGAGGATATGGTCAAGTCCTTTGACTTTTAAGAAACCAGTCTAGGGATGAAACCACAGCATGTGACTTTTGATATTCTTAGTAACTGCTTAGCATTCACTGTTGTAGTATGGAATCTCAATATGCTGAGTAGGGATCAACTACAATTAAGAATCAATGGAATTTTTGCAATAGTTATCAATTAATTTTACCCTTGAATGGTATAACAGGGCAGGTTCCCTGGAATAACAAGGCATGGAAGGACATGCTAGAAATCTGGTGCAGTGCAGAGATAGGAGCAGAATTTGAAAAAAATGCAGAGCTTGGAACAGTAACTCTTTTGAAATGGCAACATTTAAAATCTTCCAGCCAGTAAAGCTCCTGACCATGCTTTGTCAAGCATGGATTGTCAAGTGAGGAGCCATCAGTTCAAATCTCATCTCAGCCTTAATGGCATCAAGTAAGTCACTATGCCATGAGCAGGAACCCATGGGTGCATTTTTGTAAGCAGCCTTGGGTTTCATACTTGGAGAAAGGTGGGATATAAATAAAATAAAATATTAAGCAACAAAATAAGTTAGCCATGCTCTCTAAGGCTGATGTGAGTTACAGTTCAACATCTGGTCAGAGACAGGTTCTCTACCACTGGACTATGCTCTCATCCTCTTTCCATTGCCTTAATATTGATATGCCTTACAAAGTTGTGTTGGCATTCCAAAGTGCTTTGAACATTCAGAAGTGTATGTGTGTGCATAGAAAGACAGAGGGAGAGTAAATATTCCTTTCAGAATTAAATGCATATGGGCAAAACTGTTACCTGAAGGCACAGCTAACATTGTAGCACAGGGAGCCTTCTAGCGGTTTGATAGTCTTATGTTATTTTTGGTATGGTTTTATAGTGGTTTTTGTATTAATTTATTTTTAATTTTTATTGGCTGACCCAGTTATTGGGGTAACATATAGTATCATATATAATAAATAAATAAAAATTAAAGAAGAGCAGGAAGATCACATATCTTATGCTTTTTTAAAAAAATCACAATTCTCTCTCAGTCTATTTTTGAGCACATTTTAAAGCACTGTTTATTTCCTTGGACAGAACTCAGAAAAATTATTTCTCTAGACTGCAGGTTGCAACACTGGCCATCCTGAGTGGGGGAATTCTACAAGTTATAGTCCAAAAAGTAATTTTTCTGACCTCTGGACCTAGATACAATATGAAACACATATCCTAAATCAACTTGTGGAATACACTTGCATTATCCATGGAAGCCTTATTCCAGGTTTCTCCACCATCTTTAGGGTGGTACATTTCATTGTGTGTACTTATAGGTCAAAGAAAATTAGGGGGTCAGGAAGGAATCAAAGATTTGTTTACAATAATAAAAAATGGACTTCAAAATTACAAACTGAGGGCCAAAACAGATACAACATAGATTTGTTACTGGCTCTCTAGACTCTCTTACAGTCATAGGTAGGCTATACCTTTGATCAGATCATTGCTACTGGTGAGAAGTGTTTCCCAATGGGTACTTTTTTTAAAATCCAGAAAAAGAGAAGTGAACCACAATGTGTGGAAAATAAAATCTGAAGACGTTCCAGTTACCTGATGCCTTTTAGGAAGAATTGGTCTTTCCCAGAAACAAGTGAATAAATTAACCACAACATAATCTACTTTTGTTAAGTCACTAACAATTATAACCTTGTGATCTATACCATATACTTCATTGAAGTTTCCTTAATCAGTGTCAATGATAACATAGGTAAATAAGTCCAGAATGTTAATTGCTTACCTTCAGTACAGTTACAGCTGTATCCAAGTCTGTCACCTCATGCTCTTTATGCTCCCCAGAAAGTTTGTCGTCAGCTGAGATGGGACGTTTACACTGATAACAATAGGTATCAGACTGTGCTTCATCTTCTTCTTTCTGTAGGATCTCACTCTTTGGAATATTTCTTGGTATCTTATCAGGATCCATCAACTCAAAATCATCTTCTTCAGTATATGTACTTACTTTCCCTTCATTCACAAATTCATATGTACTACTAATGTGATCTAAAGTTTTCCTGTCATCAAACAGCAGCTCCTCACCAGTCATTTCTGAGGATGTTTCTGCTTGAAAAACATCATCTTGGGTAACCATTTCATAGTCCATGAGCTCAGCTAGATCTTCCTCAATGTCACTGTACTCTTCCTCTTTTATTGAGTATAAAGGGTAGGTGTCAAAATCATGTGACAAAAGAGAAAAATCAATTTCCCCAAATGGTTTCTCATCTTTTGCTTCTGGTACTAGTTGGTCTGCTATTTCTGTGTCATGCTCATCTAGATCATGGTTGATATTTTCTCTAAATGCTTGCTGCTCAGTGTCCCAGTATGAAAGATGTTCATGCTCTAAAGCAATTGTGTTTTGTGGCACAGGTTCAAGGGCTGGTATTAAGTTGTCCTCTGGTTGTTGCCCCTCAGTTTGCCAGTGAGTGTTAACATGGCAGGGTGCTTCAAGAGACTGATGGCTTATTTCAACAGATTTTTTAATGTCACCATTGTCCATTTTGTGAATTGTTTTTTCAGGTTGTTGATTTTGGTCAACAGCAAAACAAGTATCCTTTGGGTGCTCTTGCACAGGTGTTTCATTTTGATAAACAGTTGCTGCATAATCAAGTATTGGACTAGACTCCTCATCACTTGTTTCTTCTGGTAACACCTGGCCTCTTTCTTCAGGTATAGATTCTTCTCTTTGGCTGTCATCATCATTGCTTGCACCTGATTCATACAGTCTACTTCCAAAGGGGATTGCATGTGTTGGCTGGCAAATCCCAACTTTTATGTCACTCACAACCTCAGCTGGCCCTTCTGTCAATTTGTCACCCAGATTCTCCACAATTTCTCTTGGTGCTAAAATCTCTGTCTGTCCATATGGTTCAGTTAGAATGTCAACAAACCCATTATGCTCTTTATTTATTTCACACGCAGTCCCTGTGATGTTTGTTTGGTTTACAGCTGGTTCATTAATAGGCTGATCTTTCAGAACATGATCCTTCTGGGATTCTTCCAAATTATTTGGAATGTAATCTTCAGGAATGTCCTTTTTCCAAAATATTCCAGTCCCATCATCTGGAGCATGATCTCTGGAAGGAAAAGGAACATCAGTGCTCCCACTTTCTTCACTGGCTGAACATTTATGGCTGTCTTCTTTAGATGCTCCCACTACTACTTCATGGAGGTCTCTATCTAAAAATGATTGAGTAGGTGGCACTTCTAGAAGCCTAGGGCTGGTTGCGGTGACAGGCAAGGAAGTTAATGGGGACTGAGATAATATGTCTTTTTCTGAATTAAGTAAGGGTACACCACCCCCTACTAGGTTCAGTTCATCCTCTATACCCTTGTCAGTTTCTTTAATAACACCAATTTCTTTGTTTTCATTTGATAATTTAAAGGTGCCTTCCTTGGTGGTAATTATGTTTTCTTTGTTTTTTGTTCCATGAGATGCTTCATCCAAGTTCCTTTTTAATAAAGAAAGGTCTGATATATTTTCTGAGCTTGGAGCTAGAGATGTCTCTTCTTCCAAATTTTTCTCTGTAACATCAAATTGCCTCTGCACTTCCTTAACAGACTTCTCTCTTCCTGTCTGGGTGAAGGATATGTCATTGATCAAGTCATGATTTTCAACGTATTCTATACCAATATTTTTTAGAATATCCTTGCTTTCTGGAATAATGGAATCTTTTTCTTTGTCTTCTGCACTTTCCTTGACACCTTTTTCTTCAACAAGTTCCTTTGATTCATTTCCCCTGTTTTCATGCTTGTCTGCTTTTAAACTTTTTCCACTTTGCTTACACACTGAAGGTTCATGGTCAACTGCCACATCTTCAGAATCATTCAATGGTCTTGTTTTCAGAGATGAAAATGTTTCCAAGTTTTCTAAACTCTTTAATACATGAGTATCTTCCTTTTTATCAGCCAAAGGACTGAGCAGAGAAGCATGAATATTCACTACTTGATCACTTTCAGAAATATTAGAAGTATATTTTCCTTGATCAGGTTCAGGAGCAAGTATAGATTGCTCTCTCACGTTCCTAGGATCTTTTAATTCCTTTTCTTTTTGTAAGTATTTTTCGGGATCTTTCCAAGTTCCCTCTGAATCATTTTTAGAGTCTCTCAAAATTCCCTCTGAATTAAACAAACCCTTTTCTCCTTCTGTTCTTGAAAGGTCTCCTGCACTAATCCCTATAGCCTTGTTGGCAGCTGAGTCTGTTGGCAGTTTTGGGACTGAATTTACTGTTGAATGTTGCTTGTGTATGTGAGTGTCATCCATGGCTTCTGGTATCACATCACTAGAAAGCTCATTTGGAATGAAATTAAGAAGTACAGGAATATCAGGGATGTCTTCCATTCTCTCTTGAATGCAGCTTCTGTTAGTAACATCTTCTTGAAGTTTTTCAGAAAGGAACTCTGATTCAAAATGTATTGTCGAATGTTCAGATTCTCTCTTAGCAATTATATTTGTCTCAGGAAGAGCAACCAAAGCCCTTCCTGCTCCTTCAGTTAACAAACCAGCTTCCTCAGAAGGAGGCTGAGTATCTAGCTTCTCTTTTTCTGAAGTCTGAGGCAAAGAAGAATGTATTTCATTAGCCTCAGAAAGGAGAAATGCAGCAAGAGACAGGGGCTCTTCTGGGATCCCATTTACTACCTCAGAAGGATAAGCTGGGATTCCTTGCTGCTTATTTTCAGCAGAGGTAGACTGACTAAGGGTGGCTGGCATTGAGGCTGCTGTTATTCGTAAACTGATTTCCTGCTCATCCACTTTTTGGCTGATAAAAAGTGAAACTGGTGGTATCTGTTTTGAGTCCTGATTTTCTGCCTCAAGGGAGTAGAACACAGGAAATTTGGAATCTCCTGTGGTTTTAGGAGGGTGGCTCTGATATTCCTGTGTTCCTGTCTCATCAGTTACCTGGGATGAATCTTGACTAATTGTAGAAGAGTGAGGCTGAATTCCATGCATCTGTGGTTCATTTGCTGATTGGAGTAAATGTAGATGATCTGATTCTTGTTGCAGGATAGATAATTTTGAAGGAGCAATGTGCTCCTTTGAATGTTCAGCCATTAATGTTATCCTTTCCTGGCTTTCTCCCTCGCGGTATAATAATTCCAGATGTATGGGTGCTGATGGTTCCACAGAAGGTAAAGATGAAGGAGTCTCTTTCCTGACCTCCTCAGAGAAATTAATTAAGGACAAATCTTCTAGCTCTGATGTCACAGCATGATGTGGCTTGTTTTCTTGGTTGCTCATTTCTGATTGTCCAGTAACAAATAAATGAGGCTGAGCATCTTTCATATTTGATTTTCTAGCAGCTATGTGCTTTGACTCGTCCAGGACTGAAGGAGGATTTTCTTCTTCCTGTCCCTCAGCAAAAGTATATGATAATTCAGCCATGCTAGAAACTTGTCTTTCTGTCAACACTGAGGAAGGAGGAGTGATTTCATTTACCTTTTTGGAAACCACATCTTCTAGAATAGAACTTGGTACCTCTACCTCAGTCTCTGTGGTTGTGAAGGAATTTGGTAGCTCTTCCCTGGTTTCACCATGGAGGGCAGTACTCAAGGGCTGTGTTTCCTTTGGCACCATTTGTGGAGTCTCAGGAAGTTGATGAAACTCATTTTCTTCTATCTTGGCTTTATCTTCAAGAAATGGTGAAATAAAGTTTGACTGCTCTATGGTCGGTGATAGACATACCATGGGTTTTGTGAGAATTTCCTGATCTTTTATTTTATCAGGAACCAATGGTGAAATTATTGGAGATGTGTTAGATACCTTATTCAAAATATCACATGAATAGTTTTGACTCCTGAGGGTTTCTGGACCAGCACTAGGCTGCTCCAGTTTTGATACTGGAGTTTTGAGAGAATCAAGTTTGGTGTCTTCTTTCTCTCTTTTTAATGAAACAGGCTGTTCTCTTTCCAGTTCTAGAAGCATGGGCTTGTGTGACTGAAAGTTTTCCTCTGTGCTTGGAATTGGAAAGGATGCATCTAAATGTTTTCCTGATCCAAGTGCAGGAAACTTTGCTTCTAATTCTCCTTTTAGCTCTACTTCTTGGTAGTCTGCTTCTAAATCTGCGGTTACAGTCTGAATAGCTTGTTTTGCAGTATGTTTTGTTTCTGGTTCTTTCATTTCATATTTCTCTGCTTCAGCCATATTGTATGGTATACTTAAATATCCAGAATCTAGGGCTGGTCTGTCTATTGAATCACACTGATCTTCTTGTGTTTCCAAATAAACTGACTGGGATGAATCTTGTACTGTTTCAGGCAAATGAATTGGGATCCCCTTTATTTCCGTTTCATCTACTGACTGCAATATATCTGATTCCTTTGATAGAACTGTATGTGATAACTGCTGGAAAGTTTGCTCAGCTTTGGTTTGTTGTTTGTCTTGTTTTTCCAAAACAGAAACTGAATCTGGATGCGACAGATTGGTGATGGGTTTGTCTGGATGAAGGTCTTTGTTATCCAGTTGATCAGCAGGAGGCAGTGGAATTTTTTCTACCAAAGAGGAATCCTGTTCCATACTCTGCTTTCTTGATTCAGATTTGACCAAACAACCCAGCTGAGATTGTATAGTTGTAGGTAAAGGAATTTTTCCTTCTTGCTCACCTTCACTGATGGTGGGCTGGGATTCATGTTTATCTGTCAGAGATAGTTTTTCATTTATACATGGATGGAGATGGTCTTCTAACTTTTCGTCTTGAGATGGAGCAGATACTTCACTCCAAGATTCTGTAGATAAAGATGAAATGAGCTGAGATGCTTTCATGTCTATGACTGGATCTGGCTCCATTTGCACCAGAGGATGCACCATTTCTTCTGATAGAATGGTTGTGGGAGACAAAGGCTGGATTTCTGTTTGTGCAACTTCACCATTTTGAACAGCCACAGTGGGTGGTGGAGAGGTTTCTGGCATCATAGTAACTGTCTCAAAGGCAAAGGACAGGTTGTTTTGCTTCTCCCTTTGTTCAGGTGGGCATGGTAGACATGAGTCTAGCTGCTTCAGTAGTGGTCTTGCAATTATTAGTGGGGACAGGTGGACTTCCTGTTTTTCTACAGTCTCCATGGGATGAGATGAAATAGATGGCAGCTGCTCAGATGAGCTGAATGCTTCCATCAGGGAGCCCAGACTTACTTCCTTACATCTGATATGTGAGCGCTCTAAGGGTTCTGATCCCTGTGGTGCCTTTATAGGTTCAGAGATAACAGGATGTATATTCTCTGATCGTGCTACTGCTGCAGAGAGTCGGTGAGTTTCTTCTTTCTCTGCATCAGGAGTCGGGGAGAATGACTCTGAAGCTTCCAGCAGTGCAGTCCCCTTCCATGCATTGGCTCTTGGCTGTGAAATGTGTGGATGCTCTGGTTCCACTGATGTGGTCACAGATATCTGTGCCTGAGCAGACTGTGCTGCCAAATCTGATCCCAGGTGCTCTTCTTCTTTTTGCTCTGCTTCTTGACCTGTAAAATACAAGGCCTGTAGAAGACCAGAGTATTCTTCCGCCGTTTTATACAAATCAGTCCTGGATTGCTCCTGTATTTCTGTTCCATTCACTATAGGAGCTAAATCAGGTACAGTTTCAGTGTCACGAGCATCAGATTCTTTCACCAAATGCAATGTGTGCAGAGGTTTTGAATCTGCTTGTAAAAGCATAGCCAGTTGCTCCTGGGTCTCTTCCTTTTTTGAATAACCCACCTCCAACTCTTCCTTTTTGGCTTTGCTAACAGAAGGTAGTGATTCTGCCAGTTCAGGCACAGACTCTGAAGCTTCAGGTAAGTAATGAGGAATCCCTTGCTTCCCTGTTTCTTCAGTGGGAAGGAACAAGGCTGCATTTTTCACTTCCATTTGTATAGGAATAGTGAAGTCAACATCTTGGTTTTTAGCTTCAGGTGAAATTGATTGTTCATGCATAGGCTGCATGTTGCTAGTACTATTTGGATACAGCATACCCTGAGTTGCTGGATCAGATAGTACAGTTACAGTTGAATCAGAA
>CM034703.1:38905858-38919754 GCA_020142125.1 Phrynosoma platyrhinos
ATAGGGGTTCACCTCTTATCCACTGCTGCTTCCTCCTCCTGCCTCCTGGCACACCATGCTACCCCTTGCATCTGTCCTCCTCCTCTATCTTGGACTTCCTCTCTTTCTCCTCCTCCTGCCTTGCGCTGAGCCACCCCTTCTTCCTCCTCCCCCACCCGGCGTATAAGATGACCCCTGAGTTTGGAGAACCATGACCTAGTCCATGACCTAGTCGTCAGCTCAGACTTCAGATGACGTCTCTCCTCTCAATGATTGTCTTAAAACAGTAATGGACTGGATGAGGAAAAACAGATTGAGACTGAATCCAGACAAAACAGAGGTATTAACAGTCGCGGGCCCGAAACCAGGTCTGGGAATACAACTTGCAGTCCTGGATGGAGTCACACTCTCCTCCAAGGACTGTGTTCACAGTATGGGGGTACTCCTAAATTTGTCGCTTCTCAGGACAAATCAGGTGAATGCAACTGTCAGGAGTGCCTGCTATCAGCTTTGGCTGATACGCCAGCTGTGCCCTTTCCTAGAGACTAGGGATCTTGAAACTGTGGTACATGCTCTGGTAACCTCCCGTCTCAATTTTTGTAATGTGCTCTACATGGAGCTACCCTTGTGCTTAACTCGGAAACTTCAATTAGTTCAAAATATGGCAGCCAGGTTAGTTACTGGTACATCTAGGAGAGAGCACATTACACCAGTGCTGAAATCTTTCCATTGGCTGCCTATTAGTTTCCGAGTACAGTACAAGGTGTTGGTTATGACCTTTAAAGCCCTACATGGCTTGGGTCCAACTTATCTCCAGGACCGCCTTCTTCCATACGATCCTCCCCATGCATTTTGGTCTTCTGGGAGGAACCTGTTACAGCCTATAAGAACCAGGTTGTCGGTGACTTCCCAGAGGACTTTCTCTGCTTCCACTCCCAGATTATGGAATGGCCTGCCGGATGAGATCTGTCTTATTTCCACTCTTGACGGCTTTAAAAAAACAACAACAGTAAAGACGGATCTTTTCCAGCAGGCCTTCCCTGAATAATGTCCCGGCCCAGAAGAGAAGACAAAGACAAAGACTCAGGCTATTCACTCCTCCAACTGCCATTGTTTAGTCGAGCTGCCATTTTAAATAATTGTATGTTTTTACTCATTCGGTATTTTAATTTTGCATTAGTTTAATATATTTTTAAGGGGTGGGTGAGTTAGGGAATGGGTTATTGGATCTTGTTTTAACTTGTTGCGATGTTTTTAACTTGTTGTACGCCGCCCGATTGCACTGCAGAGGGGCCGGATAAAAATAAAAATTATTATTATTATTAATTATTATTATGTAGATTCAAGCGATTAGTAAAGTTTGGTTTTTTTTAAAATCTACAAGCTATTTGTGTTGTCTCTGAGCCAGCTTCAGTTTTTAGAGGAGCATTGTTAGACAAGGACATGTTTCTGCTGCTCTGATGATTTAAAGCTAGACCCTGACAGGCTTGGCTTTGATACTTTTGATATTTTGATAATTTTTGTTGCCTTAACAAAAGCTGAAGCCATAGGAAACTCTAATCCCCAACATGAACTGAGTAGGTTCTATCATTTCTATCACCCACAGATATGGAGGGGTTGTATAACTCCTCTTGCTTTCCCTCATAATGAAATTCCCAGGTGGACTTGTTGCTCTCAGAACAATTTGTCCAAAGAGTGTCTCCACATTTTGCCTCATATCTTGACTTCTACAAGGGGTAGAGACCTACTGTTTTGCTTTAGTCATGATACCTACCAGAAAGTCAAGGTGGTGGAGGACTTCAAGTGGCATGAGGTATTGTTTGTTACTACTTACACCAGACCTATTTATTCATTATTAACGGTAAATATAGAGACTATAAAGACATTTTCAAGGAGGTTTGCTCAATCATGTAGAATTTCTAAAAAGCTAACTATAAGCTGACCACTCACAAAAGTTCAGAATTCTACACTGAGCTCAGTCCAGCAAGGAGGAACTTGTTTTTGCAAACTGGATCTGAATGCAGATGCAACAATTTACCCAATGCTCATTGGCACTGTAGTTGGTCATCACTTTCAGTCAGCAGTGTATACTGTTTCTGCGTATATATGTACTTTCCTATGTCCATACTATTTCTCACAATTCAAGTCACAGGTAAATCTTCTGCAGCAGGCATCTACAGCTAGATTAGCTATAGATTTTCTTTGCAGCTTGCAGTGTGATTATGATGCTATTAATGCCTGATATTTTCTTTTAATTATTGTATAATCACATAAACGTCTAGATCAGGGGTTGGCAAGTTCCCCTTACCTGGGGCCGGTCCGGGGATCCCCAGGTCTTCCGCGGGCCGATGTTGGGGTGGAGGGGAATGGCGGCGCATGAGCTACTGTGCGTGCACGCCGCCACCCACTGCTGCCATGCACACTGCTGCCGCGCTGCTGTCGCACATGTCGCAGCCACCATTTTGTTTTCCAGAATGGCGGCCGCAACTCGTTCACACATGCGCAGTATTGAACTTAATTTCAATATGCATGTTCCTTCCCTTGTCGTTTATTAGGGACATAGCTAAACAGCACAATGATAGTCTCAAACAATCCTGCATGGCAGGGGGTTGGACTGGATGGCCCTTGTGGTCTCTTCCAACTCTATGATTCCACAATCTGTCACTGCTTAGAGCTCAGCTTCTATACTTTACTTGAAAGCTTGTATTTCATTAAGCTTGTACTTCATTTAATTGGTTTACACAAAAATCTCACGTTGTCTTTCTTTCTAACTACTGTTCCATCCGCCCTGACCTACTTCATTCTCTTTTCATCTGATATTTATCTAGAATCTACAGTGGTCCTCCATGTGCTCATTCACCAGTTTCTTCAATGTACTCCCATTCATTATATTTATTTCAACAGAATATGAACCTAGACCCTTCAAGCAATGCAGGAAGTCAGCTACGTCATGCTGCTATCTCAAGATTCCTCCTCAGCCAATAACTTTTTAATCACAGTGCATCACTTTATTTAGGGACTATGTGTGGGTGTGTTGGAGGAGAAAAACTTGTGCAGCTTAGGAGGAAAAAACACATTTAAAATTAGGAAGGGAATGTGTCTCCTCATGAAATAAGTGACAATTAGGACCAGCTACAGAATAGAGGAGGCCCTCAATAAAATGCTTTCTGGTAAGCCCTTACCTTCATCAGTGTAATACTTATAAAAGGTTTTTTTTTTACTATAAGTCTCAGAATCCCCAACCCAACCAGTACAGGTAGTGGTTATGCATGACTATAGTGGTTGTGGAGTATTTTGGGTGTTGCAGTACATCCCTAGTATATCCAAACTCTGAAGTTATGGACTGAATGGTTGTCTTACCCTGAAATAATGAAAGGAAGGCAATACTGCAGTCCATGAGCCACCACTGGTGGGCAGCTTGCTGTGGTGGCATGAACACTGGTAGTCCTGTCATTGCCAAGTAGCTGAGATAGGATCGTCCATTTAAATAACCTGCATAGCACCACTAATCCAGGGCTTTCTTGCACATTTAAATGGACAGAGCCAATGAATCAGGTATTCCTCAAAAGAAAAGAAACAAGATAATTATAATAGTGGGCATCAGTGGGGCAAGGGGAAGGGGGGTTCAATTCTCCCCTAAGACTAGCCATTGCCAAGACTGAGTAAAATTCAGAGCCATGGTGGTTTAAGTCTTGAATTATGACTCTGGAGATCAGAGTTTGATTCCCCAATTGGCCATGGAAACCGACTGGCTGACCTTGGGCAAGTCATACACTCTCAGCCCCAGAAAACCCTGTGATAGGTTTGCCTCAGGGTTGCCGTAAGTTGGAAACAACTTGAAGGCAAACAACAACAACAACAGTATTGGACCCTCAAACTCCTACATAGTGGATTCTCCCCAGGAAGTGTACTGTTTGACATTTAGAGGCAAAGAAGGACCTTGGGGCCTCAAAAGAACTCTGAAGGCTACATGAGGGCTACAGGATGCACTTTCCTCACCACTGGTATTTTTGTTTTTGTTGTCGTTGTGTGCCTTCAAGTTGTTTCCAACATATGGCGAACCTATCATAGGGGTTTCTTGGCAATATTTGTTCAGAGGTGGTTTGCTGTTGCCTTCCCCTGAAGTTTAGGACATGCAACTTGCTCAAGGTCACCTACAGAGCTCATATATTAACAAGGAGCCCAGACATAGGGGTGCATTCTTCCTTCCTTTTTAAGCCTCTGAACAGATTTTCTTTTGTGTGCTGCTTCTGCCAGGAAGGAGAGGGACATCCATCTTTTCTTGTTCTTTGCTTAGCCCAAAGTTTTTCTTCTGCATAAGGAAACATGCAGGGGTAGCTGCGTTGGCCGTTTAGCAAATTCAAACAAAAGTCCACCAAACAGTGATACCTTTATTGGCCAACCAAACTGCACAATATACTTGGTGCAAGCTTTGAAAGTGCAGCTTCAAAAGCTAGCAACAAGTATATTGTACATTTGGTTGGCCAGCAAATATATCACTGTTTGGTGGACTTTTGTTTGATTCTTCTGCATACAGTGTATTTTGATATATTCTTGATTCTCTTAATGAGCCCCTCATTAAGAATGTGGCCATCTTGACCACACTCTGATGTTGCTTGGCCATATGTTTCCTGGTTTTCAACTGTGAAACATTAGAGGGCATGGCATATAGTCTTCCTGACAAGTAGCTGTTAATGAACCAAGAATGTATTCTGTCTACTTTTAAAGCCATCTGATTTGGCAACTATTTACTGTGAATGACACAATTTAATTGTACTCTGTGTATTTACTTTTGTCTGTCCTGAATCTTCTACCATTGTTTCTGTAGAACCTTGGGTTCTAGGATTATGAGTGGTGTATAATTTTATACATCTCTATCATGTCTACTTTGACTTGTCTTTTTCCTACATTGTATGTATGTGCCTTCAAGTCACTTGTCAACTTATGGCAACCCCATTCATTTCACAGGGTTTTCTTAGGCAATGAGTACTCAGAAGTGGTTTTGTCAGTTCCATCCTCTAAAATATAGCCCACAGCACCTGGTATTTATTGGCGGTCTCCCATCTAAGTACTAACATGGCTGACCCTGCTTAGCTTCCAATATCAGACAGGATCTGGTGCCTTTGGATAATTAGATGCTACTTTTCCTACATTAAACCGATCCAGACATTACAATTTGCCCTCATAGTTGAGCTGATCCAGGTCTCTGACCATTTTTATTATCTTTTCTACATCTTTTCCATCTCTAAAATATCCTTTTCAAGTGCAGTGATCCAAATTGTATAGTGTATTGGAGATGTGGTCACACCATGGATTTGTATGAGGGCAGTATGATCATGAAAGCTTTATTTCAGATTTGTCTTATAATTACACCCAACTTGAAACTTGCCTTTTTAAAACAACATCCACACATTGAGTTGACATTTTCATAGAAATATGAACCATTCCAGATTTATTGGTTAGCTTTTGCCACCTCACCTCACTGTATATATGGTTTTAAATCAGTTCAGACTTATGGTGACTCTAAGGTCCTATCGTGGGGTTTTCTTGGCAAGATTTGTTCAAAAAAGGTTTGTCATTGCCTTCCCCTGAGGCTGAGAGCATGTGACTTGCCCAAGGTCCCCTAGTGGGTTTCATGGCCGAGTAGGAAGTCAAACTCAGGTCTCCAGAGTCATAGTCCAACACTCAAACCACTATATCACACTAGTTAAATATTATTTATTTAATTTTGTAATTATTATATCAGCTGTACAGTCTACCAGGTGTTACCAACTGGCGTTGGTCAATGATTCAGATTCTATCCAAGAATCTTAGAATCAGTGAGGTATCACTGGACAATATGGCACATTCCAAGCAGTGTCACTTTTAGTAATTGTGCTGCTATGATCCTAGCTGACATCCGTAGTCAGTTATGATGCTTTAAGTTAGACTTATGCCTTTATAAATGTGTCCTGTTCACATTTACATTCTGGATACCATTGCCATGATCATAAATGACTCCAAAACCCACCTTAAAACCAAGGCAGCTGCACTGAGGGACAGAGTTCTACAGCACTGGTAATTGGGGTGATGAAGGATGAAGGATCTGCCCAGCCTCCTCCCGATAGTGAGATGTGGTGTGCTGAGAAGTTGTGACAAGATGCCTGTGGTACACCTGTGGTGTGCTAAAGAGCTGTGACAAGACACCCTGCTTTTGCTTCTTGCATCATAGCTTGCTGGCAGAAGGAGGCTGGATACATCATCCTTCAGTGCCCCACTCATTCCGCACCAAAGAATTCCATCTTTTGGTGCAGCTACTTGGATCTTAAAGTGGGTGGGTTGGATTTGGAGATGGATGGTAGCTACAACATCATGATTATGTATCTAATGCAGAATCTTGGCCCCTGTCTATGGCCATTTCATTCAGATGTTTTGTCAGTCTGTTTGGAATTTCTCCTAGAGTACAGAGCACAACTGGAACTATAAGTGTTTTCTTTTTTCAGAGATGTTGAATCTCAATTTGTAGGAATCTCAACTGGTTTGTTGTAGTAGTTATTATTAAAGTAGTATTCAATGTCTTCATTGTTTTGTAAAAATGTACCTGCAATTAGTTAATAATAATAATGACCTGCCCACAAGTGGACTGGTGCCCACAAATTCATGGTGGTTGGTTCATTAACAGCTACTTGTCAGGAAGAATATATGCCATGCCCTCTAATGTTTCACAGTCCACACATCTTAAAAACAGTTCCAGGGTGCCTGGCTTCAGTACTGAACCCTGGCAAGCATTGGGGCTTCAGTATATGCTTGAAGATGCCATGTGCTTAAATGAGACAAGAATACCAGTCTAGATGTACTGAAGGGAGAGATGGGAATTTTGAAACCCTTCAGATGTTGTTTAACTGTAAGAACCAGCACACCCATTGGCTATATTGGCTAGCATTGTTGGAAAGTGCAGTCCAAAAATATCTAAAGGACTACATGATTCTCAAACCTGATCTAAGAGCTAGAACAATTTATCTCATAATTCATTTCCTACCATATTTCCTAGTGTTTGGAATGTTATTTTAACACACACACACAAACAGAGAGAGAGAGAGTACAGTTCATTCTTTTTTTCTTTTCTAATACATTTATTAGTATTAGTCATTGCTCATTATTAAAAGACTAAAATGTGCTGAAAAAAGTACACATAAAATACAAAAAAGATCCACTATGGCCAAAATCTCCTGAAATAGTGCCTTACAAAGCAATGCTTTAGCAGTAATTATTTAAATAGTGTGTGGAGCCTGAATAGTGATCAAAGTTTATTATACAACATGTGGGCTTTGATATTTCATAACAAAGATTATTCTCACTGAACAGAATCATCCCAAAACTATGAATTCCTGAATAAATTAGCAATTTAAATATGTAAGGGCTTGTCTGCCTAGACAAATTACTCCAAATTCCCCACTGGGCTTGCTGCATCCTGTTTATATGATACAAGGCCAAAACCCCAAATTGGGTGCAGATTGTCTTCATGACACCTGCGCCCAATCCAGAGCTTCCTCCTCCTAACTCACATTTAAATAATTCATGTTTTGCTGAGCATTTTCAGCTCTTTGCAGTGATGGTGACAGTGACTACCTTCATTTGGAATCCCTGCAAACCATCTGTTGCTGTCGCAGTGGGTGCAAGTCACTGAGGGCAGAATGAGGCATCCAGCATCAATAAAATGGCTGGGCCTCCTGGTTTTAACCTCAGCAACTGCCTTGTGTGATGAACATGAACCACAAAGTAAGCAGCCACCCAATGTTCACTGCAAGAGCTGAAAATGAACAGCAAAAGAGAGCAGGTGGGGAAGGAATTTGGGGTTGGAATGTGGTACACCAGAGTATTCTGGTAAGTGAAGATGGGGCCTTGGTCACAATTGCAGTCTTGTGGGGATGATAAACACCACAGGCAAGGAGCTATTGAGTTAGAAGTGTTCTTAAGAACAGCAGGCAGGAGAAAGGTCCTCCCATATTTTGAAAGACTTCTCCCTTCACAATGCACTGTCTGCTCATTTGCTATTGGTTTCCACAGAACCTAGCAACAGACAAACAAGGGATCAAGGCTGTAGTCTTGCAAAGATGGTGGACAGCTCTTGACATCTGTTGTGGGCCCCAAGCTGGGCCCTGATCAATGGCAGCTGACTGACCATGCCTACCTGTGAAGCCAACCCAGAGTAAAGGACATGTACAGCCAAGGAAGATAAAGACATAAGCGACCAAGGAAAGCAATCTTGGAATCTCTGTGTACAGTCTTAGAGTCTTATTCCTGACAAAAGAAAGATAAGATGCTGCTCAAGAGAAGCGGCTTTCTTCTTGCTTCACATGCTGTTGAAGCACTTCCATTCTATTCCCAAGGGAGATGATCCTAAAGCGTGTCTTTTGTCGTGCTGGAAAAATCCATTTGGCAAATGGAAGGAAAATGGATGTGCTACCGCAGCATGTGGAGAGGCAAGGAGAATGCCGCTTCTCTCTTACTTCATCTCAGCTTTCTTTTGTCACGAGGTAAGGTTCTTAAAGTCATGAGCTGACCAATTGATTTATAGGACTTCTTCAATAAATGTGGGTCCTTGGCCTGAAGCTTTTTTGGGGTCTGTGCTGTTCTCTAGAAATCTTAACATACAGAATGCCTACCTTGCAGAGTTGGATATCCGTTCACACCACAAAGTTGTGGTGTTTCAATTAAAATGAAAATCTACAGGGAGATAGTAACCCAGCTATAAACCTGACTGCTAAGCTTGAATGGGGAAAAAACATGGAGTGTGGGTAAGGTCTCAAAGTCTTTTTTTTAAAAAAAGGAGGGAGGAAATACAAGCCAAATTTATAAACAATTTTTTTAAAATCTGGAATAATTTGTTATTTGTTGTTGAATTGGCTTCAGTCCATGAGAATCCTATGAATGAGAAATTTCCAGGAGCCCCAGTCATCAACAGCCCTGCTCAAATTTTGCAAATTCAGGGCTGTGGCTTCTTGATTAAATTGATTCACGTGTAGTGCAGTCTTCCTCTTTCTTACTGCCTTCTATTTGCCAAGCATTATTATATTTTCCAATGAAGCTGTATGCTATATTTCAGAGGAAGGAAATGGCAAAGCCACCTCTGAGTATCTCTTTCTTAAGAAAACACTGTGAAATTTGTGGGGTCACAATCACTCAACAAGCAACTTGAAGGTATACACACACATCTCATGATACCTCCAAGGCATGATAGCCTCAGTTTAGTCATTTTAGCTTTTATGGAGAGTTTAGGCTTAATTTGCCTTGGAGGGTGTTGAACTCTCATATATGGAGGAACTGGATGGACTGCTTTCAGGAGTTTCAGGATTTACTTGTATATTCCTGCATAACAGTGGATTAGACTAGATAGATTCTATGATCTATGGTTCAGTTATTTGTCTTTTTTGGCAATCTATGGTGTCTGTAGAACTCTGTGCCAGCATCATATTTCAAATAAGTTTCTTCTTTTTCCCACCAGGTTTCTTCACTATCCAGCTTTCACAACAATATGTAGAAATGGTGTGCATGATTCTGACTTGAGAGTTTAAATTATTTATTTTTTGTACTTGAGGATCTTGTCCTGTTTCCTCATAGCTGCCTTTTCAAGTCCTAGTCATGATCTGATTTCTTGACTATAGTCTCCATTTTGATTTACGACTAAGCCAAAGTATAGAAAATCTCTGACTATGTCTTCATCACCCACTTTAGTGTTATGTCAACCATGTGTGGTCATTATTTTTATTTTGGAATTATTATTATGCAGCATTATATGCATAAACATCATTTTTAACACTGCCTCTATTCTGCTCCCACAAAACAGTATAGGAGTATAAGAACTCTGACTTAATTAGAAAAAATATTGACCAGGTACAGCAATAGCAACAAATATTCACACTTCTTTAACATGCTGCACATTGGAAAACAGATTGCCCAGGCTTACTGCAATCTATCAGTGTCTCATGCTTCACTAGCATGTCTTCTGCATTTTATTTTGAATGAACCAAACTTCCCATTGTAGGATGATATGAAGCTGGGCAGCCAGCCTTAGCTCTGGCAAACAATCAAGACAGAAGCAAGTTCCAACAAAACAGTAGAGCAATTTCTTTCTAAATCAGGATTGCATTCAGGTCTGTGACTGAACAACAAGTTAGAATATGAGAATCATAGAGCCAGAGAGTGCTGACAGACCTATGACTCATTTTGTCAAATGCCCTCTCAGAACTCAACATCAGTAGTTTAGTGGTAAATGCTGAAGTGCAAAAATGCATTCTTACAGACCCTATAGCCATTCACCACAAGGAAAATCCAAACATTCGGGAACCTGCACTGATGCATTTAAACAAATAGGGTTCTCATATATCACAGTCTAGCCTTAAGTCTTCAGTATTCATGTGTCATCTCCAGGTGGGAGATGAAAGTGCAAATTCTCTAGTTTTTTGGAGGGGAACTGAGCTCTGGGCAAAAGAAAAGGGCTGTCTGCAAATCTCCAGCTCACCTAGGAGAGCAGCAGCTTGCTAAAATTTCTAAATGTAATGAAAGCTTGTTTGCTTTCAGTACTGCTTGCAAAAAGTCTATGTCTTTACTGAGCTCCCTCTTTACCACCCAGCACTTGTATTGGCTCATCTTCTGTTCTGTGCTGGTACTTGTTTTGTAAGGGTAGGTGAAAACACGATATGCTGACTGTAGTCTCCTCTCTGCCCCTCCTAAAATGACTTCAGGAAAGTGCAGATATCCAAATTGTTTACCACATATACTCAACTATAAGTCAATCTCATGGGTAAGTCAAGGGGCCAAAATTATGGATTTTGATATGACCCATGGATAAGTTGAGGGTAAAACGTAGAGGCATGTAACAAAGGATGTAAAGGAAAGGAAGATGCTGCCAAAGAATTTATACAATTCCAGCAGGCATAACTGTTTATGCTCACTCTAAAGACTAAATGATGGCTGTCCAAAATCACTTAGTGAGCATGTATGAAGAGCAAAACAAAGACCAGGCACAGGCAGGGCTAAGAAGGCACATGCATGTAAAAAAAAAAAAAAAAAAAGATGGGAAAGTAAAGCAAAGAAATTGGAGACTACGGGCCTAAGCAGACGGGCAACCGTGGGCCGCCCTGGGAAGGTGCACCGCGGGACTGAGGCATCCCCATGCCACGATCCTGCGACGCACCGTCAGTGCCCCTGGAAAGGAGCGCTAAAATAGCGCTCCTTTCATATGTTGCCGAAAGTGCACCACAAAAGGTTGCAGCGCACTTTCGGTGACCCTTCCGCCGCAGCGTGTCCAGATGCTGAGGTGGGAGGTCCTCCTCGGAGCGCCGGCCGTGCGGAGGGCCGGTGGCTCCGAGGATGATCTTGGGAGGGGGAGGGGGCGCCGAGCGTGCGGCTGCCCCTCCCCTCCCCTGCGCCAAAGACGGCTGAATTAGCCGTCTGCTTAGGCCCTACATTAGCAGTGCTTATAACCTTTAATTTTAATGTTGAAGTTGCTTGAGTTTAACCCAGAAAAGCTGATATACACAAATGTCTTATTCAGATCCTTCAAAGCCCAGTTCCTTTCAGCATTCCTTTGAGGGGAAGTACAAAGAACTGCCACCACTGCCATTTTCCCACCCAGGCATTCAAAAAGGCCAGAAATCATGCCACAGTAGAGAGGTGGAGGTTGCTGATATAGTTTGGTGCATCTTGGTGCAAGGGGCTTGGTCCATCTTTTAGATACTCCTGGAATGGACTAAGCTCTCGCTTTTTGCCACTCTAATCAGAGAAGGGGATGGTTCTTTTTTCAATAAGAGTTAAAGTACCAAGCTGGCATTGACCATAGGATAAGTCAATCAATGTTTTCTGGGTCAATTTTTTGACTAAGCTTTCTAGACTTGTACATGAGTATACACAGTATTTCATGTTCACATGTGAGAATAAATGATTCTATTAAAAAAAAGGCTCATTTATCTATGATTTTTTTGTAACATTTTTGTGCAAAAAAAATCAATTTACACACACACACACACCTTGTGAAATAATATTCTGCACACAAATAGTGTGTGTTTAACCTGATTTTTGCTAAAAAACAAAACAAAACACACAACCCCAAAATCTTCCCAAAATACAATAAATGAACTTCTGGTGGCAACGGGAGGGTGACAGGTTGCTTAAGATGAGGCTCGTCTTAGCGATCACCAAGATAGACATCTAGGGATTGATATCCCTATCCATCCATGCTTGGAGAAGAGTTTGTAGAGAGGGGGTTGAAGGAGGACCTTGATCTTTACAGGTAGGACCTCATGATCATGATCTCCCAGCCTGAAGAGACAAGACCAAAGAGCAGCCGGGTCTGTCTATGGCTGTCATTTCTGGCACTGAGCCCAGCATGTTGCTAAAAATCTTCTTAAATTAGTCAATAGAAATAGAAATTAGAGTAAGAACTTTGGCATACTGTCCTTCCTTCTTAATTTCTTTGGACTAAGTTTATCTGACCTAAGAGTGAAAGTAAGCACTACATTTATCTTTAGCTACTTTTGCAGCTTTTCTTCTGTTTGTCATTTAGCTATTGAGACTACTTTCCCTTTCCAGACGGGAAGTGGCTTTTGTATAAATAAAGAAGCTGAACTACAAAGACTGGATTAAAGAGGAGCTGAAAACAGAAAGTAGAAAGGATATAAGAGAAGGAATAATAACAATAGAGAAAGGTGTAAAGAATGTTTTAAATTAAAAGAGGGAAGGGGAGAAAGGAAAGAACAGAAAATGTATGACAGTGAAAGCTAGAAAGACGGGCAAGGCAAGAGCTAGAAAATGGTGGATGAGAGTTTGAGATTCTAAATTATAATTTAAGGTATAAGCAAAGAAAGAACAATTTAAGAAGTAAAGAGTTCCAGGAAAGTAAATAATTATTTGTATAATTATACTTGTATAATTGTACTATACTTGTATAAGGTAAAAGTTAAAATAAGAGGATAAAAATAATTGGAGGGGAGAAAAAATCCCGGATAAGAAAAGTAATAGTGAATGGAGGATCAGGGAAGAGATGAACAGGAGAAACAAACAAGAAAGAAATGATAGAAGGAGGATACGGGATAAGACAGCTAGAGATTGAAAAAAAAGTGATTTATAGTAAAGAGCTATGAAGGGGAAGGAGATATAGAGACTGAGAAAGAAAGGGTGCGTCGGAAAGAGAACGGGGCATGAGATGACAGATTAAAAAATTCAAATGAAAGAAATAACAATTAAAAAATAGCATTAATATTTGCAGATGCAGAAAAGGCCTTTGATAACATTAACTGGAATTGTATGTTGCAAATTCTGATTAGAATGGGTGTAGGAGAAAACTTTTATTAAGTGTATTAAAAAAATATAACACAGCAAACCGCCCAATTAATAATAAATGGGGGGAAAATCTAAAAAAATTGCAATTAATAAAGGAACATGACAGGGATGCCCTCTTTCATCACTACTATTTAGTGTTGTGCTTGAAACCATGATTAATAAAATTAGAAATGAAAAAGAAATAAAGGATCTAAAGATCAAATGCATAGAATATAAATTGAAGGCTTTTGCCGATGATTTAGTTTTTATTTTGGATGAGCCAGTACAACAAATAGACAAATTGTTTGACATTATTGAAGATTTTGATAAAATATCAGATTTTAAAATTAACAGGAACAAAACATTTTTATTAACTAAAAATCTGCGAAAAGAAGAAGAATCAATTATGGAAAACAAATCAAGATGTCAAGTAAATAAGAAGGTCAAGTACTTAGGAATCTGGCTAACAAATAAAAATACTGATTTGTATGAGAAGAACTATAAAACTAAATGGAAATAAATAAAAAAAGATTTATATGTTTGGAATAAATTGCAACTGTCATTATCCAGACGTATTGAATCAATCAAAATGATGGTATTACCAAAAATGATTTTTTT
>CM034703.1:38942251-38976285 GCA_020142125.1 Phrynosoma platyrhinos
GTACTTGTGGAGACCAATTAGATCATCACTTTTACTTGATAACAGTCAGGGATTTTATAAGGTGTATGAAGGTAATGATGGTACTATGTTGATAAGACTTAAACTTTCCAAAGCATTATGCATTAAACCTAAAATGCATATATAAAGGTTCTCTACGGTCCCCCTCCACTCTTGCTAAGCTGGATGGGACCCCTTGAGACCATCTTTAATCCCCAAATAACTTGCTGCCACCACCCAATGATTAATCAGTTACCCCCAGCAATGCATTGGGACGTTGCTGGGGCTTCTACTGGCAATTGACAACAAGTGAGGAACTTGCCAAGCTAAGGCCTATGAACAACAGGAGTGAAAAGAGGCAAAGTACTTAAGGAAAAGTTTTATTTTAAAGAAAAGAACATTAAAGAAAAAGGTCACTACATGGAGGACAAACTGGTCCTCCAGGCACAAACTTAAAGTATCAGTTACAAAATTATAATCATGTCTCCACTTCTCCTCAGGACTCTCTAGAAGGTTCTCCACCAGCAGTACACCACCAGTGATTGAATTCAAAGATATAGCTGTGTTAGTCTGTAGAATCAGTATGTAGAGAGATCTTGCAGTACCTTTGAGACTAACTGAAAGAAAGAAGTTGGCAGTATGAGCTTTTGTAGACTTCAGTCTACTTCCTCAGATACATTTGGTTGAGTGGTAAGCCAGGGACAGACTTATATATGCCCTAGGTGTGTGAGAATGCCCATTTGAATTCAAAATCCTTTGTGTATGGAAATGAAGTGGCAAGTGACCAGTTTTAATGATGGTCGTTTGTAAACCAAGACAATGTAAACTAGCCTTTGTGTATGGAAATGGGTAAAGTGAGTAAAGGAGGTATTCAGTGCCTCCATACAACAAGGTAGAGTTCCATCTTGCCTAAAGGAGGCAGTTGTGAGGCCTTTGTTTAAAAAGTCATCCCTGAATCCCACAATAATGAATAATTATTGGTCAGGGTCCAACCTGCCATTTTTGAGCAAGGTTTTAGAACGTGTGATGGCTTCCCAACTCCAGAGGTTTCTGGATGAAACTGATTATCTAGATCCATTTCTATCTGGTTTCAGGCCTGGCTATGGAACAGAGACAGCCTCAGTCGCCTTGGTAGATGACTTACACAGAGAACTGGACAGGGTGAGTTAGTTCTGCTGGATCTCTCAGAGGCTTTCGATACCATCAACCATGGTATCCTTCTGGACCACCTCTCTGGGATGGGACTTGGAGGTACTGTTTTACAGTGGCTACGTTCCTTCCTGGAGGGGTGAACCCAGAAGATGATGCTAGGGGACTCCTGCTCATCCCCCTAACCATTGCCCTGTGGGGTCCCTCAGGGTTCTGTGTTGTCCCCTATGCTATTTAACATATAAATGAAGCCATTGGGTCATCCAAAGTTAGGGTACAGTGTCATCAATATGCCAATGGCACTCCTCTGCTACTCTTTCCACCCCAATCTAAGCAGGCTGTCCTGGTCTTAAACCAGTGCCTGTCATTGGTAATGGACTGGATGAGAGCAAATAAGTTGAAATTTAATACAGATAAGACAGAGGTACTCCTGGTCATTCAGAAGGCAGATCAGGGAATAGGGATCCAGCCTGTGTTAGATGGGATCACACTCCTCCTGAAGATGCAGGTTCGCAGTTTGGGGGTACTCCTGGACTCAGCTTTGAACATAGAAGCCCAGGTCTCTGCAGTGATCAGGAGTGCTTTTGCATTTAAAACTTGTCACCAGCTGCGCCCATTCCTTGAGACGCCAGATCTGGCCTTAGTTGTACATGCCTTGGTTATATCCCATTTGGACTACTGCAGTGTGCTCTACTTGGGGCTGCCTTTGAAGAGTGTTCACAAACTTCAGTTGGTCCAAAGAGCTGCAGCCAGGCTGCTAACAGGGACAGGTTATAGAGATCACGCAACACCCTTGTTGAAACAGCTCCACTAGTTGCCAGTTTGTTTCCGGGCACAACTCAAAGTGCTAGTGATAACCTTTAAAGCTCTATATGGCTCAGCTCCAGGCTATTTGGCAGACTGTATCTCCCCCTATGAGCTGGCCGAGGCTCTGAGATCCTCAGGGAAGGCTATTCTTTCCATCCTACCAGCATTACAACCATGGTTAGTTAGGACACGAGAGAGGGCCTTTTCCATGGTTGCCCCTAGACTCGAATTCCCTTGCCCAGGGATACAGAATGGCCCCTGCCTTGATGGCCTTCCACCAACAGGTGAAAATCTTCCTTTTCAGACAGGCATTCAAAACAGAAAACTTTTAATGAACAGCATGGAATACTATATTATTTTAAATGAATTTTAAACATGTTTATCTTTTTTATTTTATTGTAGTAGTTTAATTCTGTTTTTATGTATTATTTTTGAATGTTTTTATTGCATTGGGTTTTTTGTTTTTGTTTTTTTAAATGTTGTAAACTGCCCTGAGTCCCAGTCCTGGGAGAAGGGCAGGAATAATAATAATAATAATAATAATTCACAAACGACTATCCATAAAACTGGGCTTGTCACTTCATTTCCATACTGTGGAAGGAATCATAACATTTTTCATTACAGTTGAAAAAGAAAAGTTGTTGATTTCAAATTTCCCTTTATAAAATCAATAGTCACATTCCAACTGGGTACTTCTGTTAGATCCCAGTGATTCTTTAAAATTTGCAATTGCTCTCCCTCCTGCAACACCCTTCCTACTCATACACCTTAAAAACCTGTCCAGGAGCAGGTTTTTAGAAAGCACAGATAGCTGGAGGTGGTTAGAAACAATGGGATAAAACAGAGGTACCAAACTTCATCCTGGCTGTTGACTTATCCTGTATCACAGACCTTTTCAACTCTAATTGTAATCATATGTAAACCCCTCCCCTCATTCACAATACAATACAACTTCCACAGTATTTTTTGAATGTGAGTTTGTCCAAGATATAAGCAATCTCCTGTATTAACTTCCTTCCTCTCCAACCAGACTCCAAAACACAATGTCTAATTAGCTAATGTAATATAAGAGGTCAAGTTGATTCCACATTAGTCCTTTTCTCTGGAATTGCCATCCTTTGTTCACTCACTTGATAATCTGCCTGTGGCATTCCAGTTGCATATTCCACTTTGTCCTCCACCCTTTGCACACTAGGAAAACACAGAACCTTATGGGAATCAAGACACTGAGAAGCTATTCATCTGTCTCTCCCAGCTGTGAAGAGGAAGAAACCTTTTCAAACAAGGAACTGCAAACAAAAAAACTCTTAACTAACATCAGGGGAGATCTTTACTGTATGGAACTTACTTATGAATGAATAACATGGAAACATATTATTCATCTGAAAAAGTTTTCTGCTAACATCCCTCAACACTGGCTATACTGGCTAAGGTTGATGGAAGCACTTACTGGGCTACAGCACTACATAAGCATTCTGGATGGTATCTATACTTTTAGTTCCAAATCCAAGTAGTTATGGGGGGTCTATTGGAAAAGAAAACCTATTCATTTTGTTAGATTCTGCATTCATATGCCATCCAATATTACTAAGAGATTTTACACCACTTTCTTGTGAGGGTTCACTGTGTGTCTGTATGCGCGTGTGCATGTGCATGCCTTCAAGTTGGTTCTTGACTTATGGCAATCCCATTAATTTCATTGTTTTTTTTTTTAAAAAAAGCACAGAATACTCAGAAGAGTTTTTGCCAGTTCCTGGAAATAATCCAATTTGATATCGCTTTAACTATCCTGGCCCAGTGCTATAGAATCCTGGGATTTGTAGTTTATTGTGGCACCAGAGCTCTCTGACTGAGAAAGCAAAATATCTCACAAAACTACATTTCCTAGAATTCCCTAGCATTGAGCTGGGGCAGTTAAAGTGACCTCAAACCAGATTATTTCTACAGTGTGTTTTGGATCGGCGTTCCTTTTCAGACAATTATGCCTTATTATGGCCATTCAATTCACTGCAGGGAGCCATACAGTTCCAACTTGGTTTCTCTGGGGCAGCAAGAAAGCCCACAAGTCTACAGTGAAAGATCCAAATGACACAATGAAAGTTGCTTATTTATAGCAAGAACTGCTAAATCAGGGGTAGGCAACCTTTCCCCTTTAAGGGCCAAGGGACTTCAGCTCCCAGAATCCCAGGAACTATTGGCCAACATAGCTGAGGCTTCTGGGAGCTGAAGTCCCTCAGCCCTTAAAGGGGAAAGGTTGCCTACCCCTGTGCTAAATAAATACAGTACAGATTGAGCAGTCTCTCACTCAAAATCTTTCCAAAGGGGAAGAAATCCCTACATGTTTGTAGCAGGATACAGTGTTGGGTAACAGTCCACAAGAAAGTGCATCCCATTCTTTAACAGTCTGGACACAATGGTCTACAGCTTAATGAGATGGTAATAGAAAATCCATGTGCATGTTGAGAGGCATGTTTAGGTTTCAAATTACAAGGATGGTCAGGTTCTAGAGAGAAGCATTCAGTTCTCTGAACCCACTCTTCTCAGCAACCTGAAACATTCATTATGTTAAGTTTATTTTTATCTGGTTCATAGGCAATTTTTTAATGGTTATCCCTGGCAGTAACCTGCAGCATGTACAATAAGCAAATACTCAGCTGGAGTTGTCACAAGGGTGTTAAAAACATATAGGAAGGAAACAAACAATTTCTATCCAAATCACTCTGAAATTAGCCTACCTAATATGATGTGGATACCCTAGAAATGCAATTCAAGAGAATGTGAAGGTGACCAAAGGAGAATGAAATTTTAAAAATCTAAAATTTTGAAGCACCCTAGGAGATGGCATAATTCACAGTATAGGTCCAAAACACACTGCAGAAATAATTCAGTTTGAGACTGCTTTAACTGTCCTGGCTCAATGCTATGGACTTCTGGGAACTGCAGTTTTGTAAGACATACAGCCTTTTCTGTCAGAGAGCTCTGATGCCACAATTCCCAGGATTTCCTAGAGCAGTTAAAGCAGTCTCAAACTGGATTGTTTCTGCAGTGTGTTTTAGTCCACAGATACAGAAACTACGGTAATGTGGTGGACTCCAGGAAACCAGAGTTCAAATCCTCAGCCATAAAACCTTAGGCAAGTCACATTCTCTTAGAATGAAAAAGGCAAACCCCCTCTGAATAAATCTTGCAAACAACAACAACAACAACAACAACTGTGATAGGGTCACCATAAATTGGAGCCAACGTGAAGGCACATAAATATAGACATACTCTACATCCAAAATGGATCATAAATTATACTGTTACATTAGAAAACAATGTACTGCAGTCCTAAGCACACTCATTCGGAAGTAAGAAATAAATGAGCCTTACTTCCTATGTGATGTGAGCTAGTCTATAGAATCTAGCTTGTGTCAAACTCTGGGAAGGAGTCCATCTGCAGGGGATCTTTCTATATACACAGGTACACAACGGTGGTTCACTACAGTCTAACAACCATGGTCACAGGCATATTTTGCCATTATCAAAATTTAAGAGTTAAACAGCATCATTCATATTGTAGGTAATCAATTTTTAAAGAAACATTATGTAGTAATTTATAAGAAACACTTACTGGGTAATTTTTTTGGAGGGATGGAAGGATAGGTTCAGGTAGGGCTATAAAAAAAAAGTTTAAAGTTGCTGTGATTCATGTACTTCACAGAAAACAACATACCAGCTACACCAGTGGTGTGAACTGAAGGTCTAGGATAAAACGCTTATTCTAAATGTCCATGTTCTAGGCCTTTTAAATTAACCAATATTATCTGCATATTTTTGTGTGAAACTTGGTTAAACATTCTAGAAAATGAAAGTTTCTCATTTAATTCAAAGACTGTAATATTCCTATCTGATACATGTATACAGGGTTGTCTATATAGGGGGCACATGTATATTTTTTAATGCAAGGGCTTTTAGGTCATGGATAACAGTCCCATTTAGCCTTTAGTAAGACTTTAATCTTTGCGAAACCTAATTCTTGCAGATTCTGATAACAATACAAACAAGCAATAAATCACTATCAGTATCCCCTCTCTTTCTGGATACAACAGACACTGTTGACATACCAACTAAATTAAAAAAAAAACTCTTTTCCTAATTATATTTATTTATAATACCCCTACTGGAATCCCAAGCCAGGTAATTATTGTGAATATTTCTTATAAATTTTCCATGTTAACAAAAGTTTTTCTTTAAATTGAAATATGCTTTATATCAGTGGTGGGCAGCCTGTACAGTCCCAATGTGTGCTCCCTCCAAGCCTCCAACCCAAATTTTAAAAAGGTGATTATTTGCCTCCCACTCCACAAATTGACTCATACTGGCTGCAAAACAGGGCAGTTTTGCCCCCAAAGACTTGCACATACTTTTACCCCTTAAAAAAAGAACTCATAAAAATTGCCCAAAAAATGAAACCAGAAGTGACTTGACATCACATCAGGGCAGTTCCGGGGAGAAGCGAGGGGCTGAAAACTGAGCCTCGATCCTTCTGCAGCTGCCCACTCCTGCTTTACAAACAGTGAAGCTGTAAAACTCCTTGGATGGATGTTCATTTGATTCTAATGTAGCTAACAGTGAATGTATATTTCTGTAAGTATTCGTCAGATTCAAAGATGACATATGGAATTGTATTGGGGCAGTAATCTTACAAATCTGAACATCAAAAGACTCATCTGGTCTCAGAGAGAAGGCAAGACAAAGCAGTTACAGAAGTCTTTTTTTCTGTTATCAAAAGTGACTATTGCATCACTTTTTCTTTTGTGAGAGAAGACATGGGTAAATGAGTTTCTCCCTTATTTCTAACTAAAGATTCCCCCATATTTATTTTTGAAATACATTTTAAAAGCATGTTTCTGAAGACATTGTCATCCAATTTATGTCATATTGTAGTAGATTCCCTAAGAATACTGCAGAGACTATTGTAATCACAAGAGTGGATACTCACCAGTTTTATTATGGCCATACAGTTATAATGCACTATTGTTTAAAGAATTTAAATGTTCATAAATAACCACACTCTAAAAATGCACATCATAATTTCTGATGAAAACTTTTTCTATTAATAGGGTGAACAAAAGGAATATGACACTTTGGAAGGATTCCCACTTTTCTTTTCCCAATTGTCCAGTTAAAATTTTTGGAAGCAAAAGAACCTCCTAAAAGATGCAAGTTCTGAAAAGATGTAATATTTATTGCAATCTTATCTTGTTGTTCCTCAATGTATTCAAGAGCTATATATATGGATCTTTAAAAAAATTAAAGAATGCAAGTTTGAAGCAATCAAGTATTAGATGAAAAAGAATAGTACAGGTAGAGTAGAAATAATTAAGGACTTGCACTAGGGATCAAACCTTTATTATTGTAAGAATTCATGGGTAGGAATTCAAGAACTCATCTTCAGTTCCTATTCATTAAATGGGTGTAATAGTTGTCAGTCTCACAGCATTTTTAGAAGAATAAAGTAGGAAAACACACCTTTTGCCTAAGTGTTAGATGACTATGTAACAAAAAGCAGCAGAAGTTTCTTTCTTACGATCTGTTATTATTTTAAAATATTTGATTCTCGCTGCGAGTTGTATTTAAGAGATAGCAAGAAACCCAACAATCATGCTCCAGTAATTTTCATGAATTGTAATATAACAGTTCCCCAAAGGACTATCATGAAAAAATTCAAGGAAAAAGAGAAATCCAATTTAACCTGGGTGAATTTAATGAGAAAGTAAACGTGTTTTAGGGAAAGGTTCTGAGAAGGAGCTCTAAGCAATTCTAGTAGGGAAGAATCTATATAAATAACTTTGAAAGGAAAAGTCATTCCAAAAGCTAAATATATACTTACTTTGTAAATAGTGCAAAACCATCAACACAAGACTATAGCTGCTTAAAGTGCCTCGACTGGCATCTTTTATGCCACGAAAGCTTGCCCACTTCTTTACAACCAACACTAAAGGGCGCACTCGACTTTCAACTGTAAACAAGACAAATATTTATCAGTAAAAGCAGGCAGGTGCTTCTCAAATGAGATTTATTTATTCTTTATTTTGAGTACCACAAAGGCTCTCAGAGCCACAAAGGCTCTCAGAGTGACTTACAAATTACAAATTAGATGGTTCCCTGCCATCACAGATAGATATACAGATTTATATAGCCTTTCCTGCCTAAAAACATTCTTGAGCTACATCCACACTGCAGAAATAATCTAAGTTGACACCACTTTAACTGCCATGGCTCAATGTTATGGAATTCTGGGAACTGTAGTTTGTTGTGAGATCAGAGTGCTCTCAATGAATATCTCCCAAATGGCTAAATGTCTCCCAAAACGACGACTCCCAGAATTCTACAGTACTGAGCCATAGCAGTTAAAGCGTTGTCAAACCAGATTTTTTCTACAGTGGGGATGCAGTCTCAGTGGATAGTTCATGTCTTTGATTCACATCTACTAAAAAGTCTCTTCCATTCAATCTATTGCATATTGCTTAGTCTTTATGCTAGGACTTCCTTTGCTTTGTGAATGGGCTTAAGCCCAATCTATCCCATAAGGCCTTTAGCACTTTCCAAAACTATAGGCCAGGAGCAGGCAAACTTGGCCCTCTTAGGGATTTTGGACTTCAGCTCCCAGAAGCCTCAGCCACAGTATGGGATTCTGGGAGCTGAAGTCCCTCGGCCATTAAGGGGGACAGTTGCCTGCCCCTGCTATAGGCAATAATTTTCTTACGTTCATCACTTTCTGTCTTTCCCTGTCTCAACTTTCCTCCTTCTGTTTGCTCTTTTATTTCTCTGCTATTTCCTGGAATTGTTTAAATGCAGAGATTGTAAGAACCCTTGAGCAGAAGCCTTCTTTTCAGACCTATTTTTTTCTCTAAAAATGTTGATGCTAGCAAATTCATACTCATGTACTCATGCAGCCACACAGCATTATCCTCACATAAGAAAAGAATATCAGCAGGCTCAGGGGAACCCTGGGTCTTGCAGAAGTACATTTAAAAAAAAAAAACATCCCTAAGGGAGAAAAGCCAAAACCAGCTCAGTGAAAACAGACAATGCTCACTGGGCAAATACAGCTGAACACTGGAAGGCAAAAAACAGAAAATGGGTGTTGTGTAAAGGAATAGCTTCGTGAATATAGGTGACTGTGAAACTAATCTATGTTAGAGCTATATTTTGCTGAAAACATGATGTGGCTATAGCTACCAAAAAGTATATTTCATGATGACTAAAATCTGGCCTTACAAAAAAGTCAGATAACCAAGCTTCCAATAACTCATTCAAACCTACAGAAAGTCATCTTGGGTGAATCCCTTTCTCTTCTCTATTTTAAAAACATATATTTTCACAAATGTTTTTTTCATATCTCATTGTTTTAATGCTATTTGTTATATAATATTGCTTTTGTTTAGTAAAGAACTATTAACCAATATACAAAACTAATAACCTATTTTGTAGCCTGATCCTACATAAGATTCCTGAGATGTACCAGAGAAATAAAATGGATTTGCCAGGCATGCATATAAAGGGCTTCTATGTTCTGTTAATAACTACTAGGTTAGTTTGCAAACATTTAGGGTAACTGAATATATACAACAAAATATATAGACTACTTACTGTATGCATAGGTTCTGAGAAGGAATGTATTTCGTATTCCTACAACGTTGTTTACATTCAAGTCAAACTCCACACAGCTGGGAGGGGAAAAAATAAAACTTGCCCATGTACTTTTACAAAGAATTCAAAATTTTCTAGAGACTAGAGCAGAGACGCAGGAAAATGTGGCTTGAATCTGCTTTTTCTGAAAGTGGGTCAAAACCACAGTCTGCATGGCCTGCTCCCAAGGCAGACTAAATATGCACGGCACGATCGCACAGCACGGTATCAAGCCGTGCCGCTGAGGTTTTTTTATTTTGATCTCCTCCCCACCATGCATGCACACTGTTGCACAAGCAAACCACCTACAACCTCCAGTTACCTCCCACATTCTGTCCAAATGCCATTCCATTGGATGGCCACCCCTTTGACAGGCCACACTGTCATGCATGCAATGCTCTGACGGTACAGTACATGTGTGCATTGGTGTGTCAAGTGATACATTAGGAAAGCACAATCATGAGGCCCCCCCATACAGGCCCCCGTCAACCCATGCCTCTCTGTTGGAATGTCTGATGTATGTATGTTATTATATCCATTGGAGTTGTTGTGCTTTCATTTTTTGCTTTGCTGCAGCCTCACATTTGTGCCAGGTTGTTTACATGCATTCCACTTTGAGTGAGAGTATCCCAGCTTTTTTTTTTGCTCTGGTTTTTCACCCCAGAGCATGGTTTCGTTTCAGTTTCCAGATGCTTTCGAGGTGTGCATCGTCTAAATGCCCTGCCTTCATTTTGCCCATCTGTTTCATCCCTAGGTTGCATCTAAAACATTGGTTGATGAAACTTTTGATTTTCAAAGAGAAGTCTGTTCTGGCTGTTAGAATACCATCTGTGTTTTATTTGTGTACAAATTCAAACAAGATATGTCTAGCATTTTCCATATTCAGTGTCACTAATCTTAAAAGTTGATTTTCAACCCTATAATTTCTTGGTGTAGTATGCTGTTATCTGCAACCTGAAATAATGCAGCTGGGCAAAAAACAAAACAAAACACCCTGCCATTCCTAAAAGCACAAAGCATTTCCCACTCAACTGGAACTGCATGGCTGCTCTACATTTTCTGGAGTAGCCATTCCAGAAAGTCAGCAATTTCCTTGCTGAGAAATAACCATGAAAAAACTTGCACTTCAAGCTAAACACAATATACAAGCATATGATGCAATTCCTGGAAGTATCTGTTAAGCCATAGATCAGGCATAGATTTTCCAAATACTATCCTTTCTACCATTAAGAAAGCTATAGGTGCATCTCATGAAAGAAAATGATATCAGCAGCATTCCTGTGTGGCCAATACCAGAAACTGAGTGCTCAAGTTCATAATTTGTTAAATATAAAACTGTAATCTGAACCTAGTACTCTCTAGTCTGGCAGCTGTATCTTGAATTTTAGATTGTGCAGCTGGGCTGTGAGCACTTAATGGTAAAGGAAATGCACTTGACTTTTGCTCATTTATACATTCCAGTGCTGAATAAAGGCAACAATTAAGTCTTGCTCACAATCTGACCCTCAGTTTGCTCCATAGCCACATATTTAAGAAGACATGTCATTTATCAAGGTGTTGGGAAATTGAATTTTAATGAATTCTAAAGCAGAACTAAACAACTTAATATGATTAAAATAAGTGTAAGGGATTCATCTTAAATGAAAACCAGAGCCTCTGATAAGTAAAAGGTTACAATTAAGATAGAAAATGTGCTTACACTTTACTGAGATAATCAGGAAATTTTAAGTAGCAGAAAATAATCAAATAAACTTACTCTGCTGATTATACTTAGCCAAAAAACTAAGCCACAGCAGGAAAAGGCACTTAATAACTAGTATTAAATCAAATAAGGATAATGGAGAAGAGGACTCATGATGAGGGGCTCATGCCCAAACCCTGCAACTTAGGAGACAGCAAAAAACAGAGGGAATATTTAACAAAATAGAACACAGCACACATCTAGGTGGTGCAATTTTTAAACAAAACTGATACTACAAAAATGAGCCTATTATAAAAAGTGTTGTTGCAAATATATCATCATTCTCTCTCTTCTCAAAATTACTCTGCTTTCTCACAACTTTGTAGTATTTGTGTTGTCTAGGAACATAAGGGGCTGCCATGCACTTGAGTCAGACTGATCCATTTTGCATCTGTAGTGACTTCACTGACTGGCAGCAGTTCCCAAGTTCTCAGGTAAATAACATTTAAATCAATGGCCATCTGATCCTTTTAAGATGAGATGTCAGCATTGGATCTGGACTCCTCTGCAGGCAAAGTATATTCTCTACCATTCATCAACAGTACAGTGAATAGGAAATGCTTGGTACATTTTTAGCTGTACACAGACTGAGAGCAGAGTTCCGAAATGTTATTTTTATGACAACAATTCCCAGAATCCCCCAGGCAGACAGTCATGCTAGCTGGAGTAATCTCAGAATTATTATCTACAAAAGGTAACTTTTCCAAGCTCTGATAGAAAGATATGGAAGAAAAGGTTTAGACAAAATGTCTTAAAGAAGAAACATAAGTCAAAATAACCTACAGAAACAAAAAGAAGCATGCCTCTCCTTCAAAGAAAACAGGTTAGGAATAAAATTAGATATAGTACCTTGTTTCTTGGGCATACTCCCCTCAAAAAAGGTATGAGGAAGAAAGGAGGGATACTGCAACTATCCCATCTCACAGTTTGCCATTCTCCCCTGACATAACTATGATGTAAGGGGCAGCTTGTGCCCTCAACAAAACAGTACCTAAGAACAACCCCATTACAGTCCATTAAAATAGCATATAGAGCCAAATTTTGTTGGAGATGACAGAGGTAGTCCAACATCATCTGGATGGATGCTTGAAATTACAGCATTATAGGAGAGGAAAATAAAAACCCAGAAATAATGTATATCTTCAGTCCCACTGAAATTAAAAAACACTCCCATTATCAGAAAAACTCTCAGTATGTTTTTATATTATATGCCTGAATTATTGCTAGAACAAAGACCTAAATAGTAGTGATAATAACAAGGACTTACCTGACTTTATCCCTGAACTTGACTATTGGCACTTTTGCTCGGATCAACTGAGGTCTCTCAATGTAATTTGCTGAAAATGGCAAGAAAAAAGGTCCTCTGACATCGAACAGATATCTTAATGTATAGTAGGTCAAATATCAAGAGAGACTTCTTATATAACTTCATAGTGGTTATTGCAAAGCAAGCAAATTAAGGATTTTATACTGTGGTAGAAATTAGGTTATCAGATTTAATCACATATAAAACAGTTGTTACTATTCAGTTCAGATTTTTTTCTTCTGTCACTAGCAGGATCTCATTAATTCCCAAGATCAGGACAGGTTTCAATTGGTGTTGAAATAATAAAGAAAACACACAGATTAATGCTAGTATCTAGAAATAATGCCAGATTCATACAATACAAGTAGGCTGATAAAACTACTAGATATTTATCTAGTTATTAGCTTTATTATTAGCTTTATTTATTAAGTGCCGTAGATGTACACGGCGCTGTACAAAACCAAATAAAATCCAGAATATATAAAAAGCCTGCCTGTGGCGTGCCACCAAGGCTCTTCATTATAACAAAATTAACAGAAACATTCAGGTCTGCTCTTAAATTTTAAACATTGTGAAGTTGAAGGCTTTCATGGCTGGCATCCATGTTTTTTGTGGGTTTTTCAGGCTATGTGGCTGTGTTCTAGAAGATTTTATTCCTCACATTTCACCAGCATCTGTGACTGGCATCTTTAGAGAATGCTGGCATGGAAGTGAGTGGGGTATATATGTATATACTGTGTGACTCTTGATTGAGAGGTGATTTACATGTTAATCTGTGTGTTGTTTTGTTGTTGAATGGCAAGGCCTCAGGGTGGGAGGATATGCAAGGCATTTAAACATTATTGTGAAATAAGCCCTGGTGGCGCAGTGGTTAAATGCCTGTACTGCAGCCATTCACTCATAAACCACAAGGTTGTGAGTTCAATCCCATCCAGGGGCTCAGGGTCGACTCAGCCTGGCATCCTTCCAAGGTCGCTAAAATGAGTACCCAGCTTGATGGGGGCAATTAGCTTACCATTGTAAACCTCTTAGGGACTGCTCAGTGCGGTATGAAGTAGTATATGAATGATGCTGCTATTGCTGCCAAGTTTTTTTTATAACATCTCTTTTCATAATCCAGATTTTACTTTTATAAAGGGCTGCCTTATGCTACAATTTTTTCTTTGGAGTAACAATTCTGAAAAGGAACATGGCAAGATATCTTATACAGTCAGTTCTTTATATCCACAGGGGTTCCATTTCGGGGAGCAAAATCCATGGGACCTTGAGACCTGTACTTCCCAATGGCAGTGCAATGTGCATGCAACCACGCTGGCATGGCCACATGCATGTGCCGCAGTTAGGGAGAACAGGGCAGTTGGATGCTCCAGTCTGCAGATGGCAAGTCTGCAGAAAAGAAAGCTGACTGTTAATGAATCACACCACTGGTCTATTTAAACCAGTGTGGACAAGTGTGACTAGCAGTGATACCCCAAGGTATTAGGTGAAGATCTTAGTCCTACCTGGCGATCCCCAATAGTCTCCCATACAATTACTAACCACCCACAACCCTGCCTATCTGCTGAAATCAGATGAGATCTGGTATGTGCAGGTAATGCCACATGAGAGCCATACTGTAGGCAAAATAGATGGTGATACGTATTGGAGAGTCTCCATGTCAGTACAATGTATTCCTGATGTGTGATTAAAGTGGCATCTACCACCAAAAGGGCTGATTGCCTGCATGGGCCATGGAGTAAGGATAAAATTGAAAGGATGACTCATTTCTATACACTGTACTGAATTCAGACTTAGCCATATTTAGTAGATTCACTGGTATCAATTTTCACATTGAAGTCAAAACACTGATTTCAGTGGCCCTATGTGGCTCAGGCTGAAGCCATTACCACCATTAACTTAATGTCCTCATTGATTCTCAAGATATATCTTCATCTAAGGCAATGGGAGACATAAGACATCTCATTATGGGATGAAGCAGACAGGTCAAATGGAGAGATCTGTAGTTGCTCCGGCTACAATTGTGGCGACTGGCAGCTGCAGTCTTGAAGTCAGCTGCTGCCACAGTCCCAAATGGGTCACTGGCAAGAGCACCTTTTTGCTGCTCCTTTTCAGGCCAGCTTCAGGCCGCGTTAGCCGGTCTCAAAGCAGCTTCCGGGGTCGCTTGAGGGCATGCATCATTTGAACACCATGCCCCCAAAGCACCTGGAAAGTGCTTTATTTGGCCCTTCTGCTTCAGGCCTGTGTTACCACAGAAGAAAAAGATGAATACATAGATTTGCAATAGTTATAAGAGATGGCAGCCCCCACTATCACCTCTCTTTATCGACTGTTCTCTTCCACATCAACACTGGAAACCCTTAAATGTACTATGAGAAAGCCCTGCCACAGCACTGGGTCTTCCTTTTTTTCAGGATAGCCTGTTTTTACCAAATATTTTGCATGCAACCACAATTTTTACTTTTAAAGTATCATTCTGTCAGTCCTAATTCACTTGGTATTTATTTATTTATTGGTAAATGTGTGGCACAGGAAAAGCAACAAGTCCCAGGATACTGTCCTGGAGGTCAGTAGACACAAGCAGGAAAGCACTGCACTCCCACAGTGAGGAGGAAGAAATCTTCCAGTGACTACAGTAAAAATTTGTTTCATGTGTTAACCAGTGGCTTGATAATGAGCAAGAGAAAAAGCACAACATCTCAGCACTTTGAACTCAAAATCCAACCTAGTTCACCCCCTTAAATAAGCATATAAATGCAGTCTTAATTATTAAGTTTAGTTAGCCTTTTCATATATTTCTAAACTGTTAATAAATACTGGAAAAAGATTACCAAATCTATTTATAGAAATAGCACAGAACTTACAAAGCTTCCTACAGAAGTGTTTTTGGAGTAAGCCAAGTATGTGTCTTGCTTCAGTCTTCTGATTAATCTAAGATAAATTGCAGCAATTAATACTTGGGATGTGAATGGAAAATTAGTTAATATTTTACTCCATTTAGAAATGCTTAAGAAAATAAATATGTAATATAAAAAGCAAATGAACAAGATCAAAGGCCTATTCAGTTGTTCTTCTCTCAGCACAGATACAACTGTGTAATGCAGTGGTCCCCAAACTATACCCTTTAAGGGATTTTGGACTTCAGCTCCCAAAAACCTCAGTCATGTCGACCAATAGTCTGGGATTCTGGGAGCTGACGTCCAAAATCCCTTAAAGAGCACAGTTTGGGGACCACTGGTGTAATGGGACAGTAGAGATAAGTTCTACTTGCGTCACCCTTTTCTGTTACCACATGAATTTTTGTAGCATGGATGAACCTTTTTTGCTCAGTGAGCTTTCATGTGAGATGCAGAACACTGGATGATCATCTCTCTCCTACTTACATGATAATTATACTGAGTGAGAGGCAATGGCCATTGGCCAAAAGCAATAAAGATTGATTATTATTATTACTGAGTGAGAGAGAACTAAACAGAGCACAAGACTTCTTTACTTTCACCCTTACCACAGCCCAGGTATTCCATGCTACAAAATAACTCCCCAATATCCATATTCAAAACCTACATTTTCCCCATGTTTTGTAAAAAAACCCGAAAAGAACAACAGAATTCATTTAAATGGTATCAATGTAACATGTCATTCATCTCTAGCTATTCATAATGTTATTATCATACTAACCTGAGACCTCGGTGGTTAGGGTACAGTTCCTAGAATCCAAACTAAAACCTCTACAATACATACAAGGTGCATTTCCACAACTAGTACTGCTAGTACAGTAATTTGTTAAGAGTTTTTTGAAGTGCTGTGAATGAAGGCTGTGTGTGCTTTTTTAATGTGATTAAAACTGATGTCACACATAAGATTCCACCACTTCACTTTTCACTCTTGTGAAGTGACAGCCTTTTAAAGATTTACTATTAGACATCACTAATTGTCTCCCTCCACCTTTTAAAAAAATAACTGAAGAAACACACAGCATGCAGCCTTTATTCCCATGATGTGTTCCTCACCTACTCTTAAAATGCTGTAGGCATGACCTTTAGATGAAAGAGTGCTTCCATCATACTGAAATCATGTGAATTGTGCAAATATGTAATAGAGAGATCTTATGGGCCTGATGGGCCACTATGTAGAAAGGACAATCAGCTCATTATATGAAAAATATTAACCTTTGATCTTGCATTGTATAACTGGGGTAACATCATCATGCAGGAACAGAAAATGCAAAAGCATTCAAGAATTTAAATGAGTTTTGTTTTAAATAGGCATCTATTGTTGTTGTGTGCCTTCAAGTTGTTTCCACCTTATGACAACCATATGGCAAACCTATCGCGAACCTATTATGGGATTTTCTTTGCATGTTTCTTCAGAGGGGTTTGCCATTGTCATCCTCTGAGGCTGAAAAAGTATGACTTGCTCAGAGTCACCCAATGGATTTTATGGTTGAGTGAGGATTGGAACCCTGTGTTCCAGGTACCCTTTCCCTTTTCAATAAAACATGACACAAGCACAGGAATGGGAAACCTACATTTTATTTCTAAATTTCTTAAAGAGTTCTAACATTATTTCACCTTCATATGTTGTAGAGCTCCTTCCAAGTGCACACTCTCAAAACAAACACAGAGGTTGAGAATTAGTATGTCATATTGTGTGGATAAATTTTTGTTTTATACTTACTGGTTCCTCTTTAACCACAAGACACAAGTCACCATCACTGCTACGTGTACCAAAGCCATTTAGTGAGGATCCAACCAAAAACAGTCTACTATCTGCAAGGCAAAAAATATTTATAACCAAGTATACATAAAACAGTAATGTCTTTAGAATAAATTAATTTCATGCATAATTTTAAAAATCAAACATACTTGGAAAGATCTGCTGAATTTCCCTTTGGAGTTGTGTTCGGCAAAGCTCTTTTTTGTTCAAATCATAGACTTGTTGTTGACATGCTTGAAATAACTCCAGTACCTGTTGACTTAACTTTATACATACGAAACATAAAACTGTATTTACTATGTAAGCATTCATACAATCTATAAAAGACTCTTCTGTTTTAACTCAAAGGACATGGTTCTGTTGATTAGCCTAAACTAGAATAGACTCACTAAATCAGTGCTGAATGGTGAGTCAACACAAGGGTAAATTCCACTAATACAATGGTTCTCCTCCAGTCAGGATTAATAAAATTCAAGCTATTCTAAGCCACACTAAATCCCATATTGGGAAAAAGGCAGGCTATTAAATAAATAAATAAAATGTTCTAAATATATGCGGTGCATTTATTTGTGTATGCATGCACACTTTCTAGGAACTTGCTTTCTCCAAGTTCATCTATCAGTTTGGTCCATTATAAGGAAAAGGGTTTAGCCAGAGCCTGACTAGCAAGATTAGCCTGCCTTGAACTACCCAGTTTTTCTGTTCCATAGGTCAGTCATCAAACCAAGAAGCTTCTGTTCTGAAAAACCTTAATCTGTCAAAAGCAAGATTTAATCCCAAATGAAATTTGGTTTTGATAACAAATAAAAAAATGCTGAAGTCGTAGGCTTTCATGGCCGGCATCCATAGTTTTTTGTGTGTTTTTCGGGCTGTGTGGCCATGCTCTAGAAGAGTTTATTTCTGGCGTTTCACCAGCATCTGTGGCTGGCATCTTCAGAGAATACCGGAATGGAAGAGAGGGGGTCTATATATACTGTGAGACCCTGGGTAGGGAGGAGTGATTCCCATGTAAACTGTGTTGAATAGGTATTGTTCTGTTGTTAATGGCATGGCTTCAGTCAATGACTAAAAAAATGTTGCTGCAAAAATTGCTGCATGCACAGCTTCACTATTATTGCTATAGCACACACTGCACTAGGGAGGTTCTGCTGTAAAACAAGAGCTTGAAAGACAGGACTTCAAGTAATGCTTCCAAGCTGAGCTTGGAAAGTTACATTTTAAAAGTAATTATCTACACCAGGGGTAGGCAACCTTTCCCCTTTAAGGGCCGAGGGACTTCAGCTCCCAGAAGCCTCAGCCATGTTGGCCAATAGTCTCATGTTGGCCACTAGCTCCTGGGATTCTGGGAGCTGAAGTCCCTTGGCCCTTAAAGGGGAAAGGTTGCCTACCCCTGATCTACACTAATAGGTCTCCCCTTCAAAAAAGCCCCAGTTACATATACACATATTTATAATTTTTTTAATGCCTTTAAGTTGCTCTTAATTGTCCTTTTCTCTAAGTAGTTAAAACAATGTTTCTAGTTTTTTTAATAAACATACAAATTCTATAAAAACTGGTCAGTGGTACTGCCATCCACCTGATTCTTATTGCTATTCTTCTTCATATCCTGCCTTTCGGGATTCAAGGCAGCTTACAACAGTCAAAACAAACATGGTAAAAATTAAGAGCATACAAAAGTTACAGAGCAATTAAGCCACCATCAAATTAAAAACCAGTTACAACCAATTAAGCAAACAACATCAACACTTCACCTCAACACCCACAATAGAGCATGAGGTGCAAGAGAAGGAACAGCATGAGTACCACAAGCAAGCGCTTGAACAACACAACATTCCTCCTGCACTACTTAATTAAGCCACACCATCTATAACTATAGAAGTAACTAAAACAGTTACTGCACCAAAAGAGAAAAACTATTCTTAATTAAGTTCCAAGTATACTGTAATTTAGTTGTACTTTATTGTAAGGAAAACAAATCAATTTCAACTAGCCAATTATTTGAAACTAACTACTTCCAAGCGCAACATGGGCCTTGAGAACCTTCACCAAAGTAGCATATTTTACTGTCAAAGACAATTATTTTTACCTTTTAGAACTGAAATAAATATCTTCTTGAAAGGCAGAACAAGCAGGTATCCTGACACCTCAGATTTCTGCCATCCTCACTGCAGTCAATGACTAGTGAAGCTTGTGTGATTGATGATGTGTCACAGATTTTCCCTACTTCTTTCTATTGCAACATTGGCTTTTTCACTGCTATTTAATTCTTCCTCCCTCAAGATGATGTCACTGAGATGCAGATGCAGGCAAATTCCAATAAAGCATGGATTCTCCTTGCTCTGAGAGTCAGTGTGGTAACTACATTAAAATATTTGCTCAATTTGTTATGGCAGACTTCAGCTACACTATTACACCCAACACTCAGTTCGGGAATTGCTGCTTTACAGAGAAACCTCAACTACAACGAAAACTAAAACAGGATCTGTTATCGCTTACCTTATCTTTGGCCACAGGGAGTGCAGTTTCTATGGGCTCAGGAAATGAAGCTTCTCGTAAGGGTGGCACACATCCCGTCAAATCAGAGATGTAGTGCGCTTGAAATAATGGTGAAGAAATTGATCCAGGGAATGAACGTCTGTGATCTTCTAGTAAAGGCACTGTTCGGTTAGCTGAAATTGATTCATGATGAGGTGAATGAAATCGCTGGCGTTTTGCTTCATACGAAACATTTTGTTCTTTTAGCCTCCTAGAGAATATAAAAGAGAAACTGGTTATTCAACCCAAGGAATAAAACATGTTGATTGAAGAGATCACTAAAAATGCCACCATTTGATCACTTTGACTATTCTAGCAAGACTGTGTATTAACCTTAAGCAAACTGCCCAACAGTTGTACATTCTTTTTAAGTTAAATGTCCAGCAGTACAAAAGAATTTACAACTGCTTAATGTGTGTCCTATGGAAAGAGAAAGCTAAGCTACCCAGAATTGAAATCTGACCAAGCAATTCTCATGCATAGCAAATAAAATTTTCTTTCTATAGACTGTCTGAGAGTAATATTCTCCCAAAAAGAATGCTGCAGTGAGAAGTTGTGTACAATGTGTACCCAATGATAAAGGAAGAGGAAAAATCACAATAGTCATTCAAAATGTTGAATCTGTGTGTGTAGGTTTAGACTGTACAGACAGTAAAGTGCTTCATCTGGGCAAAAAAGAACCGCTATTTCATTGGGCAATATTTATAAACTTATGAAGTTATATTCAACTTGTATTACACAATGACTTTCTTTCAACAATCTTCAAAAGTATGGCATGATTTCATTATTTTTAAGAATTGTATAATGTATAATGAACAGATCATTTCTACCTGTGAGCTTTAGTTATGTATTGTATAATTTTTTTACATATTGCATTAAAATGATTTTAAAATTTGCTTATGGGAATAATGAAGTCTTAAGTAAAATTTTGTTTTAAAATTGAGAATTTAGGACAAAGATTCCATTGCTACCTTCACCACAAAACAGTCTTCTTTCATTATGGGTTCAGACAGTAATTCCATTTCAGCCCATTATTCCCACCCATATTTTTTCCATGAACACTGTCAGATATTATTTTGTTTGAAGTTAGTCTTAAGATTGTCTATAAGAGCTTTAATTTGAAAATCCCTAAACTATAAATAAGAAAACCACCCAGATCAGTCTTGATACAGTTGGAATTGCACAATACATTATCCAAAGTTTCATGGGCAGAGAGAATGAAATGTAGAAATGGCAATGCCTTCACTATATACGAACTGGTTAGCATAGTGAAGGTACCAAACAATGAAACAGATGCCAATGTCTATGTTCTGGGTGATTATGGAAAGGGACTGATCTCTCACTCACTTATTTGCTATGCAAAGAGAAAGATGTGTGAAGCAGTCATTTCAAACATCACCATTGAAAACATAGAAGTACATAACTAGGTGGAAAAGATTCCAAATTCCCCAAATTCTAATAATGAACACAGAGGGCATTTGTATCCCATGGAAAGAATTCTGATAATCTGCAGAATGCTTCTGAGCCAGATGAGCATTTGTGATGGCAGAATGGGAAGAGGAGGTAATGGTTGCTTATTCTCTTCCCCCATAACTCATTATGTATCCTGAGAAATCTATTCCAGACAACCGTGGAACCTACTCCAGAGGATTGGGGAAAAGGGGAGGAAGTGGTACTGCAGGTTGCAGAGGGAGAGAGGAATTAGTGAAAATGGTTTCCCTCCCCTGCCCCACTCCATATATTTTTGTTGGCAAAATCACTCAGGGTTGCTGGATCCAACCAAATGTCTGATGTTAGGTGTTGCACTAAACCATAATTGAGCAGCATAAGAACAATCTACAGTGAGCACTGTGCTTGTGTGCTGTTTTTACAGCTGTCTTCCTTGAGTGTCCAGGCAATGAGGAATTTGGAAACATTGACTTGCAATTTCTACTAACCAAAGTTTAAAATATTATTTCAAACTGAAACTGTGCTCTGTTAAAACAAACCTATTTTATTACCCAGACTTACAATTGGACTGTTTCATAGAAACCATGGTAAAGATTAACTAAATTGCTGAATTCAAATGGTATGAACAGCAAATTACAAGCAGTCATTGTAATATGGCAGCAAAAACCTCCAGATCTGATTTACGACTGTGATGGAGGAGCTGGAGAACTGAACCCTGAGATTTCCTGTAACCTTCATGTTACCTATCAATATTGTTTATTGTGCACAAAGCCTACATTTTAAAAACTCAATGCAGTATATGCATTTTTGACAGCCATGAGGTGCTACTTCATTATTAGATTTGTATTTTATTCTAAGAATCATGCCACATGACTTATACATATTTATACATTAAAAGAACCACTTACTTTCTGCCTCTGAATGATGTAGATGCAGCTGGTGTATGTACAGGGCTGTCATTTCTATAGGCAAAGGGTGGTGGTGAAACAGATGGGATGTTTGCAAGATTACCACTCACAAGAGTTCTAGGAAGATTAAATTGTGTTATCATTATTCATGCAAAGTATTGAAGGTTTTTCAAAATATGAACAATCATACAGTTTCTTAAGTAATGGTGTGTTCACATACATGCCATAATCTTCAATATTTCTTCAACTACTTCATAAAAGATTATATAAATTCCTGAAGTTTGCAAATAGAAAAAAAAAAGCAACCTAAAAGCTGATTTGGCCAATAAATTATTGTTCTACAACAGTTTACATAATATCAATACTACAATTAGGCTAAAAAAAAACACATAAAGCACAAAAGCACAAGTAATTCAATCTTTTAATGACACAAGACATAATTAAAAGCACAAGTCACTCAAGCTTCATGTTCAAGTCTCACTATACTTACGCTGTACTGTTGAACTGCTGGTGAAAGACAACAGGAGGTATGTTCACTGGAAGATTAATGAAATATTGTTGGTGTTCTAGAGGAAAGGGTGGACGCCCCAAGTTGGAAGAATTTGGGAACATGCTCTTCTATGCTGAAAGTAAACATGTATTCTTCTACCTACAGAAAATATTTTAGAAAATCTGAAATTGGGCCACTAAAAATAAAATTTACTTATACTGCTTACTTTTGATAGGTACCACCACAAAATAATAACATTGCTTTGATTTTTGGCAAATCAAATACACTCTTAGAATATCACTTTTGTGTATATATTCTTGGGCACAGAAACAAAAATTAGTATTCCCCAGTTTACAAAATATTAGGAAATCATTTTTTTTAAATAATAACTTGCTGTTACTTCCCATTCAGAGGCCATTTGTGTTATCTTGAAATTGCATTCTCATTAAACACTAAGTACTGGACAATATTCACATTATTACACAAACTAAAAAGAATAATTCCAATAATTCTTTAGGTGTCCATTACCAATAGAATGTTGTCTTAATTCCAATAGAATGTTATGTCTTTAGGAAGCCATTACCTGTAGTCTTCTATAAACAACTTAGTAAATGTTGAAGACTGAGACAAACATGCTAGATTTTTGTCATGTAATTTTTAATGTTTTTTTTTTAAATTTAAACTTAAATATCAGAAATGCACATAGTTTTTTGTTTCAAAGGTCAACATCATACTACCTTATTTTCTGGCATATAAGACTACTTTTTAACCTGCAAAATCTGGGGTTAAAGTGGGGGGTCGTCTTATATGCCGGGTATAAGGGGTTCATGATAGGTTTGCCTTAGTGTCATCATCAGTTGAAAATGACTTGAAGGTGCACAGCAACAACAACAGTTTTGGAAGTCATACTCTTCCCAAACTCTATATTTTAACTGGAAAAATGGGGGGGTCGTCTTATACGCCCAGTCGTCTTATACGCTGGAAAATACGGCACTTGAGGAACTGAAGTGGTTGCTGCAGATAAACACTAAGACACTCCTTGGAGAGAAGAACTGGGAAGGTTTAAATGTCCCTTCAAGTGCTCATGTGGTGAAGTGATCTGAGCTTTGGACTATGACTCTGGAGACCAGGGTTTAAATCCCTGCTTGGCTATGGAAACTCACTGGGTGATCTTGGGGAAGTCACACTTTCAGAGGAAGAAAAAGGTAACCCCCTCTCAGCAAATTGTGCCAAGAAAATCCTGTGAGGGTTGCCTTAGAGTTGCCATTAACTGGAAACAACTTGAAGGCACACAACAACAACAAACATCCCTTCTCTGGCCACCAAATGTGCTGCATGGTGGGGGAAGTCTCTATATGGACATCACTGCAAGTTAGCTGGAGGAGGCTTTACCCTTCTCTCCTCCCAATGATCTTGATGGGCACTGTTCCTTCATCAGCTCCAAATGATCAAGGCTTATGGGGGTGCTTAGGGAAGGCAGTTACTGTAGCTTTCTGTAGCAGTGCATGTGGGTATCAATGGAGACCATACAAGCTATTTCCAGGGGTCACGTGCAGCCCACAGATTGTGTACTGATTTTATAGACCAGGGATAGGCAACCTTTTTGAGCAGTGGGCCAGGTTGCTGTCCCTCAGACAATTGTGGGGCCGAAGCAAAAATAAATAAATTTTTAAAATTATTTTTTTAAAAAAAAAATATATGCATGCACACTCTCTCAGCCCCAGAAAAGCCATGATGGCAAAACCCCTGTGGAGATTTTGCCAAGAAAACCCCAAGAACAAGTAATAACAACAATAATCAATATCATCATGGCGGGTGGCTGTGGCAGCAGGGGTTGTCGGCAGCGGCGGCAGGACCAGCCTGGGGCCGGTCCAAAGGCCTCGCTGGTCCGCATCCGGCCCCCGGGCCGCAGGTTGCCTACCCCTGTTATAGACTCTGCTGGAATTTCTCAATATAGCAATTTTTTAAAAAAAAATGACAAACAAAATTCTAATTTTAGACTTAATAATTGTACTCATATTCATTCCTTTAAAGACCTTTATTCCCAAAATGTTCTTTGCAGATATATAACCAGATAACAGCATTTCCTTTCAATGTACAGAACATATGAAGAACCCTGTTGGATCAGACCCAGAAACTACTCAGTCTATATTGTGCTGGAAACAAGATGCCAGAATAGCAGTAAAAGAAGCCCACCAGCAACAATCTCCCCTCTTAAATGGTAAACACACTTTATTAAATCTAAAAAACTCAAAATGACCTAATTGTAAAATGAATGTCCGATCTTAAAGCTGCCTAAATTAGTGATTATTACTTTTCAGGGTCATAAATCTGATAAACCACCTTTAATCTACTGCCATTCAGTTCACAGGATGAGACCAATTTCTGATATTATGAAGACCTTAAAAAAATTTATTCACAACACTTATAGTTTTATAAGTCTCTATCAGAGACGTAGAAATCCTAGCACTCTCCAGATATTTTGGACTACATCCTACATCATCCCTCAGCAATTAGCCATGCTAGCTGAGATTTAAGAGTAATTTCATACATAGAATCTGAAAGGTGGGAGGATAAATTAAAAATTATCAGTTCTGCCTGACTGCAGATAAATGGCCATGATATAGAAGACTTTGGCCAATACAATTAATAATGCCTGCTAATTTAACTAATAACTGATCACCCCTTATTCCAGATTGTTTATTAATTAAACACCACAACTTCCAGCATAAATTCTTCCTAAATCTTGCCTTCTTCCTTTCACTGTGAGAAGTTTCAGTTCATTCCTACTCTTTTTCCTATTGTTCAGTTAGGTAATGATTCTTTAAGAAGAGCGTTCTCTTTTTTGTAACTGCCATGAATACTCAGCAGCCTTTCAAAATAAACTTTTAACAATCATCCGTATTCACATGCTTGTTGACACTCTACAAAAGCTTCAAAGGCTGGTAAGGCAGTGGTTCGCTTTGGGAGGTATGTCTTCCTTCAGCAAAACTTGCTCCATAGATTTAATAATTCTAGTTTTAATAATGTTCTCCCCCTGTTTGCAGAGGACAGACATTAGGCCAAAGAGCTTGCAATTTGCCAACTCTTAGCATCATGAAAGATATATACCATGATATTTGGCAAACAGACCTGTACAGTGTTCCCATTTCTCAAGGAGAATGTTATACAGTTGGAAAAGGACAACAATATGATGAGGGGGTTTAAGGGTCTTTTTAGTAGGTCATTCATGAAGAATAAAGCTATCAATGGGTACCACTCCTGAGGCCTTCTCTCACCGTGAGCTCCCAGCAAATGGACTAAGTAACATGCTGCATGATCTTAGAAGTAACATATGCCCATCATGTCTTGCTTATAGATTTTCCAAAAACATACAGTTGGCTATTGTGGGATACAAGATGCAGAATTATATAAGCCTATAGTGTGATAAAACGCTACTTTTACTATATTCTTTCCAAGTCCTTTTTTTTACCCCAGTCCATATCTAACACTGTTGTTGATCGTTGCCACTGACTTAGAGGGAAGACAGAAGCCCACTGCTACTGTTGTTCCCATGTTTCCTGGAGAGATGAAGTGATTTCCCTCCTGAACATTGTTGTTTTGCAGAAAAGAGCACCAAGGTATTACTGCTTACTCTATAAAAGGTCAGTGGAAGAAGGCATCCTTTCCTTCCCACAAGCACTCTGTACCTAAAAGGGGCTGTCTTTTTCTCTTCTAAGATTTTGCTCTTCTGATTAAGGTTTTATCAGCAGTGAGAACCTGCAGAAGGGCAGAAGCCACATTGTTTCTTCCCTTCTTTATGAAGGAGATATGTTGCTCCCTTGAGCTTCAGCAGTGTCAGCTGTGTCTCATTACTGTTTCTTGAAATAACTTCGTTAGAAAGAAGACAAAACAGGAAAGGAAGAGTCAGTTCCTCTTATAAAAATGACAGCCAAGCTTTACTACTGTTTCTTGCAAAAAGAAGAAAAAGGAAAAAGGAACAAAACATTATTTCCTTCCTTCCAGCCAGCTTTTGCAGAAAGCAGTAGGAAGGCATGCCTGGCGCTTTCAGAAGCACATAAACTTCTTCTTCCATCCTTTCTGCTATATGCAGATTAAATGAGGTAGTCATACCCTGCCCTCTCTTATCGATCTGGAGAAACAACCACCTTGTTGTGGCTTCCTGGAAAGAATGAAAATTGGGGCAGGGGAGTCCTCTCTATTTCACAGAGAAGAAAATGTGCATGGCTTTCTCTCCCAGTGAGGCCACACTTTCCTCAACAATATTTACAAAGTAGCTTTCTTTTCCAGTGAAAAAACAATTTAATACAATATGACCTTTAGATGGAAGCACAGTATTGTTCCTCAAAGGATCTTCACCACTAATAACGCAGCTAGTTTATTGTATCCTGCATACTCATCATAGCTATCCCATCTTTAAAAAATTTATATTAGCATTCAAATGGCCCTAGCTATCATTTGTGCATGTCCACTGCCAAGTTCTACTCCATACCACGTTCTACACCAACATCTGTAAAGCACAAGCATTTCCAAAAGAAAATACTCTGACCAGTTGTTTTTTTAAAAAAAGAAGAAAACTAGCAATTCAGAACAACAGTTCAAAAGCTACCTACTATCCATCCACGGAGATGAGCAAGCTTTTCACAGAGATGTGTCCGCCCAAGACATCATGTCTTCCCAACCCAGCTGACACACCTGGACTGAACTAACCAAACAACCCAGCAGTGTTGTATCTTTTTGCGTTGTTTATGGAGTTTAAATTTTATTTCCTGGACTTTAAGACTTTTTTTCCGCTAGAGCCTACACAGCCAAAAGGGAGGAATGGTCTCTGCCTACATGGCTATCCCTCTATGCCATCTTTACTGAGAACAACAACAACATATGGACAAAATGTAGTCCTATGACTCTAACACTGTCATTTTAATTTCTCCTGTATGATTTTTAACATCTTTGCCTGATGAAGGAGACAATGGATCTTCAAAAGCTTTCATCGTGTATTTTGTGCCCGATAAAGGTATTGCTGTTTCGAGGATTTGGGATGTTATTTTACTGTGCTGTATGGCCAACACGGCTACCCCTGGATACATAACCCACCAGTGTGTCCAAGATATTTCTCCACCGCAGCTGAAAAGAAAGCAAAACCTTTAAAAAAACAACTACATGCCTCACAAATGATCCCCTACTATTTTTGACACAAACAATCCAGAGAAGTAGGATTGCTACCTGCTAATTTACAAATTCTCCACCACTGGCTGCTGTCATTGCAAACAATGCTTGGAGCTCCCTGAGGAGCAAGAGGTCTTCCACTGTGCATTATTATTATTATTATTATTATTATTATAGTTTTGTTTTTTAATGTGTTGGTGTTAACTGCCCTCAAGTCAACCCTGTGGATGAGACCTCTCCAAGCCCCGCTATCATCCATTGCTCTGCTTAGGTCCTATGACTTCCCTGATTCCATCTATCCATCTGGCTTCCTCTCCTTCTGCTGCCTTCTACCTTTCCTACCATTATCATCTTTTCAAATGAGTTGTGATGTGGCCAAAGTACAACAGACTCAATCTAATCATCTTTTAATTTGTATATATCTTATTTGGAGCCAGTTGGACCATAGTGTTGGACTATGACTCTGGAGACCAAGGTTCAGTTCTCCACTTGGCCATAAACCTTGGACAAGTCGCACTTTCTCAGCCTCAGGGGAAGGCTCTGAACCCCCTGTGAACAAATCGTGCAAAAACAAAGAACAACAAAAAAAAAAACCTTAATGGAGTTGCGATAAATTGAAAACAACTCTGAAGGCACACAACATACACATTTTTTTTGTCCTTTAAAATTAATGTGTTTTAACTGATGTGTTTTTAACCGATGTCATGTATTTGTTAACTGTTGTTTCCTGCCTTGATCCATGGGGGGAGGTGGGTAAGTAATAAATAAATTATATTATTATTATTGATATTGTTGTCATATTTATATTGTCATTGTTATATTTATTATTATATATTGTTGCTGTCATCATGTGCCTTCAAGTTGTTTCTTACCTATGGTGACCTTATCATGGGGATCTTGGCAAGATTTGTTGTTATTATTATTGTTATTATTATTGTTTATTTATTTGCATAGCACTTTACAGACATCAAAACAACACATAACCTGCCAATAGCATACAATCTAAAAGTCATAACATATAAATCTATACAAAATTAAGCAAGCTATGCAAACTTAAAATATAAATTCTGATAACAGTAATACATATAATAAAATTTAAATTATAAACAATATTAAACTAGAGTACTGAATGCTTGAGAATAAGAAAGTTTTTAATCTGGATTTAAAGCTAGATAGAGAAGAGATAGTCTACAAATGTTTAGGGAGGTGGGTCCAGGAGTATGGTGTGGCAAGTGAAAAGGGTGTTCAGAGGTGGTTTGCTATTGCCATGCTTTCAGGTCGCCCAGTGGGTTTCATGGCCAAGAGGGGATCTGAACAGGATTCCAGGCATTATTAGCATTATTTGCACTATATTCCACGTTTTCGTTGTTTTGCAAAATGTAACTTCAAGTAAGCAAAATCAATAAGTGGATTCAAACACTATCTAAATACTATGAACAACATCAATGGTCCAAAACACACTGAGACTGCTGTAACTGCCCTGGCTCGATGCTAGGGAATTCTGGGAACTGTAGTTTAGTGAAACATTTAGCCTTCTCTGATCCAAAACACATTGCAGAAATAACCCAGTTTGAGCCCGCTTTAACTGCCCTGGCTCAAGGCTAGGGAATTCTGGGAACTGTAGTGTTTGTAAGGCATTTAGCCTTCTCTGTCAGAGAGAGCTCTGGTGCCACCATAAACTATAATTCCCAGGGTCCCCTAGCACTGAACCAGGGCAGATAAAGCGGTCTGAATCATTTTTGCAGTGTGTATTTTGGACTTCGGTCTCCAGAGTCGCCATCCAACCACTACACCACCCTGGCTCCCATTATTATTATTATCATTATTATTATTATTTCCCAGCTTACCCCGAGAGAGCTGCAGCTGAGACCGGGCCAAGCCCTACGCCTCGCCAAGCCCGCGGCCTCCTCTGTTTCCCTCCGCTGCTTCTCTGGAGGGAAGGCGAGGGTGGAACCCTGCAGAAGGGAACCGGAACTGCTTGCATCTCTATGGCCGGAAATCCTCGCTCTCTGACCCGGATTCAGGTACAGCGAACCGGAAGTGACGCTATCAGCTAGAGTGCCGCGAGGAGATTCTATCTCCCGCTAGGTTTTCTTCCCCTCAGCGTTCGTTGGCGAAGCCTCTCGCGCATGCGCCTTAGCCTGTGTTCTTCAACGCCCCCATTTTAGGCTTTGCCAACCGGCCCTCATTGTATTTTGGAGGCGTCTTAGTCTGAGAGGGAAGGGGAGAGAATTTGGAGAGGATTTATTTAGGGATGGGATTTATGTTATCTGCAAGAAATAGCGCATAAATAAATACATAAATTAAAAAATATTGTTTATATTATTATGATTATATGATTTATATTATTACATGAAATTAAATACCTGATGGTATTTGTTGTTTTTAATTGCCTCAGAGTGGGCTTCGACCCATGAGAGTTACTGCTTAAGGTCCAAAACACACTGCAGAAATAATCCACTTTGAGACCGCTATAACTGCCCTGGCTCAGTGCTAGGGAATCCTGGGAATTGTAAGTTCATCGTGGCACCAGAGCTCTCTGACAGTGAAGGCTCAGTGTCTTGCAAAACTATTTATTTAGGAATAAATAAATAAATAAATACTCAGGAATATATTCCTCTAGAACACGACTTCACAGCCTGGGGAAAAAACCACAAAAACCTATTTATTTGGAGTATTTATATCCTGCTCTTCAGCCACAAAGGCTCTCAGAGCAGCTTACAAATGGTTAAATTTGATATACATTTACTTGTTTTCTCACTTAGGTTTACAGTGGATGTTGTTAGTAATTGTTGTAATTGTCTTTGTTTAAACTGACTATTATTTTGCTCATTGTTTTAACTTAGATTGTACGCCTCTGGCAGGTTTTATTTTTTTATTTGTTATTTGTTTTATTCTTGATTGTCTTTTGTACAGTGCTGAGTACACTGACAGCACTCTAGAAATAAACTTTAATAATAATAATAATAAATTAGATGGGTTCCCTGCCCTCAGGCTTACAATCTAAAAAGACAAGACACAAAAGGAGAAGGGAATGGCAATGGGGAAGGGGGTCAGGTCCAACAGATCTTCTCTCCCTGTGAGGCCTGGGCCATGGCTGATAGATTGAAGGAAGGACCCTTCTTCCTTTAGGCCAGGCCTAAAACTACAGTTCCCAGAATTTCCTAGCATTGAACCAGGGTAGTTAAAGCGGTCTCAAAATTGATTATTTCTGTATGTAGAGAGATCTTGGAGCACCTTTGAGACTCACTGAAATAAAGAGGTTGGCAGCATGGGCTTTTGTTGACTTCAGTCTGTTTCCTCAGACTACATTCATCTGAGGAAGTAGACTGAAGTCTAGGAAAGCTCATGCTGCTAACTTCTTTATTTCAGTTAGGGCCTTTACAGACTGCCAGAAAGAATGCAGCTTGAGTCCACTTTAACTGCCCTGGCTCAGTGCTAGGGAATCATAGGAACTGTAGTTTTTTTCAGAAACATTGAGCCTTCTCTGTCAGAGAGCTCTGGTACCACAATAAACTACAGTTCCCATGATTCCCTAGCACTGAGCCAGGGCAGTTAAAATGGCCTCAAGCTGCATTGTTTCTGGCAGTGTGTAAAGGCCCTTAGTTTCAAAGGTGCTACAAGATCTCTACATCAGGGGTAGGCAACCTTTCCCCTTTAAGGGCCGAGGGACTTCAGCTCCCAGAAGCCTCAGCCAAGTTGGCCAATAGTCCCATGCGTGCCAATAGCTCCTGGGATTCTGGGAGCTGAAGTCCCTCGGCCCTTAAAGGGGGAAAGGTTGCCTACCCCTGCTCTACATACTGATTCTACAGTCTAAGGGCCGATGCAGACCGGCCTAAAGGGCTGGCCTGGGGGGTGGAGTTGGGGCTGGGCAACCACATGACGGCCACCCCGACTCCACACACCCAACTGCACGGCCTGCAGCATCAGGGAACCCCATTGGTGCAACGTGCACACATGCTGCGTCAAAGGGGTGCAAAAGAGCCACAGCCGCAGTTCTAAGGGCAGTTTTTTGCTGCCCCCAAAAGGAGCAGCATTTGCCCACTCTTGGGAGCGGCAAAAAGCCGGATCTGGGCCACGGCGTGTGGTTGCCGCAGCCCTGATCCGGCACTCCCAGGGGCGGCACAGAGCCACCCCTTACAGGCCATCTGCATTGGCCTAACACAGCTATATCTTTGGATTATTTCTGCAACATGTTTTGAAACTCCTTACTCAGCTCCTGCAGGCTCATGGCCCTGGTTACTTTGTCAGAGTCTGTCCTTCTGAAGTGCAGTCTTCCCAGGGTGACCAGATATCCTCACTGCAAAGGAGGACAAGGCACAAAAGAGGACATTACAAAATAAAAGCTAAAAACACTCGTACAAAGATAAATTCATGCTTCTTAGTCGTGTTCAAAATGGAGGACATTTTGAAATTCCTCCAGACAGAAGGTTGAAATGGAGGACATATCCTGGAAAAGCAGGGCGTCTGGTCACCTTGGGTCTTCCTCTTTTCCTACTACCCTCCACTTTACCAAGCATAATCTCTTCTAGTGAGTCCTTTCTTCTCATGATATGCCCCAAATACAACAACCTCAGTTTAGTCATCTTTACTTCCAGGGAGAATTTGGGCCTGATCTGCTCTAGGACTCATCCATTTGGTCTTTTTGGCTGTCCACAGTAGTCTCAGAAGTCTTCTCCAGCACCACATTTCAAATGAGTTGGTTTCTTCTTATCAGCTTTCTTCACTGTCCAGCTTTCACAACCATACATAGAAATGGGAATCCTAACTTTAGCAGTGATGTAGACTTGAATCGATTGACTCATGTCACTTCAATGAGTTGATTTGGATTTGGCAAAAATGACACACTGACTTTACTTGACACTTGTATATTTTTAGTGACTGGCTTGTCAGTGCCATTCACTTCAAGCATCAGGCAAGACCTACCCTCAAAGTGTTAAATAGATAGGGTTTAAAGCTGATGGTATAGGTTTCCCTTACAAAGCCATGGGAGAGTGACTGATGATATATTTCTGGAGTAAGACAGCAAAATAAATACTGTCACAATACTTAATAGACTTAGGGTCCATCTTCATTGCAGAAATAATAAATGTGTGCTATAATAAATACATTAGGGTGCATACACTGTAGAATACCACTTTAACTGCCACAGCTTCATCCTACAGAATCCTGGGATTTGTAGATTTTGTGAGGCACAAGCACTGGCAGACCTTGTGTAACTACAAATCCCAGGATTCCATAGGATGGCACTACAGCACTTAAAGTGGTGTCAAACTGCATTATTTCTACAGTGTAGATGCACCCTGACAGCCAGCATGGAGTAGTGGCTTGAGTATTGGACTATGAGTCTGGAGACCAGGGCTCAGTTCCCAGCTTGGCCATGAAATCTATTGGGTGGACCTTGTGCAAGTTACATTCTCTCAGCCTCAGGGGAAGGCAATGGCAAACCTCTGAATAAATCTTGCCAAGAAAACCCCACAATAGGCTTGCCTTGGGATCACTATAAGTCAGAAATGACTTGAAGACACACAACAACAACAAATGCACCCTAACAGATTTATTATAGCATAAGATTTTGTAGCTGACCATCAGATGTATCCAGAACGTCAAGTATAAGGCACAAAAGAAGAGTGAGTTGTAGCCAGTTCTGCAAAATCTGGTTACTGAAAATAATTTTATTCTCACTGTTTCAAAATGCTTTTTGCATTTCATCTACCTCAGATTTCCTTTGCTTCCTATGTAGCGTGTACTGGCTAGATAATTCATATTCTAGATAACACTCCATGCCTCTGCTGAAGTGGGCTGTAGTAGTCCACAGAAGCTTTCACTATTTTAAAATTATTCATGTTTTAAGAGCTACTAGATCTTTTGTTTCTGCTGCAGTATATGCTAGCTGTCCCCCTCTCCTGTAACATTAATCTCCTGTGTTCCTTATTTCTGTTCTTTTGTTTAATTTCAATGTATGCTGGCCTGGGCACTTTAACCATACCAAGGATGTATTAATTAGTTTATTAAAATGAATTAATTAAAATGAATTAATTAAAACTTAACTACCTTATTTTCCTGCGTATAAGACTACTTTTTTACCTGAAAAAT
>CM034703.1:38991122-39001242 GCA_020142125.1 Phrynosoma platyrhinos
CCCCGTGTGATAACATCCTATATCATGTCAAATCTGAAGTTCCTATAGCTTCTTGCTGTTGTTATTGTGTGCCTTTAAGTCATTTCTGACTTATGGCAACCTTCAGGCAACCCAATCACAGAGGGTTTTTTTTTGGCAAGATTTGTTCAGAGGGGGTTTGCTTTAGCCTTCCTATGAGACTGAGAAAGTTCAGCTTGCCGAAGGTCGCCCATTGGGTTTCCATGGCCAAGCAGGGATTTGAACACTGGTTTCCAGAGCTGTAGCCCAGTCCTCAGCCCACTACACCACACTGGCTCTCTCCCATAGCATTACCAAAAAATTAATTCATGTGCCTACCTTTCTCTAACACAGGCACCAAGAAATATCAATGTACATATTAAATCAAAGTACAAATAAAACACAATGATTATAATAAAGTAGTTTAAAAAACAAAAAAATCCTATTAAAACATCATTAATTTTAAACAGTTGGAAAATATTTAAAACACACACACACATTAAAATATCCTTCTTCAGTAGCCATTTAATCACCAAAAGCCAGTCTAAATAAAATGGTACTTGCCTGTTTGCAGAAGGAGAGCAGAGAGGGAGACAGCTTATCCTCCCATGGCTTCCCACGTATCACCCATAGGAGTAGCCACCAAGTAGGACCTCTCATATGTCCTCATCAGACATGTCCATGACAGCAGATGCATGAGAAAAAGCCATCCACTCTGGATCTTTCAAGCAGGTTCATTTAGGGATACAGACTTTCAGGTAGTTGGGACTCAAGCCATATTGAACATTACAGGTCATAGCCGGCACTTTGAATTGTACCTGGAAATGAAACAGTAGCCAGTGAAGCTATTACAATATGCTACTAGTAACAAGCCTCATTCAGCTGTCATTTTAGACCTGTTGAAATGTCGAAACAGTTTCCAAAAACAGCCCCACATAGACTATGCTGTAGTAATCCAAATAAGATGTGATCAAGGTGTGCATCACTGCAGCCACCAGATCTGACATTTCCAGAAACAGGTACAGATGGCACACTAGTTTTCATTATGCAAACTCACTCCTGGCTATTACCGAAACCTTGGCATTCAGGCTCAGGTCTGACTCCAGGTGTACACCCAAACTGTGAACCCAAGATTTCAGGAATGTAACCATATGCAACACACTATCTAATCTGCTTTTTGACTGACCAGGAGCACCTCTGTCTCATCATCTCAGAATAATAATTTCTGTTTTAGAACTGGTTTGCCTGATTCTATGGTGTAAAACTAGTAATTTTGTTTGTCTGTTTTTTAAAATCCTTTATACTGTAGTTTACTTAGCATATGCAAAAATCTTGCACTAACTACAAGTTAACACTAGTGTATGGGATACAAACTCAGTTTGTATGGGATGAATGAAGTTTTCTTACAGTCTATCCTATAGGGTTTTGTTTTGTTTTGGCCACTTCTGCAGGTCACTCAGAAGTGTCAGTGCAATCCTATGCATTTATACTCAGAACTAGAAATGTGAAGGTCTGCAGAAAAATTAGGGGAGAAAACATTTTTGTCCATGTTTCTCCTAAATCATGCTAAAATAAAATATTCTGCAATTGATTTTCTTCCTTTTTTCCCCCCCATTTTTTTCTTGTTTTCCCTCCTCCTGCCCATTTTTTCCCAGGGGAGAAAATGGGGGAAAACAGGGAGGGGGGGGGAGAAAATCAATTATGGAATATTTTATTTTAGCATGATTCAGGAAAAACACTGAAAAAATGGATTTTTTCCTAATTTTTCTGTGCAGCTTCAGAACTAAATCCAATTATGTCTAGTAGGACTACTTTCGGATAAACCTTTCTTGACTTGCAGGTATCTCTTTAACTAGAGTTAAATTAATATCTGTGTTGAAGACGGCAGCCTTATAAATCAGTCCTACATGTATTTACTTGAGAGTAAACCTCACTGAATTGTGGAACATAAGCAAAGTCAAAGTATATAGCTGTAAGTAATCACATTTTCTTGCTACTGATTCCAGAAAAAAACTTTTGTGATTATTTTTACATATAATTAAATTTATACTAGAATATAAGAAGCACCAATATGACCTAATAAACTTAAATGTATTTAATATTTTATTCTAGAAGCTAAGAAATAAACGACATTAATTGGGTTTAATTTCAGCTACTATCCACAGAGGAAACTGTAGCTCTTTAAGTATAATGCCCATATGAAGTACTTTGAAGTTCATTCTGGGATGGAAGCCAAGAGATCGACTTAGCAATAAAAGACATTTTCTTTACCCGAAAAAGAATCTTTCTCTGAAAATGCAATACAGCCCTTTAGTAGTACAAAAATGTGTTTCAAAAATTGCTTTTAAGAAAAGGGGCAACAAGAGAGTAAACCAAGTTCAGGGCTGATACATGACAAAAAAACAAACAAACAAAAAAACCAGCAACTTGAAAACATCCATAAATTAACAGGCAGAGATTGAACGGATACTCTGAGAGTATGATCCATTATTCTGCACAGACTGCACAGAGTAATGGGTTAGAGCAGGGGTAGGCAACCTTTTTGAGCCGGGGGCCGGGTTGCTGTCCCTCAGACAATTGACGGGCCGAAGCACCAAAAATAAATAAATAAATAAATAAATAAATAAATAAATAAAAATTAAAATTAAAAAAGAATTAAAAAATTAAAAAAAAAATACATGCACACTCTCTCAGCCCCAGAAAAGCCATGGCAAAACCCCTGTGAAGATTTTTCCAAGAAAACCCCAAGAACAAGTAATAACAACAATAATCAATATCATCATGGGGGGGCGGCGGCAGTGGGGGGGCGGCGGCGGCAGGACTGGTTTGGGGCCGGTCCAAAGGCCTTGCTGGGCCGCATCCGGCCCCCGGGCCTTAGGTTGCCTACCCCTGGGTTAGAGACTAAAGGCATCCAGACACTTAAACTAGGGATGGGAATCACATGGCTTTCAGGATGCTATTGGATTGCATATCCCAACATTCCTCACCATTGATTATGCTAGGAAGTGCAGATCAACCTCATTTGAAAGGTCTCCCAGTTTCCACCCCTGACTTAAACTGAGGATAGGACAGGCACTTCTCAATTCCACTTTGCTTTTTTTTTTTTTTTAAAGCAAATTAGGAGGAGCTGTCCAGTCCAGTGCAATACTACAACATTAGTAGTATAGTGGAGCCAGGACTCACAGGCTCAAAGGTAATTAGAAGGGACAATGACACCATCTGCTACCTCCTCTGAGATTATTTGGTTCCTCTGAGCTTAGCTGTAATCTTCATAGTAAATAGAAAAAGAATGGGTTTTCCCAGTACTGGAGGAATCTGTATTGAACGAGCCATCCCATCCCATTATTTGGGAGTTGTTTTGTCTCCCCATTGATGTTCTAATTTTTGTCTCATATTCATATTCTAACAAGCCTCCCCATTCATGTTCTAATGTGTCCCTTGAAAGTGTCTGTGTTTGCACAGCCCCTCTCATAATCTTTGCCACAAACTGGAAGAGATTCTGGCATGCTTGCTTCCTGAATTACGAAAAGTGTGTGGTCCCTTCAACCACTGGATTGGGGTTTGGGCTCCACATTAATGACAATTGTTATGGATGACTTGTTAGCAAGGGCTGCTAGCATATGAAGTTCAGAGCCAGCAGGTTTGGCAATGCAAAGCAATCCCCTGGTCCATCTTCCTCCTTTCAAGAAGACCCTTTTCTCATTGAGACTGGAATGAGCTATTTATGGCTTTCAAGAAATAGTTGGATCACACCTCAAAGATAACCTAGTTATTATAAATCTAGTTATTACAGCCAATAATGGGAGGTGCAATCCAGCAACATCTGAAGGACTACCAATTACCTACCTGATATAGATTTGATTGTGTTGCTGAGGATCACTCTTATTTGGGGTTTGGTCTCAGGATAATTTTCACAGTATAGGCAGGAGAAAATAAACTGCAGTCTAATCTGCTGGAAGGGCAAGCAGTGAGTGTAGCTGTATCTAGTACTAAATCTCCCTGGGTGATGATTTGAAGTAGATCAACAAGAATTTCTAATTCCCAATTATTTAACAGTAGCAACAACAAAAAGACAAGCCTCCTGCCCTAAATCCCTTTGCTGAAATGAAGAAACTTTGTGGTAATGAGGACTGGATTTTTGTGTGGTTGGACTGTGAAGTCAGTTAAGTTCTGATAAAAGTAAAGATAAAGGTTTCTCCTTGACATGAATGTCTAGTCATAACCGACAGGTAGGGAGCAGTGCTCATCTCCATTACTAAGCCAAAGAACCAGTGTTGTCCAAGGATGTCTCCGGTGGTCATGTGGCCAGCATGACTGCATGGAATGCTATTACCTTCCCACTAAAGTGTACCTATCTTTCTACTTGTATTTTCATGCTTTCGAACTACTAGGTTGGCAGAAGCTGGGACTACTGATGGGAGCTCATTCTGGCACATGGCACTCAGGCCTCAAACTGCCAATCTTCCCACCTTATGATTGTCAAAATTGGCATCTTAACCACTAAGCCACTGCGTCCCAAGTTCTGATATAAGTTCTGATACTTGAAATAAATTGCTGGGCTCAAAATTCTTCAGTTCTGTTATGCATCTTTAACACCAGATTCTGGTTGGTGGATCACTGGGTTCTAGGAGAAAACACCGTATATCCTACAGCAGGGGTAGGCAACCTTTCCCCTTTAAGGGTAGAGGGACTTCAGCTCCCAGAAGCCTCAGCCATGTTGGCCAATAGTCCCATGTTGGCCAATAGCTCCTGAGATTCTGGGAGCTGAAGTCCCTCGGCCCTTAAAGGGGAAAGGTTGCCTACCCCTGTCCTACAGGGACAAAATTTGCCTATGTTTATGAGACTTCCTACATACTCTACAGATTTGTTTGCTTTCTGCTTTTTGAATGTATAGTCCATGCTTATTATTTTTTCCACTCTAGCTTCAGCTGAGTGATTTCAAAGTTGTATGCTTCTTCAGTTTAAGTGGAAATGGAAAGGAAAAAAGTTCCTCCATGAAGTTAATGCAACTGAACTCTTAAAATGGCTACCATCTTGGCAGAAATAGTTCAAAGACAGATCATTTTGGATGCTTTGTGAGCAGAATATATATACTTCTACTCCTTGTAATTTCAAATGTTGCTCAGCAAATTGACTGCAATGTTGGACATATTAGCAATGTCAAGCTCCTAAATAATCTTCTATTGGCAAATGTATTTGCTAAAAAAAAATAACCTCTACATTAATGCAACAATGCGACTAAAATTTAAACCTGCAAATAGAAAAGAACTCAAAGTTAAGGTTTCTATAGCAACCTTAACTTGAGCTTTTAATATATGCAATATGCTGTGTGTTTAATTACTCCCTTTATTGATCAACAAACATACCATTCACACTATTATGTTTTAATTACTTTGACATATTATTCTGTAGATCTTTATTCATTATGGACAATCTTGCATTTATAAAATCTGCGTAATTCTCAAAAGCTTAGATAACCATTAATAGTTGTGTTCATTCTGTGGACAGGAATTGTGTGTCTCAACAGTGAGTAATACACATGGCAGCATACCAGGCACTGCAATAACTAGCATTATTTTAAGGACACAAGTGAAACTTGCAACAAATGGTGCCTTGTGGAATGCTCCTGTTTAGTGTTTCAGTGAGTCAGCCATGCCTTTTTCCAGGATATTTAGTTCCATTTGTCCTCCCACCCTATTTTCTATTTTTGCCCAACAGTCAGCCAGCATTTTGTGCCCACTGTCATCATCATGCTGTTTTGGAGGGGTCTCCTCCCATAGTATTTTTCTGTTCCACCTGTACTTCATGGTCTACTTCCTTTAACCCTATGTTTTCTGAAAACCTGCTGGTATCTTCAGTTTCATAACAATGTTGTTCTGGTTTCATAAAAACCAGCACTCAGAGAACTGAGATTCCTGTTTGAATATATGTTGGTGGTGAGGATAACCAATGGACACACTGGGAGTAAACACTGGAGTAATCATTTATTAAAAGATGTGCAGCCCAGTTCTGTACCACCTTGAATCCCAGCTTTGGGCATGTTTTGTCTCCTGACGCAGAGCAGAAAACGATGTCTACCCCCATTCCAAATGCATAGTACAGTCAGCCCTCCATATCTATAAATTCAACCATCCACAGCTTGGAAACCTTTTTAAAAAATAACTTCCAAATATCAAACCTTGAGTTTGCCATTTTATATAAGAAACACTATTTTACTATGTCATTGCATATAATGAGACTTGAGCATCCATAGATTTTGGTATCCACAAGGGTGGGGTGGGGATCTCTGGAAACAAACCCCAGCAGATACCAAGGACTCACTGTACTCAAAGCCAGGCAAGTTTGTTTGGCATTTGTGGCAGAAAATCTCACAAACACATTTTCCCATCACTGGGAAATCCAGTAGAACATATAAAAGATATCTTGTTGCATTTTCACAATACAGTTACCCTTCCATTCTCATAGACTTGAGGTGTGTGGTTTTGAATAGTCATGGAGGGGCGACCTCCATTAAAATCAATGGGGAACGCCCCCATGGGTGCATGCTCATGCCCCCCCCCATAGGGGCACACCTCATTCAAGCCTATGGGGCTTGAATATTGGTAAGTCTCCATTTTCACGGGAGGGGGTCCGGAACGGATCCCCCGTGAAAACAGAGGGTCGACTGTACACTGAATCTGCTGCCTGAGGAACCCAGCTCAATCTGCCTAACAGTAGGGCTGGCCCTATCTGGACTGGTATCCAGCAGCCAGCTTTGCTGTGTCAGCAAGTGGAAGCAGAGGGAAATCCTGAGTGTAGGAGGTGACAGAGATGCAATTCAGCTTGCACTGAAGAGGCATGTGTTTGTATAGAGGAAAGGGGAATAAACTCCCTTTTGTTTCTTAGGACGTTATCACACGGGGCCTAAAGCAGTCCCATCCCCGTCGCATCCCCGTCCCATTGCGGTTCCTTTTCAATCCAGAACTTACCGGCATACAGAAAGCAGCATCATTCTGGTATCATTCTGATCGCGGCAAAATGTAATTCCCAAAGAAACCGGCATTCAAAAGAACGGGGATGATGCCGGATGATGCCGCAATGGGACGGGGATGGAACGGGGATGGGTGCGACGTCGTGTGAAGACACAGGGAAAGGAAGCGCAATGGGACGGGGATGCGATGGGGATGGGACTGTTTTAGACCCCGTGTGATAATGTCCTTAGACTCTCTTTTGTCAGTTTTGTCTTGTGGTGACCTTCCTTCTGAACTAGAATGAAACATATTTAAAATGTGAGTTTTTACTCTTAGCCCTGTCTCAGGGAGGAGACATCTTTGCTTTGTTCCAAGAGGTAGAAGCAAGCCGGAATCCTTACACCTCCCTCTTAGCTAGTTAGACTCATGATTTCCCATATCCAGGGGTGGTGTGGGACTGGGGGCAAAATGAGGGCATTGACCCTTCAAACAAGAATTGTGTCCAAGTAATGATATTTTTCTTCATTATCCGAACATCTAGCATTGCAATGAGTGAAATACAAAAAATTATTCAGTTCTTCTCTTTGCTGTGTTTACATCCCCTGTTAACTTTGCCTGCCCTTTCTCTTTGTATGCATAAACTGTATTTTGGCAACAGTTTTGAGTTCCTTCAATCCTAGAAATTTGGAGACTGAAGCAAAATTTCATTCAGGTGGCAATGCTCTCATTTTACTCTCCTGCAGCAGCTACTCCTCTCCCATACCCTTGCTATCCCAGTGTATTTCTGTTCATGAACATTCCTTTTCTATTTTCTTAAGCAAACAATTCCTGTTTGTGATTGCATTCCAAGGAAAATAAGTTCTACTGCACATTTGATTTTCAAAGTGCTGAATCTACAAATGATAGACTCATAGACTTCTCCCATGTCACAGTGGAGAGGGACAGATATTACCAGTTCAACAACTGTTACCCAAAATGCTAGGGTTCTGGATGGGCAGCCACAATTGTAGTCAAAGGAAGAATTAATTTAACTCAATAGGAAGCAGTGAGAGGACTTTGGCAACTCTAAAGCCAGAATACAAGCCTATGTATAACAGTTCTGAATTCAAGAACTCCAGAGACAGGTTCCAAATTAAAACAAAAATCCACTAAACAATGATACCTTTATTGGCCAACTGAAATGCACAATATACTTGTTGCAAGCTTTCAAAGCTCCACAGGCTTCTTCATCTTGGTTTGCAAGATGTTACAAACCAAACAGGAGAAAAATTGGAGATGTTAGTAAGATGCCTGCATTTTAATGTTTCTGTCTTTAGATAAGATGGTATGGGGAGGATATCTACTATCCACGATTATCAAAAACCAAGGCAAGAGTGACAGTGGGTCAGCATGAAACCATCTGAAGCACTTTAGAACACTCTTCAGTTTTGCAGATTCTTGAGAGGAATGTTAGATTGGGATACATGAGATTTTCATGAGTGGGTGTGGTGTTTGTATTTTATTATGTTTTAAATGTCTTTTTAAGGCTGAACTTGTGTTTAACTTGTGTTTTTTAAAATCAATACCTGTTCTCTGCCACTGATCTGTGCAGACCTTACTTTTTGAATGGATGTGTTCCATTCAGAAGCAGAGGCAGAAAGGATGCATCAATTCAGTTGTGCAGGGGAAAAAAAGATCAAATTTTAGATTAAGTGCCCTGTAAATGAAATAAATCATTTATTTTTTTAGCAGGTGAGCCCACCTATTGTGTACCCTTGACTGAAGAACAGTACACTCCTTCTATTTGGGGTGTCATCCTCTTCCACTGAACATGCAGTTTGGTAGGGATAGACATGGAGCAGCAAGGGAAGAAGGGGACACTCACCTATCCAGCCAGATTGGCCAAATCAACCCTCATGATCAATAGGGTGACAGGTGTCACACCCATATTTCTCTCTCATCCAACATCCTGTAAATGAAATAAATCATTCTTTATGGAGACCAGTGTTCAAGCCCCTGCTTTGTTATGGAAACCCACTGGGTGACCTTGGACACATCACACTCTGTCAGCCTCAGAGGAAGGCAAGGGCAAACACCCTTTGAACAATTCTTGCCAAGAAAACCAGATGATAGGGTAGGTCAGAAATGACTTGACGATACACAACAACACAAAGTCTACTCAGAGACAAGTCCTGTTCCATGGGACTTTCTCAGAGATAACCCAAGTACAGAACTGCAGTCCCAAAGTGTTTCCTTTTAGATTCTGTCTCGATTTAAATTGCATTTGAGGCTGTTCTGTAGTGTACTGACACCAGGCAGAGCAATCCTAAGCACAGATATCTGCTGAGGACAAGAGCTGCTGGAGTCTTTCCAGTTGCAACATCCAGTACATCTAATAGTAGCAAATATTAGAGTTCTAGGTATAAGCAATTTTCAGTGTGTCACTCTCTGTAATGCTAGAAAATTTCATTGGAGAGGCAGAACTCTTATTGGAGGAAAGAAAATGTCCTCAATCTTCCCAACCCCCATAGCTTCACCCTGAAGAGACCCTAACCCCTTCCAAGTGGTGGTGACTGCATTTTAAGAGAAAGCAGCAGCAGCATGCCACAAGCTTTTGAACTTCAAGTTCGCGTGCTCAGTATGTCCCCCAGAGAGCTGATTTAGTCTTCATAGGAGTGAGCACAATAGCAAATGTGGTGTGACTCCAAATCTGCCAATTCCCTATCCTGTGCTGCCTTATGCAAGGGGCTGCCCACCCACAGGAAAGTACTTGCTCTCCTGATTGCCTTTAACCTTCAAAGCCAGCCACTTCTGTAGACATCCAGCATCACCTCTTTCTCAAACTGATGTTGTCTTGCTTCAGCATCCACTATTTTGGTGACATTGGAGCTTATTGCATACCCTAAAGAGGCATTTTCCCTCTTCCGGCTTCAATATTTGATCGGGGATACAACCAGATCATAGAATCATAGAATTATAGAGTTGGAAGAGACCACAAGGGCCATCCAGTCCAACCCCCTGCCATGCAGGAACTCCCAATTAAAGCATCCCCAACAGATGGCCATCCAGCCTCTGCTTAAAGACCTCCAAGGAAGGAGACTCCACTACTCTCCGAAGGAGTGTGTTTCACTGTCGAACCACCCTTTCTGTCAAGAAGTTCCTCCTAATGTTGAGGTGGAATCTCTTTTCCTGGT
>CM034703.1:39001342-39017982 GCA_020142125.1 Phrynosoma platyrhinos
ATCAGATCCAAAATAGCTGACTCCCTTGTTGCCTCTTCCACCTTTTGTTATCAGACTTAATTTGCTGCCAATACTGCCACAATGCCACTGGCCAAATGCAGCCCTGCTCGAATCCACGCTCAGCCAGCACTTTTTTGGAAACTGAAGTTTTCCGACTTGAGAAATTGGCTGGCTGAGCAGTCCTTGGATCTGGGTTGCAATCAGCTGGCAGCATCACAGCAGAATCGGTGGTGAATGATGTCTGATAACATCCGGCTGTATCCCCGATCAAGGATTGAAGCCAGAAGAGGTAAAATGCCTCTTTAGGGCATGCAATAAGTTCCATTATCAGGCTGGGTGAAATGGCATACCAGGTGCTGGACAGTATGGGGAAGTGGGTCCCCGAGGGCACCTCTTTAGGATCATTCATTGAACAGTGAAAGGTGTTGTGAACAGCAGCTGCTAGGTGAAAGACATTTACCCCTTTCCCCATAACAAGGATGGAAATGTGTGATACTGAGGGCTCTAGTGTGTCACTAAAAGCCCTCTAGAGATCATGAATCAAGGGCTTCTCAATGAGTGACAAGTGCAGTTGAGAGTTATGACTGGATAGGATTGAGCTGCTTCATAATCTGCTAGGCCCACATTATCAGGTAACACTGCAAGTCCAGCCATGTAAATATATAGTCTCTGAAGCTGATCTGTGATCATATGTTTTGCATACATAATACTTGCCCATTAGCCTGTCGAAGTGTGGCATTCTAAACCTTCTAGATAATGTATGTTGACTTGTCTGATCAGCAATCAGTTTCAGAGGTTCATCAGTTCACTTGAAATTGAACTATTACAGCATACAAAACTTCCAAAAATGCAGAATCTGCATTCCTATTGCAAACAAGATGTGGATTCTTTTGTAGCGGTTGAAGTGTTTTCCAAACACAAATCTGTTAATGGAGTCTCATGCCAAGAGTTCTGATGGACACAATATATCCTGTGCTCCTGATGGCTCTAAAAAACAACAACCAAGAGAACTAAAGGATGCCATTTGAATATGAAATGGGCCAAAACAAATTAGAATATTGTCATAAACTTTTGTGGGTTGTATTTGCAATTCAGGTTTTGCATTGGGAAGATAACAGCAATTCTTTTTCTCCATACTCACCTAATATGTTCTTCAGCATTCTTGAGCAATATCAAGTCTGTTTGGGGAACAACGCTAAATTCTCCCTACTCCCTACTGCCTGAATAGGTAATTTATCACCAGTAACATACATTTTCACTTCTGATACATGGATGTTTGAATCCATTTTAGAACATATTTTGATAAGCAGAGGGATGGCCTGGGATGTTACCAGTCAAACAGCCTGTTGTTATTGCCATGTGCCTTCATATCGATTCAGACTTATGGCGACACTATCATAGGGTTTTCTTGACAAGAATAATTCGCTGGAGGCTTGCCATTCTCCAGAATTCAGTTCTGCTTTAAGGCCGAGAGAGTGTGACTTGCCTAATGTTGCTCAGTAGGTTTCGATGGTTGGGTGTGGATTCTGGTCTCTTAGCCTCTGAAACCTACTGGGTGTCCTCTGGCATGTCACACTCTTTCAGCCTTAAAGGAAGGACATGGCAAGCCTCCTGTGATTTTTTAGTCTTTGTTGGATGGCATTACATTCCCTGAGAAAATACTGGTTCCCAGATTATGGATACTCCAGAATTCAGTTCTGCTTTTTGTTTAAGCAGCTTTAAATATGTAATTGTGCCAGGGAGGCTTTTTTAAAAATTGGTGTGTGTGTTTTATTTATTTTTTAACTGTTGCATGTTTTAAAATTATTTTGTATTGTTTTAATTGTGATGATTTAATTGTGGTTTTTAAAAATTACACTGGAAGAATTTAATGGATTTCCTTTTGTGACCCATCTTGGGTCTCACTCCTGAAGTCAGGTGGCATATAAAATAAATAATATAAATAAATAAATATATGTTTTAAATTGTTTTAATAGTTTATTGATAGTTTAATTACATTTTAATGATAATCTTTTGTGTTTTTATATACATTATATTTGTTTTAGGTTGAGAGTGAGCTTAAATTCCATTTCTGGGGGAAAGGTAGTATATGACTAAAATGAGTGAATTATTTAATTAATTAACATTCAGCCAGGGTTCCCTAAAGCTTTGTTGTGGGTTACCCTGGAGGCTGCCCCTAGAGACGCATTTACAGTCAGCCCTCTATATCCATGGATTCCTTATCCATGGATTCAACCATCCACAGTTTGAATATTATACACACACACACACACACCAAAAAGCAAACCTTGATTTTGCCATTTAATATAAGGGACACCATCCACAGTTTGAATATTATACACACACACACACACACACCAAAAAGCAAACCTTGATTTTGCCATTTAATATAAGGGACACCATTTTACTATACCATTGTATTTAATGGAACCTGATCATTCACAAACTTTGGTGTCCATGGTGGGTGGTGGTGAGGGAGAGAGCTCTTGAAACCAAACCCCAGTGGATACCAAGTGCCCACTGTATTCAAGAGAGCTCATGCTCAGCAAAGTTCAAACTTGACAAACCTACTTAAAATGCTAGTTTTACAATTTCAACAATGAAGAGTCACCTGCTGAACAGAGCAGTCAAAATAACATTTATAAAGACTAACAATGTCCTAACAACTATACAACAAACCATGGAGAATCACTAACATATCCACCAAGAAAATCCCCAGAAAGAGATGGTGTTTCAGCCAGATTTTGTAAATCCTTCTTAAGATGAATTGATTTTATAACATGTGTATTTGATAATATTATGGTGGGATTGAGCATATGTTTGGTTTATAGGATGGTTTATAGGATGTGTTTTAGGAATAACAAATCCCAGCAATGAATCTATGATTTCCTGTGTACTGACTCATTTTGCTGCTCAATCAAGAATTAAAACTCTTCTGTTTCTGGCTCAGCAAATTAATCCCCCCCACTAGTTGTTACTGCTAATGCAATTCAGAATGGCTTTATATGATAGTCTTAACGTTATATTCTTAATTACCAAACAGGCTTTAGGCTCAATTGCTCCTACTCTATACAAAACCAGGAGAATCTTAAATGTGGTACACCTCAAAATTGCATCCAAGCTGATCCTATTCCGCCATAAGATGCTTGCAAGGCATTCAGTGCACTGAATGGTTGTACCCTTTAAGCTGTTCCAGAAGCTCAACTTCAATAAACATTTAGTGTCATTAATAATATAAATTATCCAAAGCCACTCTTTGTTATTGTGTGCCTCCAAGTCATTTTTGACTCATGGTCACCCTAAGGCAAATGTATCATAGGGTTTTCTAGGCATATTTGTTCAGAGGGGGGTTGCCATTGCCATCCTCTGAAGCTGAGAGGCTATGACTTGCCTAAGGTCACCCAGTGAGTTTTTATGCTCAAGTAGAGTATCGAACCCTGATTTCCAGAGTTGAAGTCCAAAGCTCAAACCACTACACCACATATATTTAGTTGCCAAGTCAATTCAGACAAATAGAAGACTGAGACATGGTTATTCTCTATCTCCACTTCTTTTGTCTGTTGCTCTTGAATCCTTAGGGGGGTTGCAGACTGCCAGAAATAGTGCAAATTGAGTCCACTTTTAGGGTTAGGGTTAGTGCTAGGGAATCATGGGAATTTTTTTTCTGAGACATTGAGCCTTCTCTGTCAGAGAGCTCTGGTGCCACAATAAACTACAGTTCCCATGATTCCCTAACCCTAAAAGTGGACTCACTTTGCACTATTTCTGGCAGTCTGCAACCCCCCTTAGTGAGTTAAACTGAACAAATGTCCAGTCCTAAAATTAATGGAAAATTTCACCTGTTAAGCTTACTGCAGATGATATGCTACTTTTCCTTATTCATTCATTCATTCGTTCAATTTCTATCCCACCTTTCTCCCAATCAAGCTCAAACTATCCTGGCTTAGAAACAGATGCTAGAACTCTTCCAAACCCAGTGTAGAAAAATAACTTCTCTTGAGTCAGAGCTACTCTGTAGAATCACTCCGTTACAGTTACCACATGATTTAAAAAAGATAGATGACTCTGAGGTATTCTAGCCTTAAATATCTGAAAGCTGTGCTGAATAAATATCACCTTCAACTCATTCCTGGAAACTATAAGCTTCTGGATAAATGGTTTAGGACTAAGCTCAAATCCTGGAAAGTACTTAAGCTTTCATTACTGGAAGGATATTTATAGTTAAAATGTTCATCATTACCAAATTCTTGTTCCTGTTTCAAAAACTACCAATTCATTGTCAGATGCTTTGGTTTCTAAATGGCAAAAAGTTAGAGGACTTGATAGGAGTATGGGGTTACATTTACTACTACTACTACTACTACTACAAAAAAGACCTTCTATGCGCCTACATTTTGTGGAAGATTAGCAGTCTTCTATTTCAGACTGTACTTCCAATCATTCCAGCTAAGGATCACAGAATCAAGGACAATGATAGATATGGAATTAGAGGATTGTGAACAGCTGCACTATGTCCATCCACTTCTCCACTTTTGTAATGACGAGATGAATAAACTGATCAACACATTCTTGGCAAGAACATACTGAACTTGAAAGCTCTGCATAAAAGCTCTGAGTCCCATCCTATCTCTTTTGTGTCCATTCCTAAATCATCTTTACTTCTGTTTGCCTCATCTCTCCCCTCTTGGATCCCAGTTTATAGGGAGGAAGTAATTGAATTAATCCATCAGCATAAGGAGCCCCTGGAATAGATTATATCTCTGCTGAATTTATCAAAATAAGTCAACATTGGTGGGCTCCTTTGTTAGCTTCCCTTTTTCCTCTTATGAGGGGGTATTGTAAAGTTGTAATTATCACCTTTTAAAAAAATTCACAGAAAGTTTGTTTTGATTTGTAGTTGTTAACTTATTTCTATGTAGTTAACATCCAGATTTATACACTTTCTCCAGCATTTTCTGACCCTCTGAATACCTGATATTGTAGAACTCTGCAGATTGCACCTTACAAGGGGGTATCGTAAAGTAATAATTATCCCCTGGAAGTTATTATGGTATATTAAGGAAATTTTGTCAGTGTCATCATTGGTCTCTAAGTGCATGATGTTGAGAAAATCAGCTCATTGTGTCCTTTATTTTTGTGACAGGTTGAGCCAGAAGTAACTAAAGTGTAAAATCCTCGTAAGGTTCAGTCTGCAGACTTCTACAATAACAGTATTCGGAGGGCCAAGAAACACTGGGGAAAATGTGTAAATCTAGATGGTGACTATGTAGAAATAAGTTACCGGTAATAACTACAAATCAAAACAAATTTTCTGTCAATTTTTTTAAAGGTGATAATTACAACTTTATGATACCGCCCCCCCCCCTCATATTAACCAATCTGGCAAAATCCTCATGAGGTGGAAACATGCAATGGTGGTTTTGATTTATAAGAATGGACCATTCAATGACACAGGGCATTATAGAGCCATCAGCTTGCTTTCAGTAATGGGTAAACTATATGCTTGATACTTATCCAAAAGACTGACTGATTTCCTGGAGTCCAACAATATTGTTTTGGAAGCCCAGTCATCACTACCAACCACTGTCTGATCCTTTTTCGCCTTGCAGAGAAACATTTTCAATTTTTGTGTGGTAAATTGTTTGTTGCCTTTCTGGACTTGAATTTTGCCTTTGATTCTATTCCCAGAATCAAACTATGGGAGAAAGTGGAAAAGATCTTGGTTGACAAAAGCCTTCTTTATCTCATTATAGCCTTTTATAGTAATAGTAAACTGTAAATCAGATGTGGCACACAGGGGCAGCTTTCTAGTGAAATCCCTATATCCAGGAGAGTTACTGCTGTTCAATTTTTATATTAATGACTTTGAGGAGGCCTTGTCTGACCTCAATGGATGGACACTTACCCAAACTTAGTGCTCAGAAAGTATCTATCATACTTTATGCAGACAATGCTGTTATCCTTTTCCATTCCGGACCTGGTCTGAAACCTCTTTTAATGAAGTTTATAAATTATTGCTTAAAGAATGATCTAAAAATTAATTTCAGGAAATCCAGAGTTGTGGTCTTTGAAAATAAATTCTCTCAGCATCACTGATCTCTTGAGAGGCATGTTCTAGTACCTGTCCTATTTGGGGCTGTCATTCCATCATACTTTGTCACGGAATATTCTTAGAACTGCTATTGTTCAGAAAGCACTAGTTAGTTCATCTGCGATAAATCACTTCTTTTGTATTAAAGGAGAAATGTACATACTGTCTGCTATTAAAGTGTTTCATGCCAAGTCAGCTGCACAACTTTTATTTGCCTCTAATATCTGGATAAGGGAACTACAACCTGAGATAGATAAATAACAGGCAAAGTTCCTAAGCACCCTTCTTCAACTCCCCAACTGTGTCCCCAATTCTGTGCTCCTGTTGGAAACAGGAAACCCCTCTCCTCATTAGGGCATAGTGGTATGCTTTAAAATTCTGGATGGAAGTTAATGTTTTGGAAGTGGGTTCTAGTTTGCTTCTATACCTGTCCCAGGATGATTTTATGTAACAACTGGTCCAAGATTGTTGCTAAAAAAAAGCAGCTTCAATCAGCCTCTCTTCCTCTCTTCTTTTCAATTTGAGTCTGAATACTGCCCTTAAATCTGTTAAGCAAAGAGTGCATAGTGACAGCTGATGTGCACAGCCACACCTTCAAGTGCTTGCGTAACCAGAAACATGCACATGCGCATCATATGATTGACATTTTTTTAAAAAGAACCAGGATGGATTGAACACATCCAAGATTGACAATCCATTTTGTTGCAGTCCAAAAGTAAGTGTGAATGTGAATTATGTTAAATAGACACAGAGGCATTCGGTAATGGAAAATGTAGTGTGAACTTCATTTCGGTCCAAATCAATTCTGCGACCCCAGATCTATTTGACTCAAAAACCAATTTAAATGCAAGTGTGAATGACCCCTTGGTTAATCTTTATTGCTCATGGAAATAAAAATTCCCAGTTCCAAGGATTTTCCCTTGAACAACACTGTGGAAGGATTTACTCTGAATAACATGATTCCTTAATAGTAGTAATGAAGGCTATTTCTTGCTTAGCTACAGACTGGAGTACGTTATCATCAAATGCCCACATACAAGTGTCTAAGACCCTTTTGAATTTGCACAACGTTTTCTGTTGTGTTGTAGTTCCATTTCTGCTTTAAGGATGGTGCACATTCTATTGTGGGCATGTGTAACATGGCCACATCTCTGCCCAGCCATTTTTTCCTTCCTCTGCCTTTTCCAAGCAAACTCCTTTACCAGTGAGAGATAATAAAAAAGCTTCTTTAAGCCAAGGAGGATTTAGTCAGCAAGCTGCAAAAAGGAGGGGCAGATTTAAATGCATGAATTTTTAGTGGGGAAAGAGGAAGTTTTCATAGTGGTGGTGAGGTGATGAGAAGCAAAGAGAAAGAATTCAAGACCAGGCAAGTATAGTGGTAGTGCTGGGATGTTGGTGACTCAGGGCCAATAGATGTTCATGTATCTTTCCCTTTCACCTTTTGACTCCCTTCATCTCCACAAAGAAAATGCTCTTCAGAGATAACAGATTATCAGTGCAGATAAATGTGGCAATGGTGACTTGGGGAGCACAGATGATACTGGGGCAGTCCTGGAGCAGTTGAGTTGCTGCTGCTAAACTTCATGCTGTGGAAGAAAGTTTCAAGAAATACAGGGAAAAACTGAGAAGTTATGCAGCTTTGGAGAGAAGGGAAGAAGGGGGGGGGGGAATACTACAGAAATGGAGGCAGAAGATCTATAGTTAGGGGCAAGGAGCACATTGGAAGAAAAAGGTGGTGCAATGCCACAAGAGGACAATGTCCAGAGGATGGCAACCATAACAGTGAAAGGTCTGGAAACTGTGCCCCATGAGGAGCGACTTAGTGTATGTTTAGCTTGGAGAAAAGAAGGTTAAGAGGTGATATGAAAGCTCTGTTTAAGTATTTGAAAGGATGTCATATTGAGGCTGGAACAAGCTTGTTTTCTGCTGCTCCAGAAAATAGGACACAGAACAGTGGATGCAAGTTACAGAAAAAGAGATTCTACCTAAACATTAGGAAAAAATTCATGATGGAACATGCTCCCTTGGAAAGTGATGGAGTCTCCTTCTTTGGAGGTTTTTAAACAGAGGCTAGATGCTCATCTGTCAAGAGTGCTTTATTTGTGTATTCCTGCATGACAGGGGGTTGGACTTGATGGCTCTTGAGGTCTCTTCCAACTTTATGGTTCTATTATTCTGTGATTCTCATGCAAAGAGCCAGCTACCCTGAAAGTATAGTGGGCCCTTGGTATTTGCTGTGGTTTGGTTCCAGGACCACCACCACCACCACCCCACCCCCGTGGATACCAAAATCCATGGATGCTCAAGTCCCATTAGTAATGGCATAGTAAAATGGTGTGCCTTATATAAAATGGCAAAATAAAGGCTTGCTTTTTGGAATTAAATTTTTTCCCCAAGTTGTGGGTGGTTGAATCCATGGATTCAGAATTTGTGGATATGGAGGACCAACTGTATTGAAAAATGTATTGTTGGTGCAGGGTGTAGCTGACATCACAGGGGAGCAGAATGGTGGCAGCAGTGTCTCAGTATCAGTGACACAGGAGGTGGCAGTGGCAGAGGTAGAGGCAGAGGTGAGAGCAGCCTCAGCCCTGGCCCCACAACCACAACAACCTCCCTCAATTTGCCCCCTGTTGTCAGCACAGCAATGGAGACTATCAGGGAGCAAAGACCCTGGCCCATCCCAGAGGTGATCTGGGGCAGGCCTGGAGCAATTGGGTCAGTGCTTCTAAACTTCATGGGAATGGCAGCACAACCTTGGAAGAAAGTTTCAAGGGATACAGGGAAAACTGAGAAGCAATGCAACTCTGTAAAGAAGGAAGCAAGAGGAGAGAAATAACTGCAGTGATGGAGGCAGAAAGATACATCTGCTACAAGGTATGTGCAATGTTTGTCTTCTTGCCAGATAACATCACCACTGCATCTGCAGCAAGTGTAAATTGGTAGTTCTCTTGGAAGTGAAGGTCAGTGCACTATAGGTGAGTGTTGTGTCTCTTCAATGCATCAGAGAACAGGAGGATTTCACGAACAGAACACAAGGAGAATTTATCATCTAATGAGACCGGCATTATGTTGGACTGCCTTCTGGAGTTTAGTGCTGATCAGTGTGTCATGAGGAGCACCAACAGGAGGAACCAGCGCTTTTTTGTGGCTGCTGCCCAGGTCCTGAGACAATGGGGCTTTAACAAGAACGCAGCCTAGTGCTGCACAAAGTTTAAAGCTCTGAAGCCTTCCCTTTTTGAAGCCCTTGAGGCCTACAATGGGGATCCCCCTCATTTTTGCCTTCCCTTCTTCAAAAGGCTGCACACCCTATGGGTGAGGACAAATAGGCCCAGCTGGCAGGATTACCATCCTCCAGGTCAGTTTGCAGCACCAGTAAGAAATATGTTACCACCTCCACTATCTGGACAACCACAGAAACTCAGTAAGTCAGGGAAGAAGCCGATTAATGGTATTTCTGTCATTAATTAATTACACTTGGTGATGCTAATGTGATGTTATGAAGGGTTCCTACTGGCTGTATTTGTTCAGTCATGATGTGGCATTTCCTTTCTTTGGGGCATATATTGTATGACTTGTCCAAGGTCACTCAGTGGCTTTCCATGGCCAAGTGTACATTTGAACCCTGGTCTCCTCAGTCCTCCTCCAGCATTCAACCCATTCCATGAATGGACTGTGAGACACTGTGATACAACAGATAGATTAGCAGAGACTAATGGGAGCTGGGATTAAAGTTCTCATTACTCTCTCCCAGGTAAGCATTTGCATTCATGTAACAGAGTATCCTCTTCAAGGTGTCACTCTGTGTATTATTGCTACAACGCTGCTCTAGTAATTAACAACAATGCATAACCCATGACTAACTGCATGATTTCCCTTTCCAGGAAAAAAAACAGGTTTCTCCTGCACTGCAGAAATAATCCAGTCTACCTGTAAGTGTACAATGTGCATTGCTGCAGATCTTTATACATTCACATTAGTGGTTGTCTTTACCTTCCTGCACAAATTCATATCTATTTGCATCTATTCACCTCCATTTGCCAAAAATGCATAACCACTCGAATTCTTATGAAGTGGACAGCAACATGTGTGATAATGTGCATTTCTGCAGATTTCTGTGGATTTCTTCAGGTTGTTGTTGTGTGCCTTCAAGTAGTTTCTGACTTCTGGCAACCCTATGGTGAGCCTGTTACGGGGTTTTCTTGGCAAGATTTGTTCAGAGGGAGTTTGCTATTGCTTTCCTCTGAGGCTGAGAGTATATGACTTGCCCAAGGCCACCCATTGGGTTTCATGGCTGAGTTGGGAATTGAACCTTGGTCTCCAGAGGCTTAATCCAACACTCAAATCACTCTGTCATGCTGGCACCCATTAAAAACTGTGAAGCTTTTTTCTCAAGTTTAAGGAGTTCCCACCCTTCGCCCACAAAAAACCCAAATTTCTGCAAATCGCATGTGACCAGATCACATTCTAGTCAACTAGAATTAAGAGTATTTTAATCTTGTAGACAAGCCCTAAGTCTCTGTTAACAGCATTCCATTGTTATCATAAACCATTGGTTAGCTGGAGCTATTCTACTATAATTTACTCTTCCTAGACAGCATCTCATTATTTCAGGTATTGATTACAATACTTGGTAAAGCATCTTTCCGGAAAATCATTTTCTTTCATAAGATTGCTTTTCCTGTACACTTTCTTCTTGGCTGGAATCAGGTCTCTGCAGGCAAACTGACAATGGCATGCTAACATAAAATTCTAGATCCAACAGCATTTTGATTCTGTCAATATAGTTGGAAATAAAACCTTAAGCCAAAATGTAATTGCTAGTCCCAGCTACAGCAGATCCATTGAATCAAGTGCTAAATAGTAAGCCAACTTTTATGTATTGATTATTGATTCAAAGGGTTTACTATAGTTGGGACAAGCAACTGGATATAAGCTATTGATGTTTTTTATGCACACCCACTAAACCACCCTCACCCCTGTCCCACTTACCTGGGATTCAGTTTCCTTAGAAAGGGGTAACTAGAGGCTTAAGGGCCTTTCTTTGATGTAAAATTTATTTAAACATCTATGCACAGGCCTACCATATGATAAGTGTTCACAGCATTAACACACTGATTCTTGTTCCTCACCTGATGAAACCTAGTATGTTGCAGATAACAAAATTATCTCTCTGTCCCCAGATCCAGTTCTAGCATACTAGCTCAAAACCACTGAGCTATTATTCTTCAGAAAATGGGCAGAGAGAAGTAAGTAATCTACATGGCATTACGAGGGTTAGGGTCACCCAATGTGGTAATTCGTGGTGTGTCCCCCCCCCACTGTACTCCTCCCATACCATGCCATAAAAAAATTAGTGATTTTTTTGTACAAATGTTGATCATAAATTTTAATTCCTGTATATCACTAAATTTAATGGCAATAGCTGTGGCATAAACAACTAGCAAAATTAAAATTATGCCTTTAAATTACAATGCCATACACACAGCCTAAATGTATTTACATGCACATAGTTTCATGTGTTTAAACTTAAAATTTGGTAAGCTGTGATGTTTTTAAAGAAAATGTAGAAAAAATATTTTAGAGTGTGTGTGCGTGTGTATAATTTTTAAAATTTAAAATTTCAGTTTTTAAAAAACCTGCAGCCTCTTCTTTCTCCTCCCACTGCACCTTGCCCCACTCACACCATCTCTTGAGCATTTTAATAGGATGCAGGCAAACACTACAGCCCGTTTCTGCCCAAAGGCAAATGCTTGTGAAGCAGTGATGACACACCCTTAGGGTGTCACCTGGTACAGCCCACACTCTCCTAGTGATGCCCCTGACTAATCTCTGACCAAGACCTATGCCTTTTTGTGCCATCCCATGACCCATGAAAATGTGCCAATTGACCAGACTTTATATTATAATTATAGCACATTGATATCACTTCATCTGCCATGGCTACATCAAAATGAATCCTGGGATTTCTAATTTGACCAGGCATTAGAGCTCTTTGGCACAGAATTCTAAATACTTCACAAAACTACTGATCTTAGGATTCCAAAGGACAGAGCCATTGCAGTTCCAATGGTATCAAAATGCTATAATTGTCTTGTGTGAAACCATTTTATTTGCTAATCTGTCCCAAAAAGGAAGAGAGACAACACATTCACAGCAAACCTTTTTCCAAATTATGACTGGAGCCCTGTTGGAGCAGTGGTTAAATGCCTGTACTGCAGCCACTCACTCATAGACCACAAGGTTGCGAGTTCAAAACTAGCCAGGGCTCAGGCAAGACTCAGGCCTGCATCCTTCCGAGGTCGCTAAAATGAGTACCCAGCTGTTGGGGGGCAATGAGCTTACAGTTGCGAACCACTTAGACGCCCCATAGCGCAATATGAAGCAGTATATAAATGAAGCTGCTTTGCTTTGCTTTGCTATTGCCTGGCATGTCACCAGCTGAGGGGGCAGAGACCTTTATTTTTCTTCAAAGATCCATAAACACAGCTGTAGGCTAACAACTTAAATTCACCTGATACCTTCAACATGATTACAAGAAACAAAAACAAACAAACATGTTTTATGCTTCAAAAATGTATGTGTTCTGTGTTTATATGCATAGAATATATCCACCTCTGGTTATCAGGCCCTTTAATTAGCTGTAAACATAATCCACGGTATTAGGAGTGATTTTGCCAGATCTATATTTTAGACATATTAAACACAATTCCCCTCAAATCAAAATGTTCAGATTTGGTTTCAATGGAAGAGATCTAAACATACATCTAACTCTTTCACCAAATTTAAACAATGTGTCCTGTGGAACTTTAAAGATGAACCTGTGCATCAGAGCATGAGCTTTTATGGACCATAGCCAAATGCATGAGATGCATGAAAAGTTATTCAGAGCTCTGTGTTTGCAAAGTGAGATCACAGTGAGATTAACGAGTGAGGTCAGAGAAAATCCAATGCAGAAACTACTGACAGTGACAACTACCTTACTAGCACTTGGCATTCACAAAGCTCTTTGTGGTGAATACTATGTGTCACACGCATTTAAAATTAAAATTAATACACTCGGCCCTCAATGTCCACAGCTTTTTTTATCCACAAACATCCATGGCTAGAAAATATTTTAAAAATATATAAATTCCAAAAAAAATATAAATTCCAAAAAGCAGACTTTGATTTTGTCATTTTATATGATGGTCACCATTTTTGTATCCACAGGGCCCTGGGACCAAACCACAGCAGATATCAAGGGCCCACTGTACACACTTCAGTATGTCCTTAAGTGGCTAGCACTTCTCTAGGAAAATCAGTATGATTGCTTGAGAAGATATGGACCCATGTGAAGTAGTATCTGAATACCAAATACTTTGGTGATGTGAGACCTACATACAATATGTATGTTCTAAGACTGACAGTGGATGCCTGAAACAGCAGATAGTACCAAACCCTATACTAGTGATGTTCTTGGACTGCAATTGACCATGGTTAACTGAAAGCAAAACCATAAATAAGGGTGAGCTATGTAATACTTTCAGACTGTGGATGACTGCAAAACTGCAGAAAGCAAAGAAACTGATAAGCGTGGACTACTGTAACTGTTAAACCATTGAATGCATGCATGGTCAAGTAAAGGAGCACATTTAATACTATTAAAAGTGGAGTTCATTCAGATTTATTGAAGCTTGAAAGCTGGCTTCTCATCTTATTTTCTTTGTTGGTCCTTTTACACTTCTGAACACTTCATGGAAAACAGGTCTATAAATAGTGGTGTGAATGTTTCCTGTGAGACATTTTGGCTTTCATTAAGTAATCAAAACTTGGAGCTCTAAAGTTAAGTAAAATCTGCTTCTTCTCATTTTGGCTGATAGTGTTTATAAAGATAATTTGGACATTTTCCTTGTCTGATTTGAAATGTGCTATCCTTAACTTGCCTCAAATAAGTTGATTTTGTAAACTATGTCCCCTCTTTGCTTCTGGAATCAGAAGGTTCTAGAAATTTCCATGGGGATGGCAGCTGAGCCTATTAGGTTTCTGAAATGTCTGACAAATGTGTAGCATGTAAACTGGAACATTACAAGAGTACATCAGATAGGACTATATTAATTAAACAGCATCAAAGAAGTGTAAATGTGAGCAAATAATGTATAATGTAAATCATTATCAAATATAACCAAGAAAAAAAGAATGAGAAATGAGTTTTGCTGATATGAAACATTTTGGTCATTGAAATACAGGTAGGAAAAGCTGAATTCATCTCCAAATTTTAATTTTAAAAAAATGGTTTACACTCCTACATACAACTATATAATATTTTGTTTTGTTTTTTAATTCCTGTTCCAGTAGTTGAGCTGGCATTCTAGGAGTTTTAGTCCAAAGTTAGTAGATTACTTGAAGTCAAGCAGAAAAAGGAGAGTATTTAGGGAATGGGTTGTAGATGAACCATATGAATATTCTTCAAATTTCCCTGACCATGTATTTGATGTGTGCTGGATGTGAGTTCATGATAAATATTAATAAAATTATTTACATGTGGTATCATTCTCCAGTGAGAATATCAAGCATTTTACTTGGTCCAAAACAGGTTTGTTTTGGATACCATTTTGTTTTGGACTCCATCAATGTTGCTGGAGGGGAACATTTGGCTAGCATTATAGCTAGACTACAAAGCATTGGATGGATGTGTGTAGCAATATTTGAACCATTCTGTTAGGTCCTATTGTGGTGGTTTTGTGACATAATAGAAAATCTAATTCCTGGAAATGTACGATTAACTGTCATACGTGCTTGCTGCGCAAATTTTATTTGCAGAGTTGTGGTAAATCCCACAAATAACATTAGTAGAGCAATGTAAGAAAATGATATTCATGAACAAAATCTTAAGTTATCCATTTGAACGTAATGGACAAATTAATCAGTTGCTTTTCAAAAATGGGTTTCATTTACAGTCAGCCCTCCATATCCATGGATTCTTTTCTTTATCCATGGATTCAAGCATCCATGGATTGAAATTATTTAGAAATAATATATTTTCCAAATAGCAAGCCTTGATTCTGCCATTCTATATTATGCCATTGTAGTTAATGGGACTTGAGCATCCATGGATTTTAGTTATATGTAGTAAGAAGCATGACACAGACATATAAGTAAGTTCATAATTTTATTTGTGTATTTTGTTGTGATGTTGGGTACATTTGTGGTTTTGTTGAATTGTGGTTTGTACCTAGTCTAATAAAAATAATAATAATAAATGTAGGGCAAGTTTTTTTATAAGTGTTAAGTAAGACAGAAGAATGCATAAAGACACTTCCAACAGTCAAAAGGAAAGTGAAGAAACCATGGATGACAGATAAAACGCTACAAGCAATAAAGGAAAGAAGAGAAACAAAACAAAAAGGAGATAGGACTAATCTAAGAAACATGAACGCAACAGCAACAATGTACCCAACATCACAACACCACAAGCATACGCAACATCACAAACGTACCCAACATCATAACAAAATACACAAATAAGGAAAATTATTACAATGACAAATGTAGAGAAATAAAAGACAATAACAAAAAGGGAAGAACGAGAGACCTATTCGATAAGATTCCAGAAATCAAGGGAAAGTTCAAACCAAGGACCGGGACACTACAACAATAAAAATAACTCAAGACCAGGAAGGAATAAAAAGATGTTGGATGCAACACACAAAAGAACTATATGAAAGAGATTACAAAATGAAGGACACATGGAGTGAAGAGCCATATGAAGATGAATCCCAAATTCTAAAAAGTGAAGTGAAAACTGCAATAAAAGAAATGGCAAAAAACAAATCACCAGGAACAGATGATATTCCAATAGTACTGTTGCAACCCACACTGACAGAATCAACTCTAGTGATAACCAACATGTGTCAACAGATATGGAAAATAAAACAATGGGCAACAGATTGGAAGTGATCAATATACATCCCCATCCACATAAAAGGAGACACAAGAGACTGCAGCAACTATAGAACCATACCACTAATCTCCCACGCAAGCAAAATTATGCTCAAAATTCTGCAACATAGGCTCCACAATACATGGAGAGAGAAATCCCAGAGGTCCAAGCAGGGTTCAGGAAAGAGGCACCAGGGATCACATTGCAAACATATGATGGCTAATGGAGCATAGCAGGGAGTTCCAAAAGAATATCAGCTTTATAGACTGCAGCAATGTGCTTTATAGACTGCAGCAAAGCCTTTGACTACATAGACCATGAAAGGCTATGGAACGCCTTTAAAGACATGGGAGTGCCAACACTTCAGATAGTCCTGATGAAGAATCTGTACTCAGGGCAAGAGGCTACTGTCAGAACAGAACATGGAGAAACAGAATGGTTTCCAATTGTCAAAGGAGTCAGACAAGGCTGCATCCTTTCACCCTAGCAGTTCAACTTGTATGCAGAACATATTACGAGAAAAGCAGGGAGGAGTGAAAATAGGAGGAAGAAATGTCAACAATCTAAGATAAGCAGATGACACCATAATATTAACAGAAAACCTCACAGACCAGCAACAACTACTAAGGA
>CM034703.1:39027810-39050430 GCA_020142125.1 Phrynosoma platyrhinos
GTTTGTTCTGTTCTGTCAAGGAAAGCCTCTTTCTCCCTAATATGTTGGGTAATGAGAAGAAGCACTTGAAATATGTGTCCTAGTTCTAGTATGAAATTGTGGATAATAGAGGCAACCAACCAGTATGATGTAATAGTTAGTATTGATTCTTACTGGGAAAAACTGTGTTCAGCCTGCTGAGCCATAAATGTTATCTTGGATGAAGCTGCTATTGCTATCAGTCTGGTTTTCCCCCCTCTATATTATAACTAACAGACCTCACAGAGTTCCTATGAGGATAAAATGAGGTTACCTCCATTTACAGTATATAAGACAACTGGAGAACAGACAAGATAATAATTATTGATAATAAGAAACAATAAATGGGTAATGCATACAGATGTTAGAGCAAAAGAGCTTGTGGCAGCTGAGAATGATAGGTTAGATTGTTTGGCGTCAACTCAGTTAAATTCCACAATTTTAAAATGAGTTTGTTCCTGTTTCATATGTTCCAGATAGTAAATACATCTGGTGAGGAAATAATTGTTTATATGCATATTAAAACAAATTTACAGTTAAATAGTCATCCTATCACTAAGCGGAAAACATTTAAGCTTGAGTATAATGAAATATTGAATTAATTTAGGAAATAATATCATTTGTGTCATGTTGTCCCAAAAGTTAAATAGAAAGTGATGTGTACAGGAGACATCATATGTCATATTTTTATTGCAATATGTAACACTTTTGTCAGTGCACATTGAGGATTATAGACCATGATATTGTAAAGCGGAATAAATGCCTAAAACCTTCTTAAATCAAGAACCTGATTCTTATTAAGAACCAGGTTTTTCCCTGAGGATAAGAAGTTTGCTAGGGAGTCATAAGTATTAACAACCAGCAAAGAAAGCAAATCTTAGTAGAGGGCATTGGAATCTGAGCTGGCTTAATTTGGTCTTAGAACTAGATACTGGTTTCCTGCACCTATGTCATTTTGTCAGTTTCATGTTGTGTGCGTCAAACAACAGATATTTTCTCCAACATCTATTCTTTGCATTCAAAAGTACATTTATTTAATTTAAACAAAGTAGCTGTATTCACATATAATTTTAAGCCAGGAGAACTGATTTACTGTGAGTGAGCAATGTGCTTTCCCTTCAGTATAGCCACTTCTGTTTTGAGTTTCACCTCATACAAGCAGGAAAAATCAACTTGAGTAGTGTATTGTGATGTTCAAATCAGGGAGCTTCTTACTATGGTTTTGTAGTACTGTGTCTACACTAGCACCTCTGGCTTGTTGCTCTGCTAGCAAATCGAAATCATAAATCAAGAGCAAACACTGGCTTATGGTTACATTAATGTGGCATTCCAAATGAGCCAATGTTGCCTTCTATTTGTAATCTTCCATGTTTTTCCATGACTGCTTCTGTCTGGTTTACTACAGAAAGTCTTTTAAGGCATGGAAACAGAATGGCTGCTTTGCACAATGCAGTGATAGCACTAGGAATCCTACATCTGATAGGAGCATCCATAGTGTACAGGGGCCATTTTGCTGGGTTGTCTCACCCACATGCCTCAGAGTTATATGGCTTAAGTCTGACTCACCCAATAGAAACATGAAATGCCATTAACATTTGTAATATGACATTAATTAGAGTGGATGTTTAGTGAATTTGATGCTCTTCATTATGTACTATTAAAGGTGTCAAGAGCCATGCTCACTTTGTAAAATACGCCATCCAAACATATCTCCATAGAGGAAGAATGGTACTGTTAAGAGTGAAGAAAAATTTGCAACTGCTATGGTATCATATGGAGACTGTGAATCCATCTGTTGGAAGTGCAAAAATAAACATGTTCTTCCTGATGGGCACACAGTAGAGTAGCTCTGTATCTAGCTTGTGCTGAGGCACAATCCAGCCACATGATTTAATTGGCAGATAAGAGCAATCACTTGCCACTTCAAGCTGGGTCAATTACCAGGTCATCCGATATCACTCCGCTCGTGGTTCAAGATGAATTGAGTATCTTGGAGCCTACTTTCCTGAATTATTTTACTTTAGAGTGGCAAGCATATATAAGCCTTGCCCTGGAAGAAAGGTAAAAGTTTTCTGTTTAACAGCATGCTTGTGAAATTGACAGGCCTCCTCCCTGTATACTGCATATACATGTTACTTGATGTTGGAGGCAGATTTGTGTATTCAGGTTTGCAGCTTGTTCACATGACTAAGCAGGCATACTTATCTGTCTTTAATTTACCTTGTAGTGTAGGAATGGAAATTAAATTTTTGCCATGTCCCAGCTTGCAACTGAGATGGTAGATCTGTGTCATCACATAAGATTTTTGTTGGTGTGGTAGCAGGTGGAGCTTGAAACAGAATGTGCAGTGAAGTACAACTTCTTGTGATGTACCTAACTGAACAGAACTCCTTACTTTCACCATGCCAGTTCTGTCATGTGAATTGGCCCAAAGTCAAATCATATTCCAGTTTTCACAGGGAATGCAGCCTTTAAACACAATGGCAGATTCTTTCACAGCGTAGAAACTGCCATAATTCACTTAAAGCTGTGAGCTTTCAGATGGTGCTGGGAAAAGCAGACTATGAAGACACTGTGGATGAGTTATCTTGTCTGCTACAGTGTGTGTGGGATGTATTGAAAATGCTGACATAGCAAGGATGTAGCAAGCAGAGTTTGTCTTGTCTTTTGATTCACACACACACCCTCCCCAGTTTCCAGAAGTTTGATGTTGGGTAGTCATAATGGCAGGGAGTAACTGAGCACTGTTAAAGTAAGCTAAGCATAAACTTGAATGAGTCCAATTTGATGGTAAATTAAAGATGTTGATGGTTGAAACAATGACTTTAAGCTTTTCACAGGAACACTCTTATTTGTGCACCTGAACAAATTAACCTCTGAAACATCCCCTTTTTGTGGAAGGGTGATATGAAAAAAGTAAAACCCACTGTCTTGTGGCACCTTAAAGACTAACAAATTTGTTATAAGTTTTTATTGGATGAGTTTCACCTGATGAAGTCAGATACAGTTCGGAAAAACATGTGCCATAATTAATTGATTAGCTCTTTAAGATATACCATCTCTTTGAGTTTGTTGAAGCTGAATGAAATAGCTGGCTACAACAAATACCACACCTGTATCAAAACTGGAAATGGCATTGGCTTTAGTTTGCTGCGTAGACTAGTTGTTTTTTCAATTAGAATAACCAAGACATAGCTCTGACAGTGTTATCACTGAGGTGTGCTTTTGGAAGACATAGGTATAACCCTGTCCTATTGTTAATTTTGATTAAAGGCACAGTAATATTCAGAAGTAATATTCAGCCAGTGTGGTGGAGTGGTTTGGACATTAGGCTACAACTCTGGAGACCAGAGTTTGAATCCTCGCTCAGCTATGGAAACCTACTGGGTGACCTTGGACAAGTTATACTCTCTCTGCCTCAGAGGAAGGCAACCCCCTCTGAAGAAATCTTGCCAAAAAGCCTCGTGATAGGGTTACCTTAGGGTCAAATATTCAGAAACAACTGTGTGATGCTAATTTCTAAATATGTGTTTAGAAATATGTTTTTGTGAATCTTTAAATTAGCTGCAGTGGAAACATTCTCTGTGAAGGATAGTGACAACAGTTGAAAACAGTTTCATGAAACCACAAATTAGATTGAGAGGACCTGCATGCTGCAGTATATTGGATGTTAGATATGAAAGACCTGATTAGAATTTTAGCTTGATTTAGGATATACTTAAGTCTTTAGCATGATTTTTTTTAAAGATTTCTATATCCTGAGAACATTGGAGACCTGATCTTAGACTGATCAAGATAACTGAAAGGTAGTAAAGACTTTTAAAATATACTATAAAAGTATTATGTATGAGGGGACCATGAGAATTCGCAGTGCTTGGCAGAGAGAGGACTGTAGGTGTGACAGGCTTGGGTTTGCAGTTGATGGGTGGTTTGGACAAGGAGAAGGAAATCCTCCTAGTGTATATACTGAAAGAAGACTCTTTCTTGCCCTTCCATGACAGCTTATCTTTCTGTATGGTATGTATGAAGTAAGGCGGTACAGTGGGACCTCCATATCCATGGATTCAAACATCTATGGCTTGAAAATATATTTTAAAAATCCAAAGACCAAAACTATTTATAAGGGACACTATTTTACTATACCACTGTATATAATGGGACTTGAGCATCCGTGGATTTTGGTATTGGGCAAAGGAGAATGAGCTTGCTAACTGGATGACCATGATTTAGAGCCTTATCACATGAGAAAAGAAAGTTACAACAGATTGCCTCTCTGCATGCTGTCATAGCACTTCTGTTCTCCTTTCCAAGGGAGACAGTAGTAAAAGTGTGCCTTTTGTCAAATGGATTTTTCTAGCACAACAAAAGGGACACTTTTACCACCATCTCCCTTCAGAAGAGAATAGAAGTGCCATTATGACATGCGGAAAGGGTATAGAGAAAGCTGCTACTCCCCCAATCTGTTTTTGCTTTTTTTTCTTTAATGCGGTAAGGCTCTTAAGATCCATTCTCAAAGCATTAAGGAGCGACTTTGGGTTTAGATCAAGGAAACAGGCAATAGGCCATTTGCTTGCCTTAAGTTCTAGACATTCTGTGTCCAGCTTGGACAAAGCCCAATCTAGAACCTTCTTGCTTACCTTTTCTATATGGAAAAAAATATTTGTGTGGTAGAGCCCTCAGTTATTTAAGCTGTACCTTTTCCCACCTGTGGGGAAAAATAGGAGTTTGGAATCCATTTTTTAGGAAACAACCTTCAGAAAGGCAAAGATTCAAATTGATTCTCTCTTCCTCCTGACAGGAGTCTAGCGGGCTATTTTTCATTGGGGGGCAGAAGTCTGTTTTGTAATTTGGGTCTGATAGATTATGTTTTAGTTTATTTCATATAGGATCTAACCTGAACAGAAATGGAAGACTTAACTCTTTTTAATGCCACTGTTTTCAGGGAAAAAAGATTGAAAAGCCAGCAGATCATGAATTAAGTGGGACTGGCAGTTACAGTGGTGCTGGTTCCACATAAGAATACTGAACTTCCCCTTTAAAGAACTATTATGTTAGGCATTTTTTTTTTTTTGAGAAATTAAGGGCTTCAAATAAGGGCTTGAACAATAAATATAAATAAGTGTTATAATAAAACAGTAACACTGTAACTTGTTAAAGCTGATCAACCCAGAAGGCCCAGGAGCTCCTGAATGCTAAACACTATTGGCTACGGAATTTTTTTTGGTACTGTTTTGTTCTGTTTTGGTAGAAATGTGCAATAAACCACACAGAATTGTGCCTTTTGTTTAGAAACAGAACTATAGATTTTGCTTCTCTTATTTTCTTTTCTCATTTGCAACACACTAAAGCCTAAAGCTATGGTGGCGAATCTCTGGCACGTGTATGGGGGGGGGCGTAATTCAACGTGTGCCAGAGATGGCATGTGAAGTCATTTTTTTTTTTGTGGCACGCAGAGGGTGGGGGAGAGGAAGAAAAGGTGCAGAGAGGCAGCTAGAGGCAGGGGAGTGTGGGGGGGGGGGGGGGGGGGGGGGGGGGGGGGGAGAAGGAGAAAAAGGTGTGCGCCTTTTTCCCGACCATACCAGGCCTTCAGCTGCCTCTGGAGAGCCTTCTTAATTTTCAGCAGTGCAGCACAACTGGAAAGGGGAGACTTGACTCCCTCCTGCAGTGCTGGGAAGAGAATATACACGTTAAACTCAGCAGGCAGGTCACCTAAAATATGAAATGGTACTAGCAAAAGTTGTTTAGCTTTCTAGCCAGTTGGTTGGAAGATATCATTTTTTTCTTGCTGTCTAGACATTGAGACAACTGTTTGTGTGGTGATTGAATCTGGGAGTTTTCTTTCTTGCGTCTTCTGACTTCCAACATGCCACACGTCAGCCCTGGCATGTTGGTGCTTGTAGGCTTATAAAGGCTTGAAGTAAACAGGGGATTGACAACAATTTTCTGCATTATATTTGGCCTTTCTAAGAGTAGGGCATGTGCATGACTTCCCACAGACTTGGGCATCATTCCAAGATTTTTTGTGACAAGACTGTGAAGGTATTCTTCTCCTTTCCTCAAATGGGTATGTGGAAGGAAAGCTGACTTCCTTCCCAAACTTGTCTATAGTCAAAAATTAATAGTTTTGCCTTCCCCTAGAGCCTAGAGTTCCCTATTCCACAGTCTACCTGAGCATAAAAAGAAGCAGTGCCCCCTGAGCAAGTCCTTAGATCAGGGTTACCTAACCTGACAACCCCCAGATGTTTTAGATTGCAACTCCTAGCATTTCCAGTGAATCTGTTCACTATGCTGATTGGGGATGATGGAAGTTGTAGTCTAAAATATCTGGTGTACATCAGTTTGGGGGAGTCTATTCTAGAAGGTATCGGGGGCACTGCTTTGCAGTGGTTCAGGTCCTTCCTCTTGGGTAGGTCTCAGAGGGTGCTGCTCTTGGACTGTAGTTCCAGCAAGAGGGAACTCACTTGTGGGGTCCCTCAGGGAGTTATTTTGTCTTCAGCTACTGGTAAAAAGAGAGCAGAGAGGGGGGCAACTTGACCTCCCATGGAGGAGGCTCTCTCCCAAGTCCTCCCCAACCACACCTGTGACCTCAGAAACATGCATAATCAAGTAACAATTTTATAAACTATTCAGCCAAAATACTTTTGGTTGTATTTTTCTTTTCAGGAGTGTCATTTTTGACGAGCCAGGTTGCAAAACACTCTAAATAGGAGGAGGAGGAATAGAACATGAGTGACCATGTGTTGACTAAAGTTATTTCCAAGTTGAGTAGCAAGAGGGCAGTATCTGCTATAATACTGTTCTTAAATGCAAGCTCTCAAAAGAGATAAACACTATGCAACGTAATTTAAAAGATGTTTTTCAGATTTAAATTTGAGCATCTCCTGACCATCTTTTGGATTTAGTGTGAAATGCATAGGAGATCACAGTCATAACTGAACTACAATCTTTTAAAAAGCTTTAATGTTAACTGGCCAGTCAGATATACTGAATTCCCTTTCAGTTGCTTCTAATCTCCCTTTTATGCCTGAATAGTAAATGTTGATTCTGAAACCGCATTTTTAAAGACCTTGGTGCATTCCATGTAGTCTAACATGTTACAAAATAAAGGGAGAAAACAAGTGTGTGATGCATATGTCTGTGTCACAGTGACCTTAACAACTGAGGAGCACCCTGTTTTCCAGGATGGATTACAGTGAGCTCTGTTTGACACGTTTGATATTGGCATGATATTTTTTTGGCATGGCAAATGGTAATAAACTGAGACATATGAAAAATATTTCTACATCCAAGTGCATATGTCAGCTGCTTCAGTTTGTGCTCCCTGCACAATTTCTCTACTGATAGGGTTGTTGAGCCCGAAGTCTGTTGTAGTGAGCAAAAAGAAGAAGAGAATAACTTTCCTCCTCTTCAGTGGTAAAGCCAAGTGTAGTGTAGAAAGAATCTCTTTCCAGTAACCTAACTTGAATAGCAGCTCATGACACATACTAAATGTCAGTCAGGCCTCATCTGGAGTACTGCATTCAGTTCTGGGAGCCTCACTTTAAGAAGGATATAAACAAGTTGGAATAAGTTCAGAGAAGGGCAACAGGGATGATAAAAAAAAGTATGGAGCATAAAATTGATGAGGAAAGGTTGATGAAGTTAGGCATGATCAGCCTGGTGAAGAGAAGACTTGAGGGGTGATATGATTGGCTTATTTAATAATCTAAAGCACTGTTACAGAGAGGCGGTGTAAGTTTGTTTTCTTCTGCCCCAGAAAGAAGGACCAGGTCTAATAGTTTTAAGTTACAGGAGGGTAGATTTTGATTGAACATTGGAAGGAACTTCTTGACAGTAAGAGTGGTTCTGCAATGGAACCAATTATTTAGAGAGATGTGGAGTCTCTTTCTCTGGACGTCTTCAAAAAAAGTTACCTACTGGGGAAGCTCTAGCTGGATTTCCTGCACTGAACAGGAGGTAGTTCTATGGGGCCCATTCCAACTCTGATTCAGAGGGAGGGAGAGAGGAAGGAAGGAAGGAAGGAAGGAAGGAAGGAATAAAGGAAGATAGAAATTGTATATACAGTGACATCAGTATTGCTATTTTTCTCTAGTGCAAACCATTACGAGACAGCACACAATTTCACAAATATATTATTGTATGCTCCCTGCTTCCATGAGCTGTGAGAAGTTCCAGGAATGGCATGACTGGATGTGTGTTTTCTTTGGTATAGAGGTAAAATGGGAAATTTTAGGAATGGTTTTAATTATAAATACCCAAGTAAAGCATAACTGGAAGCAGAAAATCCATTCTTCTACAACTGTTTGCCCAGAAAGACTATGGCACAAAGTGCCAATAGGTAACTTTGAACTCTCTTTATTTTCTGTTGATTGTGTTCCTAAATTGCTGCAAGTATTCCATCTACAACCATATGTCAATGGGCCCACCATTAGCTGGAGAAGCTGGACCTCTCCTTCCAAGTAAGACAGAACTTTTCCAACCTCAGAAATTAATGGATTTAAACACGTGAACAATGAATTACTAATCATTGCTTTAGTTTTCCTCAGTGTTCTCTGTTCATCCTTTTGGATTGGCTGAGAAAGTTGGGAATTGGGGGCACTGCTCTGCAGTGGTTCCGTTCCTTTCTCTCAGGCAGATCCCAGAGGGTGAAGCTCGGGGACAGTTGCTCTTCCAAAATTGAGTTTAATTGTGGCATCCCGCAGGGCGCCATCCTGTCCCCGATGCTATTTAATATTTATATAAAGCCGCTGGGTGAGATCATTCGAAGGCATGGAGCTCGGTGTCATCAGTACGCTGATGACACCCAGATATACTTCTCCATGACCAGATCATCGGCTCAGACTTCAGATGGCATCTCTCCTCTCAATGACTGTCTCAGAGCAGTAATGGATTGGATGAGAAAAAACAGATTGAAACTAAATCCAGACAAAACGGAGGTACTGACAGTCACAGGCCCGAAACCAGGTCTGGGAATATAACTTCCAGTACTGGATGGAGTCACACTCTCCTCTGAGGACTGTGTTCGCAATCTGGGGGTGCTCCTAGATTTGTCACTTCACATGACTAGTCAGGTGAATGCGACGGTCAGGAGTGCCTGTTATCGGCTTCGGCTGATACACCAGCTGCACCCTTACCTGGATATGAGGGATCTGGAAACTGTGGTACACGACTTGGTAACCTCATGTTTGGATTACTGTAACACACTCTACATGGGGCTACCCTTGCCCCTAACCCAGAAACTTCAACTGGTACAGAATATGGCAGCCAGGTTAATTACAGGAACAGCTAGGAGAGAGCACATAACACCAGTGCTTAAATCTCTCCACTGGCTGCCGATTAGTTTCTGGGCACAGTACAAGGTGTTGGTTTTAACCTTTAAAGCCCTACATGGCTTGGGTCCATCTTATCTCAGGGACCGTCTCGCCCCATATGATCCCCCCACGCACTCCGATCTTCTGGGAGAAATCTGCTTCAGCCTATGAAAATTAGGCTGTTGCAGACCTCCCAGAGGGCCTTCTCAGTGACTGCTCCCAGACTATGGAATGGCCTGCCGGACGAGATCCGTCATTACCACCTTTGACAGCTTTAAAAAAGCAGTCAAGACGGATCTCTTCCAGCAGACCTTCTCTGAAGAACTCCCGGCTCATAGGAGGTAATCGCTTACCCGTCCTCCTCTTGCTGCTATTGTCTGCTGGTTTAAGTTAATTTTATATAGGATGTATGCGTCATTTTAACTCTGCACTAGTTTAATTTAGTTTTAAGGGGAGGGAAGGTTAGGGATGGGTTGATGGAATGTTTTACTTTGTATCAGTTTTAATCTGTTGTACAATGCCCCGGTTGCTGAAGCAGAGGGTTGGGTTAGAAATAAAATTTATTATTATTATTCTCTCTGGGTGAAACCTTTTGGAACCTTTTCTACTCTTTCTCTCTTTAATTATTGTGTCATCTCTGTACATAACACCATTCATCTTAAAGTTACCCAAAGTGGACACAGTAATCCAGCTTTATCTTTACTAATGCCAAATAGGGTGGAAGTATTTGATGTTTCTCTTACTATGACCTCAGATAGCACAGTAACTGTTTAATACAAATGGAAATCAGAAAAATCAACCCAGCAACCCACTAGGCCAAAACAAGATGCAAGATTAAATGTGGGTCACAGACTCGTGATTTTCTTGGGGAGGGTGGGTTGTTAGATTTTGATTTTTCTTTTTAACAAGTGCTTGTTTAATTGCACAACTATAATATTTCAAAAAGAAGCTATGTAAGTAAAACAATTACAGAGTTGAACAAACCACCACCTTTGACATTTCTTTGTACAAAGTCAATACCAAAGGGGATGTTGTTGACTGAGAGTAAACTGGGGTTACCACGAAAGTAGAGAAATCATCCTTATATAGTGGACCAATGAATGTTTTGCTGAAAGGCAATGAAGCTTCACCGAGATTGGAACTCATTTTAGGTTCATTGCTTTCTGATATCTGAGGCTGGTTACAGATGTTCGGCATAGGTGGCTAGGCAGGAATGAGCCAGCTCATCAATTGCTGTTCCCAAGGTGACTGGGTGCAAAGGCAGCAGTGACCAAGGTTGGTTGTTTTAAATTTGCAGCAGAACAGTGAACTATTAAGAAATAGGTATTGGGGGAGCACTAGGGTTGTTGCCCAGGAGGAATGGGGGTGGTAGCTCAAAAAAGTTTGGAGACCACTGGCCTATGGTGACATATCTTGATTACAACCTGCTTATACTTAATGTCTTAATGTCCACCTTCTCAGTTCACTTCTCCAAGAAGGACTAGAACCACTGTGAAAGAGTGTTTTCAAGTCCTATCCCAGAAAGATACCATGGTCAATGGGATCAAAAGCTGTTGAGAAATCCAGCAGAACTAACAAGAGCCCACTCTTCTGTCCAGTTTCCAGTCTAGGTTATTCACCAAGGCAAACAGTTGTGTCTCTTTTCCAGAGCCAGGCCTGAAGCCAGATTGAAATAATAATGGATATGGATAATCAAATGTTGAGCCAGTGTGCTGTAATGGTTTGTGTTGGACTATGACTCTGGAGACCGGGATTCAAATGCTCTCTTAACCATAGGGACCCACTAGGTGACCTTGGGCAAGTCTCACATGCTCAGCTTCAAGAGGAAGGTAAAGGCAAACCCCTCTGAAAAAATCTTGTCAAGAAAACCTTGTGATAAGTTGGAAAGGACTTGAAGTTACAGAACAAGAACAATCTGTTTCATCCAAGAACACATGGAGCTGGGAGGCCACAACATATTCCAGAACCTTGCCCAACAAATGGATATTGGAGATTGGCCTATAATTCTCCAATATAGTGGAGTTCAGGGATGATTCTTCCTCACCCCCAGTAAAGGCCTTATAACAGTCTCTTTTAGGCAGGAAGGAATGCTGCCTTGTTGCAGTGAGGCATTCACTATTCCCCTTACCCATTTGACTAATTCTCTTGTGGCTACTTTTAAGGTGAGATACAAGTGTCCAATACTCACGTGTAGGCTCTCATCTCTCCAGTGATCCTGTTCACATCCTCAGGCTACACAAATTGAAATGTATCTAATAATATAGGACAAGCAGGAGCTAAATTACACCCACCAGATCTGTATCAACTATAGCACTAAGTCAGAGCAAATCAGAAGGATTTTGTCTGCAAAGTGTCTTGGAAATTCTTCACAGTGAGTTGTCGAGTGGTCTATGTTTGCTTCTTGCAGTGCACAGTATAAAAGACTTCTGGCCACTTGAGATAGCTTTGCTGAATGACAATGGTGGCAGCAAAATATGTTTTCTTCACTGCCACCCTCACCATGGCATAAGCTATCGAATGTGCTTTAGCATGTGTTTGATCAGATTCAGTCCAGGTTTGCCATCAACAGTTATCTAGTCTCCATTCCACTTGTTTCATCATTGCCAGCTCCCTATTAAACCAGAGGGCCACTTCAGAACTTTTGTGTCCACCATCCCAGACATTTTGCTTTTTCTGAAATCAGGCTGGTCTTTGACAAGATCACCAGCTGAAGCAACACGAAACCCCACCATAGCTATCAAAATCTGGACAGACCTATAAGCCTCCTTGAGCAGACCATCTTATTAGCCTACACTCCACTATAGGAATGTCCTAGTGAATCTAATCTGATCAAGTAGTAATCTGACCAGGACAAGGGATCTATAGAAAGTTCTCTACACCCAGATCACCCACAAAGCCCAGAAAATAAGGCCCAGAGTGTATCCTGCTTTTGACACTAGATATTACTTGGGAAAGACCTATGACCACTGGAAAACATGACGTGCTGAGCTACTCCTGATAGAACAGTCTCAGGATGGATGTTGAAGTACCCCAGCAAAAGAAGTCAGGGAGAGTCCAAAGCCATTGCTGAGATGAACTCATCCAGCTCAGAAAGGGAGACAGTTGAGCAATGGGGTGGCTAGTACACCGATCCCTATTCTGTCCGGCCACCCACCTTCAAATGCATACACACAAATTCTGCAGATTGTGAGGCAAGGCATCTTATGAGGGAGATGGAGTCATGATAGATTATTACAGCTCTATCTCTCTGCCCTGAGACCTCTTCTACTGCTACACAGAATATTCAGATGGACCCTTGTCCTCAAGCTTCATCCAGCTTGGTCTCTGAAATACAAGCCTGGTCAACATGTTCATCCATTATGAAGTCCTGGATCAAGGCTATTTTTTTCCTTACTCACCTGGTATTAAGCAGCAGCATTTTCAGCCTAGCTGAAAAGCATAATTGAAGCATAATTTTATTTCAGTATTGTAAATATTATTGCAGCGGCTGACAGTGTATGCAATCTTGCTGCAAAATATTGGGAATACATTTTGGGAAAGTGGTAGAGTTCATTGATAAACTAAAAACATGGCATTGCTGGAGTCAGGTGAGATTTAGGAGTTCAGCTGATTTGTACAGACTTAAAATGTAAAATAGTTGATCTAACTATGTAGAGACTCAAAATGGGGAATGGGGAACCTCTAGAAGATTTGCAGAGGAGAGTGTCCAATACAACAGCATAAAAATATTTGGGCAGGACCCAAAAGTTCAAAGACATGTCAGCCCAACTTCTCTTCTACACAAACAATTGAAAACAACAAAATCTTACATTGTTAATTATGAGTGCAATTGGTTTTAGTGCTGGAATATTTCTGACAGCAACACTGATGAAATGAAACTGTCTTTTCAGTGTTAAAGGACTCTAGAAGTACAGCTCATGGGCATTAATACTGTAGTTCAGATCTTTTTTTTAAGTCTAAAGGCCTAAGCAGACTGCCAGAAATAGTGCACATTAAATTGAGGCACTGCCCTGGCTCAGTGCTAGGGAGTCATGGGAATTGTATTTTTTTCTGAGACATTGAGCCTTCTCTGTCAGAGAGCTCTGGTGCCACAATAAATTACAGTTCCCATGATTCCCTAGCACTGAGCCAGGGCAGTGCCTCAATTTTAATGTGCACTATTTCTGGCAGTCTGCTTAGGCCCTAAATGATGTCTTGGGGCAGTGCATCTCAAGCTGTGCTAGAGACCAGTGCCATATTTGTGTCCATTAGCTATAATGGTTCTTTCCCCCCCCCCCCTTTGCCCCAGAAATGTACAGTGGCCCACAGCAAGGCCATCCACTTTGAATACCTTTTTGAATTCTACTCTGAGTAGCATTTGTTCATGCTGTAATTCTGTGAAGCAGCCTAGAATTGGTCTACTGCTTAATCTGGGCCTTCCTGTAAACTTTGTGATTGAGCAGAAATTTGACCTAAGGGATAGGTTCCGACATATAGCACTTTTACTCGTATCTCATCACCTGACTATGCAACATATCAAACAATTTTTAGGCATATTATATAAAAGATCTTCACTAATCAGTACTGCATTGTGTTTGAGCTGACAGCTGGTTTCCTGAAAGTTGTATCTGAGTGGATAGAAGGGCAGAGGCTCATTTATACCAGTGGTTAATTCATAGCTATTGCATTATGACCAAATGTCTATTGCCATGTGCTGGGCCATAGAAACAGCTCTATGGGAAGATACTAAACATTATGATGTATAGAAAGGTTATCAATAAATGTATTAACAACTTTTTTTTAAAGAACCAGCGTACAGCTGAGCTGGAAGGTATGCACCTGTATTAACTGAATCTACAAGTTGTTGCTCAAGTTCAGCTTGAAATCTGTACCATGAGAAATGAATGAGAGGCAAAAATTGTATAGCTTTTGATGCTGTATTCCCAACCACAGAAATTACATAATTAGCCTCCTTGATGTTAATAAATAGATCACATTCCTTATATATTTTCTTTAGGCTAATGGAAGCAAATTATTTAATATACGTTAAATGGCAAACATACATTACCATAAAGTTTGATTGTAAAATATGGCTAAAGAAGACAGTAGTCATAATGTAGCACTTGAAATATTTGAGAGGAAAATATACAAGTGTTATTTTCTTATCATAAGTTGTGATTTACTGAACAATTGAGGGCATCTATTAAGAATTTTTAGAAGGAGATTATTGAAGTCATATCACTAGTTGTCCTTCAACTGAAAGAAAAGTACACTTTTATTATTGACAGCCTCTGTTAAAGAGGTTGACAGATGGAAGATGGGGGAGGGTAAGGTAGTAGATCAGTAGTGCCTCTATATTTAGATATGCCTCTTTTATCTGACTGTACAGCTGGCCACTCAATTGGTTTTAAAGGACTTGTGCTCGTCTTTCCTGTGAGTACTTTCCATGTGCTGCATAGCTATATTGTACTCAATGCACATAAACTTGTTGGGAGGGCAAGTATATTACTCATGCAGAGTGAAGTCCAGAGGGGCCCATGGATGGAATATCCAAATGATTTGTGTACGACCATACTACGTCCAAATCAGATTCATCACTTCTACTTTTTGCCCTTCAGGGAACAACCCATCTACAGCACCCGAGCTCATGTCTTCCAGATTGACCCTAACACGAAGAAAAACTGGGTTCCCACCAGCAAGCATGCTGTTACAGTGTCCTACTTCTATGACAGCACAAGAAATGTCTATAGGATAATCAGCTTGGATGGCTCAAAGGTAAGCTGAATGACTTTTTAAACCTCAAGTAAACCTCAAGTATTTTAATCTCTTAATGTATAGCACAACTCAACACAGTTTGTTGGATTAAAGTGTGATCTACAGTGAGCAAACAATTCGTGAAGCTTGGCATAGAAGAGAATACTTTATCATTACATTTCAAAGTGCTCATTAATAAACTAATGACAGCTGTTCAGGATTTGTTTCTTTTTGGCATATCTCTGAAATTCACAATAAAGGAGGCAAGTGGCTACATGACATACCACTTGGAGTGTGTGTTATAATAAAAGTGTATTTCATAATATATTATGTGTGTTTGTATATGTATAATATATGAAGTTTGTGTTTACCTGTTTAATATAATATAGGATAATATAGTAACATATATGTATGCTTTTCTATTGAAATCAATTCTAGTTAATATATCAGATACTCATTTAGCAATCATATTTTTAAAAAATATTACATTAACATAGGATCCAGTTTCAAATGAAAAATGTACCCATATTTTACTCTAATGCTTTCTACTAAGTTCAGGTAAAGTCTCCTAGAAATTAAGAGCTTGGCTATCTCAGTTTGGCCTTGCAGAGTTCTAGCACTGAAGGGATGGAGAGAGATTCTTACTTAGGTGGTGGGTGTATCAATGTGAACAATATTTCCTGAATTGCATATAAAGAGGCAAAGGGATCTGGTGTATTAACAAAAATACATAATCTTTATGAGCACATGGGACAGAAAGTCATCAGGCAAAATAATGCCATGATAACTTCACTAGTATGTTTTCTTTTTTTCTGAGTATTTTTTGAAAACCCTACAGACAGTCCAAATAGATGAATTGTGGCTCTTTGCTTAACAAAGTTTTTTTTTCCCCACTTGTTGAGTTTACTAGCCCCCAGAATGTGTCCATTCTGGCTAGAATGAAGAATCTAGAATGCAAGCATCTTCTTGTCCACTTTCATGTATATATTTAAGGTAATTCAAATATGTTGGTAGAATTCAGAAACATAACTCTGCTGGTCTGAAATATTAGTATGCCAAGGGGTCTTTTAGCACCTTTGAGAGTAACTGAGGGAGACAAAGCCTACGAAAGCTTATGCTACAACTTCTTTTATTCAGTTAGTCTCAAAGGTGCTACAAGATCCCTTTGCATTTAGATATGTGGTGCAACTGTATTCCTTGCCCAGTGACCTTAGTCTGCCTTTTGACAGTAAAAGATACAGCACAGAAGGAATGAGGCAAGTGTAATGAGATTGAAGCTGTGGTATTACCTCAATACCCAGGACAGGAGACTGAGAATGACTTTAGAACATCTGCATTGTCTACTTTGATGTGTAAAGAGAGTGCTGCTAAAATCCCCACTAGCTAATTGACCTACATCTTTGGAGATGAGGCTTCTCAAAGTTTTGCTAATTTATTGTTCTGCTGATAGAAAATCAAGTTGCCTGGTTCTCATTATTATTGGTACTTTATATTCTTTCCTTATAATCAGTTTCCTAAGTCAAAAGGGCTAATTGCTGCCAATATGCAGAGCAGTTAGAGATACTATATGATATAATTCAAACACTATAAGATCAAACAATTCCTTTATTGAAGACTGTTGGTGAAGCACAGAGAATTTTCTGACGATATTGATACTGATATCCAATGCCATTCATGCTGTAGTGGGCTCTTGCAGATATCAGGGGTAGAGGAAACCATATGGTATTTCATGTGAAAAATAGTTAACACAATTCTCTAGCACTACCAACTGGATGACTTGAATGTCATTTAGATGAAGGACTAAAGTTTTCTTTCCACCTGTTTGTCTTTCCTTCAAATCTCAAATTTTCATCAAATAGTAGCAACTCCTCATTTGTACAAAAGACAACTATGGCCACTGCCCAAAATGTGAACATCTGACCTAGCGTTTTAATTAGGATTTCAAGGTTCAGTGCCACTTGTTCATTTTGAAAACCTATTCCTTAGAATTAGCTACAAATTTAGAGTTATCAAGCATTAAACAAATGTACCTTTCTCCACTTTTGCTGAGTGGCAGATCTCAGACTTCTTTGGTAAGTCTCAGTTTCTAATCTCAGGGAAGATGACCTTTGGATTCAGGAACTGATCTGACTATAGGTGTCAAACTTCCCATGGCTTTGATCTAAATTCAGGGATAATTATTGCTTTAAAATTAGCCTTCTCTTGTTTCTGCACTGTAGCTTATTACAGGTTACAAATGCAGTATGCAGACAGTATTCTTGGAAACACTTGAATTGAAATACTGAATTAACTTTCTGACAGAAATTCACTAATTAAGTTGATTTTTTCATTGAGGTTTTTGGAATAAATTAAATATGGGGCTGTATGCCCATTTTATTATTGAATTACAGCTTTTGGAAGCAAAGATATTAATAATCCCTTCTAGTCTGTCCCTACAAAGTCTGGTGGTGTGCAGAGTTTCACAGTCTGGTCGCATTTGAATGCGAGAGCACATTACACAAAGAGATAAACATTACACAAGAACTGGACTTCCTAGTTTCTACTAGTTTAATTCGATTTTTATGGGGTGGGTGGGCTAGGGATTGAGGGGGGACAGATTTGTTTTAACTGTTGTCTTGTTTTAACTTGTATGCCGCTTCGATTGCTTTGCAGAGGGGCAGGTTAAAAATAAAATTTATTATTTATTATTATTATTAGTTCTTGTTTGACTTTGGTGCAAGTTGTAGGAGTGATCAAAATTTGATCCCATTCCTGATATAGATTGTGCACCACTACCCAAAGCTTCTGTTAGCCCTGCAGAAAGGGGAATGTTACAACTCTCCTTCTCCCCATCCTCTTGGAATTACCAAGTTACATAGATGAATTATCTCAATTGGGAAAATGTGAAAGAGGAAAGGGTGGAAGAGGAAAATATGGAATTTTCCTCCTGTTCATTTAAAGCAAAAACTAATATTAGAAGATGCAACCATAGAATTTCTGTATAATGTGCTTTGTTACTAGTCCTCCCCGCACTTTGCCATCAGTACAGTTGATGAATTTAATCTCAAAATGCTTCTTAGTGTATAGTCTCTTTGTGCAAAAAAGTAGGGAAAATAATTTTTTCATAAACATTTCTACCATTCTCCACTGCTGCCCATGTTACTTTAAGGTTGTGACTCCCATAAGGAGTTGACAGCTGCTGCAGGGAAACACAATATTCCTAAATGTCTGTTATGGGTACACCTGCTATGCTCTCATCCTGATCGTAGAGGTTTCTAAATCAGGGAAGGGGGTCATTCAGACATTACACATTCCTCCAAATACAGTGGGAGCAAGATACAGCCTCATTCTTTCTCATATGATGATAGTTACACAGAGCATAATGACCTCATAGTGCTAATGGTAATGTAACATTTTTTTGGTTAGGAGCAGTCTGTCATATAATTTTCCACTGTTAGTAATGGATTTCATTATTAATTAGCAGATCATATTTAAGTTTGCTAGAGGAGCAGCTTATACATTTCGTGACAATTACAAATAACTCAGGGTGTCGCGGGTATGTTTCTTTGAATAATGTAATGAACTCTTTTATTTCCTAACTATATACTCCCATCCTACAATGGCCAGATAGCATTTCCAGGGTTACCATTAGACTGATTTGTTTAATTCAAACCATGATTTCTTTTTGCACAGGCAATAATAAACAGTACCATCACTCCCAACATGACATTCACAAAAACATCACAGAAGTTTGGTCAGTGGGCAGATAGCAGAGCAAATACTGTTTATGGCTTGGGGTTTTCCTCTGAACATCATCTGTCAAAAGTAAGTAAAAGTATACAACTGTTTGACTGCTCTGAATTGTCAAGTAATCAGACAGACTCACAAATGAGCAAGATACCATCTCAGATGGTGTGCTGTGTTTGAGAAAATGCTGTCATAAGGAAGATGCTTCTTAAACAAACTTGAAGCTACCACTGTTTTCCTCCAGTTCATTTCAATGAAAGCACAGTAATCAGTAAAAGCAAAGTGAGAACCAGTGTGGTGCAGTAGTTTAATTGTTGGACTAGGACTCTGGGACACTAGGTTTCAAATCGTCACTCAGCCATGGAAACCCCAGCCTTGGACAACTCACACTTTCTCAGCCTCAAAGGAAGGCAATGTCAGGGTTTCCATAAGTCCAGGGTTTCCATAAGTCAGATATGACTTGAAAGTACACAACAACAGCAAAGCAAGTCTGAGATGAATAATTAGACATAAGTAACAGATTTCCATTATGTTGTTCTTCAATTAAAAATAATAATTTAAAAGTATAATATAAACAGTCAAAGTTCAGATTCCTTAAAGTGGGACAAAAATGTGTGGCTCATTAGATGTTATTGGATTACACCTTCAGCAATATCTGGAGGCTGTATGCCTTATATGCTTTTGAAATCTGCTTTTCTAGGCCAGGACATTCCAATTAAAGGCAATCACTGGCTATAATTCTTGTTGTGTCTTAGCTGTTTTAGATAATATGCTAGAAAGAGATGTAGAAGGTACTCTTTTGTATGTTGTGTTGAAGCCAATATAAATTTCATTGGTCAACAGTGAGTTTTTTTGTATTGACCAGGTAATTAGTGTATTGACTAAGTCAGGGTTAGGCAACCTTTCCCCTTTTAAGGGCCGAGGGACTTCAGCTCCCAGAATCCCAGGAGCTATTGGCCAACATGGGACTATTGGCCAACATGGCTGAGGCTTCTGGGAGCTGAAGTCCCTCGGCCCTTAAAGGGGAAAGGTTGCCTACCCCTGGACTAAGTCATTGGACCTGAAGATTATATTTTCTTCATTATTGTATTGGATTACTGTAATACTTTCTATAGCTCGTGCCAAATGCAATGGCAAAGATATGCCTCCTTGATTACTGAAATGAACTTATATTTATGCCAGTCACTTCTTAATTTAGGAGGAGTGGGAGCTGTCTGACCTAAAATAGCCAAGAAGTGGGCAAAATGTGGTGAAATTGCTCTCTGTCTTGCCTTTAATTTGGGAATCCCAGGCCTTGAACCTGGAACCCTTAATGCAAAAAAGGTACCTGCTCTTTCACTGGGTTATAGTCCCTCAAAACTAAAATGGTACAGTTTCCATGAGTTTCTAATAGCATTTTGTGTGTGTCAGGGTCATACCACTTGCAGTGCTTCAGGGCAAATTCTAGCTACAAATTGCTTTGAGTATTTGTTACTGTTCTTCTACTCCAGCAATCATAAACAAGCTGGAAATATACAAATTCTTTCTCTAACTATTGGGCATATGAATGAAATTGTCTGATGACTGAAGTGACAATGTACCATTTCAAGTTACAAAAAACAGTCATCAGTACACACCCTAACACAGTGCTAGGAATTGGATTTGGAAGGGAAATAGAGTAAAGTTTTCATTTATTAGAAATACTTTTAATACTAAAATACTATGTCCATGTTAATGGTAGCAAAATATTCAAGTTGTATTGAGCATAAGATTGTAGATGGACATATTTCTAATTGCTGGAAATCATGCCTGTGAAACATTGTCTTGTTGCAAATATTCTGGAAGTATTTTTCTCTCTTAGCTTTCTTTACTGGGCCCCCTCTCTCTCTGCTGTCCAAGCAATAGCTGCAAACAGATGTAAATAGGAGTAATAAACAAACCCCCTTACACTTGTATTATGCTGCCTCTCTGCCCAATAGACCATTTGTAATTAATAGATTTTAACAGACTAAATTTTTAAACTGTGCTAAGTTTAATTCTTTTTAAGGGGGGGTAAGATATATTATCATGTATTGTATTGGTCTGTTTTAACATGTAAGCTGCTTTGATTGCTATTATAGTAGAAAAGCAGGATACAAATAAAAGTTTTATTTATTTATTTATTTATTTATTTATTTAATAGAAAAAGCATAATAACAGGTGGTAAACATTTGTGGACAGTTTCCCCATATGCATAATGGCTAGATTCAGAGGTTCATTTGCTCGAAGGGAATGAGCCTTTTTCCAGCAGAGAAAGGAAACTTGGATCCAGCCCTAGTAACTGATGTTTTGATGTAAAGGGCCATTTAAAATGATTTGAACCAGATTTGGGAGGATTGGGGAATCCTGATGTTCTTACTCAAAATAAGGGATGGGCAAGATATTTTCCAAAAATACATTATTAATTATTATTAATATTGGAAAGATGAATAAGAAGCTTCTGTGATAGTAATGCTGGCTAGTCACTCATTAGGCAGAAGTAATAAGCCAGTTCCATAACAACAGGTTCTTTAATAATAATTAAAAAAAAACAGCATATAAATGTTCCAGAAGCTTCAAAGCATATTGTCTATCGGGGAAAAAATCCCACCATGCAGAAAAGGCTTAGATAACCCCGGGTCTCTTAAGATCTCATTCACTGTTTCAGTTTAACTAGTATATAAAAATTTTAGCAATGTATACTTTTTTTTTTTACAAAATATATGGCACATGTTACCATGAATATAGCTTGGCTCACACTCCAGAGAGACTCTGTCTTTGCAGCCTGAAAACATCTGCTGTGTTGCATTCTGCATAAAGAATCTTGATGGAAGACAGATCTTTATGATCACTCTCCACAGTACAGACAGTATAATCTTTAGAAGTGATCCCCTTATCATTTGCCTCATAGTTTCCATAAACCATTATCGAAGACTAGAATACCTAAGAACTAGTGGTCAACGTATCATATGGAGGACACTTGAGTCAGTCAAATTCTGCTTTGTACAATGTATAATCATACAATCTTTACTTTCAGTTTGCAGAAAAATTTCAGGAATTCAAAGAAGCTGCACGACTAGCTAAAGAAAAATCCCAAGAAAAGATGGAATTAACAAGTACCCCCTCACAGGTGCGTTCACTGTTCAGATTGCATTGTGGATACTACCAACTGTTTTTAACAGTCTTAATCCATCCACTGTGTGAAGACTGGGAAGGTCAGTTTTATAGCTGCCCACGCACCATTTCAGTTCTATGTTTGGGGAATGCTTTGTGTATCTTTGGTTCTGTATCTACAACTGAAGAAGCTGTAAACCAGTACTGCTCAAAGTAGTGGCCCTTGGATCATTGCCAATCCCTGAGCTACTGACTGCTGGTCCCTGGCAGATTTCCAAGAAAAAAAGAAAAATTATAGCCAAAGGAGACAAATATGGTGCTGAGGCCTGGCCCTTTAGGGGGAAAATTGCCAGTTCCTAACATCTCATATCCTGAGAAGCATTGCAGTAAACCAGAGGTAGGCAACCTTTCCCCTTTAAGGGCCGAGGGACTTCAGCTCCCAGAAGCCTCAGCCATGTTGGCCAATAGTCCCATGTTGGCCAATGGCTCCTGGGATTCTGGGAGCTGAAGCCCTTCGGCCCTTAAAGGGGAAAGGTTGCCTAGCCCTGCAGTAAACTATAGACCAACAAGATGGTGGGAGTGAACCAGTCAGTTATGCAAGTGTGTAAGCTAAAGAGGGAAATAAAGTAATAGGTGAATGTTCTTGCATATCCTGTATCTATATAACTCCATAAGGGCCTGAGCAGACTGCCAGAAATAATCCAGCTTGAGACCACTTTAA
>CM034703.1:39058881-39077699 GCA_020142125.1 Phrynosoma platyrhinos
AAGGCCACATGCCAGATGGATGGACTCTATTAAGGAGGTCATAGGCATTAAAGGGTTGCAGGAATTAAGCAGAACAGTGAAGGACAGAGAGTCTTGGAGATGTTTCATTCATAGGGTTGCCATGAGTCAAGATTGACTCAAGGGCAGTTCCAACAACAACAAATACAGTTGGTCCTCTATGTCCTTGGATTCTGCATCCACAGATTCAACCAACCACAGTTCAAAAATATTCCCACACATAAAAAAATCCAAAAAGCAAACCTTGATTTTGTCATTTTATATGAAGGACACCATTTTACTATACCATTGTATATAATGGGACTTGAGCATCCACGGATTTTAATATCCACAGGGATTCCTGGAATCAAATCCTGGTGGATACCAAGGACCCTCTCGGTAATTATATACCAAGGATATAATTATATCCTGCTATCCTCCAACTGTCAGATGTAGCTACCTAAGTGATAACTAATGCTTTGATCAGATGCATAGTTTTTTGAATAAAGATTAAACTGCACGTTATGTAAAAAATCAGAGTCTAATTTTTGAAGCTTAAAATAGCATCCCTTCAAATCAAAGTGGAGAACCATTGCTAGAGAAATTGGAGGTATTTTGCCCTTCCATCCCTCCATATCACTTCTTCAGTGAAAAAATCCCTACAGGTCCAAATCAATTATTTGCTATTGGGGTGGGAGAGGCAAGCAAAAGATAGACCAGAAACTGCTTTGCAAGAAGAGAATAGCAATGGGAAGTGGGATTGCTTGTCGGAAATTAGTAAGCATGGCCACTTTCAACATCTCAGGAGGAGGGTCTTCCTGTGTTGTACATTTTCCTGAAGATTATAGAACTATTCATTCATATTATGCATTTGCTGAATATAAACTTAAATTTTCCAAAATGGTGTGAAGAATTAAAGCGTACATGTAGCATTACAATGTTAGCACAACAAAGGGCTATTTTTTTTTTTTTGCTTTGATCTTCTAAGAAAGTGTGATCTATTTCAACCTACTCTGCTAGTCTGAAATTGTTAGCAGATGTTTCACTAATTGTATAGTAAGTTTGGGTCTTCAGAAATTATGCCAGAAATAACATTAGCATGTGAATGTTGTAAAGATTATGCTTGTGTTGCACTCCCAGGAAACTAACGGAGACTATTAGTCCAGTCACTTTTCCTCCAGCAGTGCTTCCAGATACATTTTTCTCTTGAACACATAGACTGGAATCCTGTTTTGCAAGGGGAGATCTGGGAGAAGACTGGTGCAATAAGAAGAGGAGCTAGGTATGCTCCTCCACCTGCTTCTTTTCCCCTTCATCAATGATTCATGGCCAAAGTGGAGGGCTTCATTCCACCATTTCTTGCTAAGGTGCTTTCTCCACTTCAGAGCGAGGGCTATCACTGGAAATCATTCATGATATTTTCTTGTAAAGGAGATGGGTTGCTAGGTTTTCAGGGTGAAGCCGAATGTGCTTTATCATCTAGATGTCCTTTTAAATTTGAGTCATTAAGAACATGGGTTTTTTTAAGGGAGTGATTCACTAGCAAAAGAATGGGGGAAGTGCAGAAAAGAATATTGAGACGTCAGTAGCGTGGAATGTAGCAAAGACTGTATTTTGTTGAAGTGGAGAATAGGGCTGTAAGAAGTTTGATTCACTTTTCTAACTGTTAGTGTAGCCTCTAGTTTCTCCACTTTTCTGAACTAGAAGACCCTTTTAATTGCCGGAATTTATTTTTGCATTGTAGAAAGAATGAATTTAATTGTAGATATACAGTATTGATTTTTCTGTCACTTAGACATTATGCATTCATTGCAGCTCAGCATCATATTTCATTTTGATCTGTTAACATAAAGCTCACTCATCTGTCAATTGCACAGGCCAGTACCTTAGTTCAATAAAACTCAAATATAACTAGATAGGTTCAGAATTGGACTTAGACAAAGCAATTTGGGAACAAGGCAGAATGATGGAAAATCCTTGGTGATCAGGACACTTTTTTGTGAGCTTTCATGGCCATTAAGGTCACCATTCTGAGGGCAAACTGTTTTCCTGTCTTGCCCCAGGACATCATGTTTTTGCCTTCACTACTGTTGAAATTTACTAGTGGAGAAACAGCAGCAACAAATTTTCACAAGGCAAATACCCATTTTATTGTCAGACCAGAGAATCGGTTCCCCTATGTCTTTAAATTGTCCTCCTAGGAAGTGTCATATTGCTGTCTTAAATTATAAAAATAATTTGATATACTAATGTAAAGAATATGGTTAATACAAAATAGGCAGCATGCACAATACTATTCAAATATCTTTAGTCAGGATATATTGAAGCTTAAATGTGTTACATTTGGATTGTAGTCAAAATGTTTCCATAGAATATGTTGCAAATAACAAAGATTTCATGGGTGTTGCATGCTAAAGATTTTCATTATCTCCTACCCTGTTATATTTTAAAAATTAAAAATCTCAAAATGTTCTTTTCTTGATAATACAACCATGGCAAAAAAAGGTCTTTTCTGAATATAGTGAGAAGTATTCGGAAAATATATGCAGAGGAAAAGATGTAACATGTTAAATGTTTAACTCTTTGCCATGAGCATATTATACTCCTTTATAATGAAAGCTTGTAGGATTTTGCTGGAATGCCAGCCAAATTGATAAGCTGGTTCTGATTTAAACCAGTTTTAAATTAGTATGGGGATGTTGGGTTTTGTTTGTTTTTGTAAGAAAAGTAGCCCACTGGTTGAAAAAAGTGGAGACTGTCACTTTCTATCATTTAGAAACTGGGAATTAATGAACAGATGGAAGATGGCTTCTTGGCGATTTGGAATGACCTTCTGAAATTGCTTCTCATCAGTGATTGGAAGATGTCTGCTAAATACATTTCAGTATCATAAACCTTTGTCATAGCTTTTGTTAGACTATCTTAATATTCAGTGGGTTGGGTCCAGCAAAACTATCCAACAGATGAAAAACGTCTTTTGTCAGTAGGAAGCTTTTTGATCTAGTGAAGTTTATTCTGCTGCTCATACTGATAAAGAGGCAGTCTTTCTAATTCTTTCCCCTGTCCTTGTAGTCTTCTGTGTCCTCTGAAAATCTACTCCAGATAATTTTGAGGGGGGAGTCTTTCTGGCACTAAGTGGGAATTAGCACTAGAGACTCCAGAGACAGGGGGAGATCAGCAAAAATTGCTTCCATGCATTTCTAGCAGTGGGGATATTCTGGGCAGAACAGACCTTAGTAGTGCTCACCCCCAGAGACCCAGTGCAATGATTTAGAAAATACATTATAGAGATTTATAGTGATGTAATTGCTTGCCTATTAAAGTTACTGCTTTTTCTGTACAAAGTTATGGCATCCAAATTTTGATTTATTGTCTCATTGAGAAAGATTCTTTAGTTTGTTTTAGTTATTCATTTATTTATTTCAGTGGCTTATTTTAATTTTTATTTCTCTGTATAACAAATAATTGGACAGTGTTGCATGTATACATATTATTGTAACAAGAAACGTGCTCCTATCATTAAAAATGTATGCAGGAATTTACCTTTTATATAGGCTGACTTGCATTTTGTTATACTACACTTGTACTTCAATATTCAGAACTCTACATTGAAGCAAACCTTTAAAATGAGAGTATCAATACAGTATTTTCCTTAAATTAGGTCATATGGAAATAACATGAATTTGAATGCAAATGTATTCTAATATTTGGGCACACACTTGTGTGTATAGTTTAGTTTTGCTTTAAAGAAATTGTTAACTGGTAAAAATGTCTAAAGGCATGGAATCATTGCTGGGGGAGGAGAAGCAAAAATCCAACTCTACATTTTTACAGGTCCTCCTTCCTTCAATTCCATCCCCTTTACATACTGTTGCTTCAAACACCTGTACCCCAACTTACTACGCCAACATCCACCAGCTATTTTGGTGCAGACATCTGTATATGTCCTGCTTCTTTTCCTACTTTCATGTCGATAATACACATCTTGGTTATGTGTGAGCTGTTTCTATTTACAGAGGAAGGCATGTAGATCCACACATAATGCCTTTTCATTCAGCTTTCTTATCTTGTCAGCACTGCTTCTCCAGTCTGCAGCCTAAAGCAATGGTTCTTCTCTATACTGAGCTCACCACAATTTAGATCTTATGAGTCCTTAAAAATCTCATTAACACTTCATTAGGTATTTTCCTTTAAAATACAGGGATTGCAACGTATCACCAGTATTCTTTAATATTTATCATTAACTTATAAACAATCTGTCTATGAAATACAACAAAGTTATGTGCTCCTGACACACACACACACACACAAATAAAATGATAAATATTCAGGGTATGTTACACAGATTGTGCTGTGTCCAGAGCTGTAAGATATAATACATTAGTTGTATCCTAAATGTAGCTGAGCTTACTTCCATTTGAAATCAATGAGGAAAGTTATTTATTGCTTATAAGGTTAGTCTGGAGTCACCTGATACTTGTGTTGTATAAATACCTACCAGATGTTCATTTTTATCCAATTGGCCAACTTACCAGGGAAGAATATACTGGAATTTTACTTTGTACTATGTCAATACAGAACTTTAATCATTGTACTCAGATCAGTTTCGAAAATGGAAATGATTACATGAAGTTTTATTTCTCAAGTACTAAAGGCATTACTTTCAATTAGTCATTTTGCAGCATAAGTGTATGTTATTTATGAATGCTTAGTGCAATGGAAAGAAAGAAGTAATTGGCTATCTTCCTTGTTGGATCCAGAGACTTATATTTGAGTAAATGCTTGTTACCTTCTACAGTAAAATATATATCACCCAGCATTCTCAGACTTCTTTACAAAACTCAATCACTTTTAGACCAACATGCATAGAATTGGTGTGGTTTATTTATTTATTTAAACATTTTAAACCATCCCTCGTCTGTAACTAAGGAGGTATACAACTATAATTGAAACAAAAAATGTAACAAGAAACAGGTAATTAAAATGCCAAGCAGAGCTAACAGGCAGGTTTCCAGCTGATGTCATAGTAATTATCATTTTGCTGCTAGTTCAATCTCCATCAGGTGGTGTTTGTATAGTTGTGGCTCCACAACTGAAAATGCTCTGTGTCTATATGCAACATGCTTCAGATATTTGGGGAAGAGCTAATTCTGAAGGCTTTTTTCCATGTGCAGGGTAGTATGTGGAGAAAGGCCCCTACAGAGTTTGCTTAGAAGCCACTAGATAGCCAGTATAGCTCTTTTAGAATCCATGTAATTTGATTCTGTCTGGAAACATCAGTTATGCCTCTGACTCCTGTATTCTGAACTAACTGAAGCTTCTTGATCACCTTTGAGAATAGCCCCGCTGCATACCATACATTTCAATAATCCACTTGGGAGTTTATGGCAGTATGAGCCAATGTGGTCCAGGTTACTCTCATTCAGGAATGTTTAGAGCTACAACTGGCCCAGGATATCTAAACTGGCATTGCTGGATGAAGAAAATACTCCTGCTACACAATAACTCTTTCTGAAGCAGTGCAACCCAGTTCAGAATAGAACCACACAGGGCTGTCACCTTGTTAGAATTCAGTTTCTGTTCTTTTGCCATAGTTAAGCACATTGCTGACTCCTGACAGCACTATGGATCTTTTCCTAACTCTGCTAACAAGGAAAAATACTGCTGGGTGTCATTAGCCAAACTTCTGACAGTCAACCCATAGAGTCAATCTAGTAAGAAACCATGATTCAATGATGGGAAGACTTATGGATATATGAAAGGAACATGGCAACATTTTGCTGCAGGTCATCCTTTAGTAAAACTATTACCAAACACAAACATGATGTATACCCTCCATTATACCATCATCATAAAGAAAGAAGGGAATTCTTGTTAGAGAAGGTACCTTGCAACCAAAAAGTTGATGATAAAAACATTTGTGTTTAGACAAAGCTTTCAAAGAAGCAAACCAAAAACGTTTGAGAAAATTATAGTGGAAGGAGTAGCTTTGCTTCTTTTTGCCATTGTCTTTTTTTTCTTTGCCAAGTGGCTGCTAAATTCCTCCAAAATAAATAGAAGATGGAAACAGCAGGCAAAACTGACCCTACAATTAGAAATACAAGTTGCCTTAGGCAGCAGATTTGACAGTGTTGTGAAAGATCAGCAAATTGTTGTCAAATTACTCTGTTTATTATGTTCATATTTTTACTGCCAGCAAGTAAAAGTGTGACACTGAAGATTTTCTTCTGGAGATGCCAAAATAACTTGTATATATCACCATTTCCCTTAGGCAGCAAAAGGTGTTGATTCAGCCAGAAGAATGGTAATTCTGAAGACATAATAACTTTTCCATAAATCACTTAATATTATCAATTACCAGTGAAGAATTATGAGTATGACCTCTGTCTCTCCCAGTGTCAGATGCACCATCAAACAGGTGTAAGTGATTCTTGTGCAGCCACACTCAGTATGGCACTAATAATAGCAATAGACATGTCAGCTTTCAAGAAAGCTGCCATTATATATACCCTATCTATTGCTTTACCAGAAATTATATCAAAACTGAATGATATGGTTTTCTCCACACACTTACACTCTTAATAATAATGTTCCAGTGATAGCAGGTTATTATTGAAGAGCTAGGAATGGTCCAACAAAATAAAAAACTGCCTTGATAAAAAAAAAGCAAATAGTTCACATGTAGGAAACGTTATTGTTCATATTACATAAAATATATTACAGTGTGTAGTGGTTTGAGTGTTGGCCCAGGACTTTGGGAGACCAGCCTTTGAATCCCTGCTCACCCATGGAAACCCATTGGGTGACCTTTGACAAGTAAATCTAGGATAAGGTTGCCATAGATCAAAATGGATTTGAGGGCACATAACAACAAATCACATAGATTGGGCTACACTAGGTTTATAAGTACTATATGAATTCCTAAATGTTTCCACTAGTTGGTGAGCCTGTATGTTTATGTTCTGTTCATAGTTTTAAGTATAATGCAGTCCAGATTCTACCTTTGATTGCACAGATACAGGAGTGATCAAACTGCAGTCATTCTTTTTCATGCCACAGTAGGTGACAAAAGATTGGAATTTTCCAAACACCATGTTGATCTATTGTTAAAACAAACCACTGAGAGACTGCCTCCTACATGGCAGATAAATTGCACCATTATTAGCATCATTTTCCATTTTGAGTAGCTGTTTAACTAAAACTACAGGGGAAATATAAATTTTAAAAAAATAAAGATTTCAGCAATATCTTCTTTTTAAAAAAGTAGGGTGAAGATGTTTGTTGCCTTGGGCATATAGACAAGCAAAAAAAAAAAGGATAAGTCAATTGCTACTCTTACCTCATAGCAATTAAAGAGGAAAAATTATGTAGAGAGATCGTGTAGCACCTTTGAGAGCAACTGAAAGAAAGAAGTTGGCAGCATGAGATTTCATAGACTTAAGTCTACTTCCTGAGGAGATACTACAAGATCTCTCTAAATACTGATTCTACAGATGAACATGGCTGTCTTTGAATTCTAGAGGGAAAATTGTATGTTTTGGCTAGAAAAGGTAATGTTACTTCCCCCAGTGAGTATTTGTATTGGCAGTGAGTGGTCTATAAAAGAAATATTAAATATACAGTATTGAAATATTAAACTAACCCAGCTTGCTTTGGAAGGAAGTTGAAGAGCAAACCAATATAGAACAATATAGGACACAGAAGTCAACAATGTAAATGTTGATATTATTTTGACCATATATTACCATCCAGAATTACCAGTGTGGTTTCCAAACACTATAAAATTTGGATGGATTATCAGCACAGCACACATAAGAATTCCAAATAAAACTTTAAGGGTAGATTTAAATGAGAAAAAGAGTACAGGTTAGTCTCCCTTATCCGAAATGCTTGGGACTAGAAGTGTTTGGGATTTCAGAGTTTTTCAGATTTTGGAGTATCTGTATATACATAATGAGATATCTTGAAGATGGGACCCAAGTCTAAATGTGAAATTCATTTAGGTTTCATACACACCTTGCATTCATAGCCTGAAGTTAATTTTATACACAATATTTGCAATAATTTTGTGCATGGAAAAAAGAAGTTTGTGTACATTGGTCCATCAGAAAGCAATCATCCATGTGGACAGTTTGTATTTTGTAATATTTTGGAATTTGGAATTCTGAATACATGAGAGAGAACCTGTACACATAATGAAAGAGCCTTGGCAGGTATCTTTCAGATAAATCATACATTTTAAAAAACAGCACCCCAAATTATCACAGATTTGTTTCTAGTATGCAGGAAAAGGAAGCTACATGTTTGACTACATAGATTAACAATTACCAACTATACAGTTCACAAAGAAGATACTTAAAATGCTACAACAGTGTTTCCTTTCATTTTAACAATTCCAGTAGTATAAAAGATAATGGCAATTAACAGAAATCATATTTTCTTATTACCTAAATAATCCTGACCCAGTAATCCTGATCTGATGTTAGTTCAGATCTGATGTTGGCACAATGAACATTTGAATTATTTTGGCTTATCCAAATTATTTTGGCTTAGCAAATTTAGAGAATTATATTCTTAGGCTGTATTAAATATATTGGACTGAACCATTTGAAATAAATTCTGTGTTATACTTAAACAGTGGAAAAACAGTTATCTCTGTACATCATAAATCATACTCTGGTTTCTCTTCAAATCATATAAATCTTTCTCCTTTTACTAAAGAATCTTAAATCAGTGTTGGAGAAATTGTGGCTCACAGGCAGGATGCAGCTTTTCCCAAAGCCCCTACACTCCCCAAAATACAATACAAAACAAAAAAGTTGCAGGGGGAGGGAATAGCTAGAAACACTTTGAGGATCTCTATGAGAGTAGTGAATGACACCCACCCTAAGGAAAAAATTAGAAATGGGAACTGGAGGCAACCTCTGGTAACTTCTAGGGCAATTTTTTTTTGCCAGTTTTGGAGTGCTGTGGCCTGTTGTGTGTGTCTGCAGGAGCAAAAATGGGCCTCTACCTCCAAGCAACCCTGCTGTAAATAAAGATATTCTTCAAAAAGTTCTTTTCTCCTTCTTTGGCTAATCACTTATAAAACTCGGCACAGGCAATTCAGTTTTGTGTGTTCACAGTGGTGAAATTAAGACCCTCAGACAGTGTCATAGTACAATTCAGGAAACTAAATAAAAATCTGTTTTTAAGTGTTTGCAATATACCCTGATGTATAGGCCCCAAACAGAGTGGAGGGTGCAGGAATTCTTGACCTTGCACTCAGCCCCCTGCCCTAAATACATAGTAGATTGGATCCAAATTTAGTCATACTTTGAGAAAGATGAACTAAAATCTGGATCCACCCCAAAGATCTTGTAGGCATTGTGTTATGCCAGCATTATGTTATGCCGGTATACATATTCATGTAGAGACTTCAACCAAATTATCTATCCATCCACTTTATTAAGGTGGATAGAATGTATGAAGAGGACCTGTTCACAAACAAATGTTCAATTGAAGAAATCAGTTCATACAAAATAGTCAAAGCACATTTTGAGAGTCACAACTATGTGAGATTTGTTTCTACATCTCTAGGGTAGAATGAGTGTACAGGGCCATGCTGCTTGGTGCCACCTTTAAGGTCCTAAGGAATAGCATCTCAAAAAGAATATCCAATGGAAAATAAGCATAAGACCTTTGGCAGTGAGTTTCATAAATAAGATACAGTCAGCTCTTTGTATCCACTGGGGTTCTCTTCTGGACCCACCACCCCATGGGGATAGCAAATTCCACAGGACCTCAAGTCCCACTCTCTCAATGGTGGTGCGACATGTGTGCGACCACATTGGCATGCACTGCCATTGGGGAGAGCAGGATAGGGCCACCCACAGATGCTCCAATCTGTGGGTGGCAAGCCCGTGGAAGGAAAGAGCCAACTGTAATTTGTATTACACTGCTGGTACAAAAGATGGCTTGCACAATCCAGAAAAAACATATTCTTTCATAGGATCAAATGTTGTTGTTGTGTGCCTTCACATTACTTCTGATTTATAGCAGCCCTAAGGCAAACCTATTATGGGCTTTTCTGGGCGAGATTTGTTCTGAGGCTGGGAAAAATTGTAAGCTTAAAATGATAAGAACTCACAATTGCACAAATGGTTTTCACAGGCAAAGCACTGTTATCCCATGCAGAATCAGACGTAACCCGCACTTGCGTGCAAATGCGTGAATGGTTTTCATACGATGGAACCAAATGTGCCTCCATCCCAATAATGATTAAAGCGCACATATCTTGCAAAAGCAAAGAGCAAATGCATAAATGATTTTGAACGTAGACAATGACAAATCTGTGTATGTGTGTGTGTCCGTGCCTTCCCTCAGCAGCTGTTCCTTTAAGAGCCCTGGCTGTGGCCGAATGATGAAGCTGGAGGCAGACATACACAGGAAAGAGCAAGGGGAAACTCAGCCTTTTCTCTACCTTGCTTGCATTGTCCCTGCCTTTGCCTCAGTAGCTGTTTTTTAATAACTGGCTAGGAGGGAAGGCTGAAGTGGTCCCCAAATTGTGCCCTTTAAGGGATTTTGAACTTCTGCTCCCAGCTCAAGACATTACACCACACTAGCTCTCTACCAAATATATGTTTGGCAAAGAAATGCACTCATCTATCTCAATACCTTATTGCTCCCTCTTTCCTCAGGCACTTTCTGTCCTGTTGTGATTTGTGAGGATATTAATGAGCATTTCTACTTGTGAAGTAGAAACTCAGTGATAGATTATTCATGCATTTCACTTTCTCCAAATGAAGTGAAAGATCCCCTTGATCATGAGAGAGCTTCACATAGGCTGGTATGCAGAAAGAAACAAAGGATTGGAAAGCTGAGAAGAGGTCCTAGAAGACTTGGAATAGGGATCCCAAGGATAAAATGTCAGAGGTTGAATGGCTGAAAGCTACCCACTTTTGCTCAGGATTAAACTGAGAAACAGAATTCAGAGCGAAGGATAGATATAGGAGTCAGGGGTCATGAAGAAGGAGAGATAGAATAGATAATGGAGGGAGGAAACACCAATCAGAAAAGTAAAATAGAAAAATGAACATTACACACGACCTGTATTTTACTAACATCTCTCATCGCTATGCTCACTAGTTCCACAAAGCTACTTATAGATTTAAAAAAAACTTTACTTTGTTTTTATAAATAGCCTATATTTGAACAATTTATTCTAAACTTTTAAAATATCAAAAATAGCAATAAAAGGATATCAGTAAAAATGTAGATTATCACCATATCATCCATAAGACAAATTCCAAGCCCATATTGTAATACCTTTATTAGCATAAAGAAAAATGCACAAAAATCTTGATGCTAGCTTTTGAAACCAACATTTCTTCATCAATCCAATTTGTTTGCAAAATCACACATGATTAGAATAACATATTCCACATTTTCTGAGAAGTGAGGGCAGATAAGATGCTCCAGTTTACTTAGGGCCCTTTCACACTACACCAGTGGTTCTCAAACTTTTTACCCTTGTGACCCCCTTTACATGAACATCTGGATGTTGCCCCCTGCCACTTGATGTGGTATATGAATAAAAATATTTTATTTGTTTAGTGTGCATATTTTAATTCATACATTCATGTATATTCACATCTTAACATCTTATAAGGAAATAGCTCTCCTCCCTCAGGCAGAGCTCCAAGCACCTTCCATGGCTTTCTCTTCCCTCCAGGACAAAAATGGTTTGGGAGCAGAAGATGAGGAGTTATCAGGCCCTCCAAATCTCACTTGAGCAACTCTTGTGCCTCCTTTGGGGTCCTGCCACACAGTTTGAGAATGGCTGCACTACACAATTATAGCACTATAATTCCACTTGAACTACCATGGTTTTATCCCATAAAATCCTGGGATTGGCAGTTTAGGGAAGGGTATTTAGAAGTCTCTGCCAGAGAGCTCTAGTGCCTCCTCAAATATAAACCACAGGATTTAATGTTGCCATAGCAGTTGAAATGGGATCATAGCCCTATATATGTGTAGTATGAAATTACCTGTAAAAGAAAGTTCTACCGAGGACTTAATCCCAAGGAAGTGTACACACCATTAAGGCTGAGTTATGAATCAGGAAGTTTTCAGTTTATTAAAAAAAAGTTATATTCCACCTTGTATCACAATATCTCAGGGTGGTACATTTAAAAACAAGTTCAGAACAATCTAAATCTAAAACATGAATAATAATGCATGAAAATGTATTAATCAGTTTGTCATTCAAATCCTTTTAAAACAGTTTAAAACTTGTGCAGATTTGGGCAACATCATGAAACTTCCCTTGTCCTAGGCTTTAAGAGAAAGCCATATTTTAATCTAGCACCTGGAAGAAGAATAGCATTGGTGCCCCCTCAAGGGGAAGGCATTCCACAAATGGGGTGCCACCTTACAGAACATCCTCTTCCACATCTTCACACAATGTATTATTCTCACTGGTGGGTACAGAACCTCCAGATGATCTCACTCCTCAGCCAAGAGTATATGGGGAGAGGTGCTCCTTCAAATATTGAGGTCCCAATAGATCTTTCATTTTAGTCCCACTCTTACCATGAATTCTAGTTTATGTCATCACCCACTTCCCAGTTTGTAAAATGGAGATAATATAATTTACAGGACTGTTGTAAGGATTATAACAAAATAATATATGCAAAATATATAGAAACGATTGAATGCTTGAAAATGCTACATAAATATGGAATCTTGGTTATCTGTTTAAAACTGTAAGGCAAACGAAAATCATCATCTGAAGGCATGTTGAATTGGAATAACCTTGACCTCAGGGAGTAACCCTCCTGGTCCAGAGACAGAGATAATTTTGTATGTTATTGGCAAATAGTGAGGAGAGAGTCAAGAGTGCTAGCTGGCAGGCTTGACGAAAAGAACTCGGGTATTTGCATGATAAGGCTAGACTAGAGGACAAGACAAAAAAGCAGGGACAGGGGGCAATTATAAAAGCCAAATATCTGAAAGGGAGAAGAGTTGCATGGTGAAGAATAGGAGGAAGCTCCTGTACCTTTCATGCAGTGATTCCCAATCTTTTCTATGCTTTGGAATGGTTGATTAATGTTCACATCCTTGACAAAACAAATATCACATTTGGAAATGAAGAAGTTTAATTTCTAAATTTCAAACCACAAATTGAACCACATACAATATTGTGGGTGAACACACTGAACTTAAAATAAGCTTTTAACTCAGTGCATAAGATGCCAATCTAAACTGGGCAAGTAGATTCTAATTCAGAAAAAAATGGTAAACTGTTGTAAATTTTAAAATTCTCTCCTTTTGATTAAATAAACAGAGACTACAGTGGCCTCTCTACATTCCCTGGGATTAGGGGTGAAGGACCCCATGAATGTGGAAAAAACACAAATAAAAAAACCCACTATTTTTTTAACCTAAGAGAACAGCTCTCTAAGAATCTCCAGATCCTCCAGTGTAACTCTATGGTCAACATCTGCCAGAAGTTGATCACAGAATCATGCTGGAGGACCTACAAATGCCTAGAGAGGTGGTTACTCTAGGAACTTCTAGTTTCTTCAGCTTAACTCTATGGTCAACTTCCAGCAGAACTGTACTGGAGGACTTAGAGATTCTTAGAGAGAAAGTATTAATCAACTCCGCAAATAATCAAATCCCCAAAAGTCAAAGCTGCAAATGTGGAGGGCCAACTGTACTATCTATGCTACACAACCACCTCCTATCACTTCGCAAGGCAAACTGGGAACTGGCTGAGTGATATCTTGTGAGTTGTCATCAAGACCACAAATCACTCTTTTCTCACATCCCCTGAAATTCCATGTCGCACTTCTCAGAGGTTCAGGCATCCCAGGTTGGAACCCCCTGCCTTAATGGTTCTGCAGAATAGGGAATTTCAATAGGATCTCTTTGTGTACGAGCAACAGCTGCTAAAATTCCCTCTTCTACATAGCTATTAAAGGTACAGGAGACGGGTTTGGTTTTTCCTTTGGCAACCCCAGTGGGAAGAAAAGAGGCACGAGGTGGAACCTGATGAATTCTAGAGCAGCATTGTACAGCAGCAAGTGAAGTGAGGGCAAAGGGACATGTGTGTGAATTCTAAATACTGGGTAGATTCCACTCAGGTAGTGGAGGCTTTCTTCCTCTTCCATTCCACTGCTGCCCTTTTACCACTGGAACAGCTTGTTTGGAATATTGTCAGATTGCCCTGCAGTGTGCGAACTGATGTTGGGAGTAAGGATGATGCATTTGTATGTGATGGTGCTTCCATCTGATCTTTGGTGATAGCACATGAAAACTTCAGCTGGCCCACATGGTCCAGGAGATTCAAGTGGCTTTTTGCCCATGCTTCTTTAAATCCATCCCACCGTTTTCTAATAACAGGTTTAAAATAAGAAAGAATTTAAAGCATTCAAAGATGGTAGGAATGCTTTATTAAAACTATTTTTGATAAGGAGCCAAGCGAGATGGTTCGCTATATACTTTTGGGGTCTTCATCTTGTCTAACCACATACCTATATTAATTTTCAAGGTGGAAGAAGTGATTCTTTGGGGCTGCTAACTCCCTCCCCACATCCCCAAGTATTTGCTTTCCCTCATACTTATTCCCCAACCCTGTTTCTGCAATCTGCTGTTACCACTGCACCATATTTTGTTTGATTAGGAAAGTGGTCCCAGCTAATTGGGAATCTTATATTTAATGGGATGACATCATTATTCTAACCGATGACATCACTGAGAAGAAATAAAGCTGATTTAGAGTAAGGAAACTGTTTTCTTAGCTTAATCACATGAGTAGTCATCAGAAACAGAAGAGCAAATTACATTTATAGTCGGCCCTCCGTTTTCATGGGGGATCCATTCTGGACCCCCTCACCCCCCAGCGAAAACATAGATTAGTTAATATTCAAGCCCCATAGGTTTGATTTAAATGGATGTCACCCCTCTGTGAATATATAAAACCGAGAACGAAGGGGTGACTGTATTTAGAGCAGTGCTTCTTCAACAGGTGAACACATTTGTGCAAAGCCACCAAAATCAAAACCAGGGGGTGATTTCAGTGCTGACAAAAGTATTAATGAAAATCATTACCTTTGGCCCAACTCATTATTTCTCCAGCCTAGACTTATACAGATATCTTAAACTTTCAGTGCTTATGTACTACTTAGACAAGCGCATCAGATAAAACACAAGCATCAGACAAAAATTCACCTAACTGAAAAAAAACAAATGCCTGTCTAAACAGAAAGGTTTGTGTTATACAACAAAACACTATAAGAAAAAGGGACAGCTGAGCCACCCAGGGCAAACAGTTCTGTAATTGAGGTATACACACATGCATACATACATGCGCACAAACCCTTCCCTATCAGCCAAGCATCTGTCCATGATGGTTGGCAGAAGTCAATGCTTTTTAAACTTAAACTGCACCCTAAAGCAGTGTTCATGTCATCTGTAATCTCAAAATGGGTTTCTACATGAAGGAGTTATTTTCCCTGTCCATGGTGTCCTTGCTTAGCTCGTAAGACGGTATGAGAAAGTTATTCGAATCAAGCAAGCCATCACCACATTTCAGTAAAGCCTATTACGGGGCAGAAGGCAGGGATCCCAGGGTCATATGTTATAAATCTTTACATAATATTTTACATAATTTATGAAACACTTTACATAATTTATGAAAGGTGCACACATTCCTTCAGTTTGTATTTCAGAGGAATAGGGAGGGACCTAGTCCTTTCCCGGTCAATGATCACATTTATTTTAAAAGAATAGAATATATATAGAATATATATATATATGGAGGAAAGAGAAGTGAAAAACTGTTGCAGGAATAGGAGGATGCAAAAAACATTGCATCCATCCTGAAACTGCAGTTGCCCTCCTTAGGGCTATTCCTATGCTGTCTGTCATTTCAGGACAGTGGTCCAAAGGGAACTTATGTGGATAAAAGTTTGGGTTTTTTCTTCTTCTCTTTTATAGCGAAAGGCTGCACTCACACAGAAATTCATGCCATTGTTACTCTGAAATTTGGCAGCTAGGTTTCTCTCAGAGGAGAGAACCATTTGTTACAAATTCTGCTAAGATAAAGCATTTTTGCAGTTCTTTTTTTTAAAAAAAGAAAAAACTCACAAAACTTCAAAGTCACATAGCACAAGAACCTATGCGACTATTTTTCATCCTAAGGATCTAGTACAGTTGGACATCTGTATCCATGGATTCTTTATCCATGAGTCCAACCATCCACAGCTTGATGTGGATTTGATATTCCAAAAGGCAAACCTTGATTTTGCCATTTTATATAAGGCACATCATTTTACTATACCATTGTTTATAATGGGACTGGAGCATCCATGGATTTTGGTATTCACAAGGGTCCTGGAACCAAATCCAGGCAGATACCAGGGAAAAACTGTATGTCTTTAAATTCACTTCAGTTAAAGCAAAAAAGAAAGTGGCAGCCTTTTTTTTGGGGGGGAGGAGTCTAATGATAGTGAATGACATGCTTTCCTCTTGAACATTTAACTTGTGAAATATTTTTTAAGAGTCACAATGTGACTATAACATTTGAAAAATGATAGATACAGTACTATGCACACTTACCTAGAAGTCTGTCTAGTCTAACTCAATGGCTAGGATAAAGAAAACTACTTCAAGATACCCAATAATTAGAGCACTTACTATGTGGTTCTTGCCTTCTTTTCTTTTCTTTTCTTTTCTTTAAATAGCCTGGTCCCAAATTGCTTCTCAAAGTCCCTTCTGTTTCTCAAGTATTTTATCATGCAGCATGGGAGGCAGCTGCTTGGGACACAAAATCTAAGTCCCCCTTGGTATGCAGAACTAAGGGAGCGGTTCTTGGATCCCAGTTCATGGGAGTCATTTCCAAATAAACACACACAGGATTGATCTGAAGCAGACTCCCCATAATTCATTTTTATAGCTCCCAAATCAGGTCTCAAATCAGCAGGACATTTTCATCTGGGATCAGTGTATTTGCAGTTGTGATGAGTACAAGCAAAATAATGCATTTCCTATAGAAAAATATTGGGAAACTGCCACTAACTTCAACAGGATTACTCAATGCTATTTCAAGTTTTTGAGGGTATTTCAAGAGAATCTGTTTCAAAATGTCTGGATTGTAGCCACGCTGCTGTTCTATTCTTCTCTTTATGTTGTAGACCAAGCTTTCTCAATTACAATTCCACGGAATCCTAGAGTTCCTTGGGATAGTGCTAAGGGTTGCACAAAGATTGTGACTGGAAAAAATTAACCTTCTTTTGTGCAATAAATATAATAATTCTTATGCAGGGGTTCCCAGAGACTGAAACATTATTTCAAGATTCCTCCAGGATAAAAATGCTTGAGAAGGCTTGTTGTAGACACCCATTAATTGAGTGAACATGATAGTAACAATATAGTAAATTTAAATGCAGATTTTTGATTAATTTTTATAAAACTGAATTATCCAGTTAAAAATGGTGATGGGCATTTATGATTCATAATTATTTGATTCATATTACAACATAGTTTAGGGCTACATATATGAGAAGAAAGGTGCCTGTTTGAACCTTGGGCTTGTGGTTTCTTTCCCCACCCCACTCTTCTGGTGGGCCTATCCATTTGATCCCCTTAATGAATCTTAAAGTTAAATAAGTATTATCTAATATGATTTCCCGGGCGATGAATGATGCTTGATTATTCACTGTATCAGATTTTATTGTATTGTATTGCATTGCATTGCATTGTATTGCATTTTATTGTAATTATTTGTTGATTATCAAAACATTATGTTTTTATGTATTGTATCTTTGTATTTTGTTGTACATTTTATTGTGTAATCCCACCTTGGTCCGTAGGGAGAGGCGGGAAATATAAATAAAAACTATGATGATGATGATGATGACGACGACCAGGAAATGAATAAACTAGAATTCTGGCTTGTCATTACATGCAAATGCAGAACAGTAGTTTAAAGGAAAGTCATTTCAGTTGCTAAACAAGTCAGCAACAAACCCCAAATTACCATAATTTCTGGCGTATAAGATGACCCCCAACTTTTCCACTTAAAATATAAAGTTTAGGATATTCTCGCCATATAAGACTACCCCTCTCCCAAAGAGGAGCAGCCCTATCACCACCGCCGGCGCCTCAGCCTCTCCTCCTCCACCACCTTCTTTCCTTCCTTCCCTTCCCAGTGGGCTGCCAGTGCCCTGGTTGTCCTGGCCATGGAGGCACCTCCGTAGGGCAGAGGCCAGCAGCCAGGAACATGCCCCCTCCTCCTCCTCCCCCTCCTTCTTCTCCAGGAAGTGGAGAGCCACCCGCCCAGGCCCTGAGAGGAACGGAGGGCACCAGGCCTGCTTCCCAAGGTATCTGCGGAGGGTTCCCCAATGAGGCTGTCCACCACCCACTCCTTAGGCTCCCTCCAGGGCTATGCCCGCCAGGACCTTCCAGTCTGCCTCGCCTCGGCTGTTATTGTTCCCAGCTAGGTCTTTTCCCCTGGCCTCTCTCTCACATCTCTCTCCGTGCACACAGCCACCACCACAGCCCCCTTTGGCCCACAACAACAATGACCACACCTTCTTCCTCCACCTGGCGTATAAGACGACCCCTGACTTTGGAGAAGATTTTCTGGGGTTAAAAAGTCATCTTATATGCTAAAAATATGGTACTTGTTTGTTTAATAAAGTTCCAGGTTCTCATGTAACCACAAGCCAGAACTTTGGTAAAAACAAAATTGAACTCTGGCTTCTTCCTCTTCCTGATGTGCTTACCTGATGTCATAGAATCATAGAATCATAGAATCATAGAGTTGGAAGAGA
>CM034703.1:39077799-39088184 GCA_020142125.1 Phrynosoma platyrhinos
GAGAAACTCCCATCCGTCTTGAACTCCCTTCTCTTTTAGTATTCTCTTTTAATATGTCTTCAGGGGCTTCTGTCTCATTAGTCACATAGTGATAAATAATCATCAGGAAGATAAGGGAACTGTAGTGTGATACCCCTGGAGATCACCAGGTTTCTTATCCCCATTTACATTCTTTATAAACTATTAAAATACAGAAGATCTTTTATATATCCATAATAGGCTTTAAAAAAAACAAGTGTTTTTTAAGGGCTTTTCAACAAACAAAGGTACTCAAGTTATACTGAGTTAAATGAGAGCTTTGAAATTTTACTTTTTAGACAGAAACCATTTTTACTAGGGGATTCGGGAAGATGCAGTTCAGAAAGTAATTTTTTTTCAAGATCTGAGTAAAACCACTTGATCTGTCAAACTCACTTATACTCTGTTTGGTAGTGGCTCTCTGGTATCTCAGTTAGCCCTGAGTGTCTTTTCTAGCCTTGTTTACCAAGATTCTTTTTATTAGAAAAAATGTAATGAGTCAAAAAGCAAAAACAACCCAGTGCTACCATTCCCACTGTTACAATAACTGTCTCTCATTTTGTCCATAGCTCAGCAATCAGCAAGCACTGGGAAGCAGAACTCGCCACACTCAAGGGTAACAATGCCAAGCTTACAGCAGCTCTGCTTGAGTCCACTGCCAATGTGAAACAATGGAAACAACAGCTTGCTGCATATCAAGAGGAAGCAGAACGTCTACATAAGCGAGTGAGTTTAAAACATTGGATATGTAGAATTGGTGAATTTGCCATCTTGTTACGAGCTAAGAGAAAATGTTGTAAACAGTATTGTCTTAATAGGCTACCCTTTCCTCTAACAGAAATTCATGCCAGCCAATTTTAAGTTCATGAAATGAAAGATATTATGAAGTCCTAATGTGTAAGCTTGTTTAATGATTCTACTCCATGACCTCCACTGTCATAAGAAGCGTCTACTGTGCTGTTATTACATGTACAATGAGATTTAGCTGATGAATCACTCCAGAATTTTAATACGTATTACTAAGGAATGTGTGTTATGCTTTGTCTGTGGTATAAAACCAGGGTGATTAGTCTGGCACACCTGGCCAAACGTTGAGAGAAATTATACAAGGACAAAAGAGGGGTTCACACTAAAGTGATTTTATGTCCTGTGCTGCATGAGTTTGTAGGCACTACACTCTTGACACTGCTTAGGATTATCCATGGCACTTGAAATTTGTATCTAATTGCTTATCCTAATTGCTGCTTAATGTGCAAACCGTGGCTACAACCTAACATATTTTTGTGGTTACGCCTGTTGATATAATTAAAATCAGCATAAACAAGCTAGAAAATAAATTTCCTATGCTTGATTTCATGGAGAAAATGGAGGAGACACAAGGGCAAATGAATTTAGATATTAGTGGGAAATAAGATGATGGAATACAATATGGACTTAACAAAGAATTTTGTCTGTATGTGTTTATATTAAATTGTAGGACGCACAACTCCTCCACTTTTGATTCAGCTTTGGCTCATCTTCAGTGCAGCTTTAAATTGGTAAATGTATACGGTAGATAAGTGTGGACATTCAAAATTATCCTGTTGTTTCATTGATCCACTCAAGCAAGCCTAAAGCATCTTCTTTAGAGGGATCTGTCAATAAAATAAATTGAGTCAAGATCAGTGCGAGAATGCCTATCAGGTTTGATATCTAGAAAAGAAACAGTTCTGCAAAGACAAGGAAAAAAGCATCAGCACATCATACTCAGTAGTTGGTCTTCTTGATGTCACTGTGATAAACCTGCTCCCTCCCTCCTAGAACAGTTTTGTAATAGAGTTGTTTTTTAGATCCTTAGAGTTGCAAGGAACTTCAGTGGGCCATTGAGTGGGCTCCCTCAATGGGCTCCCTGCTCATTTATGATCTCCACTAGAGCATTCCCAGCAGGTAGCTATCCAGCCTCTTTTTGAAGATGTCTAGAGAAAGAGAGTCTGCTAGCTCTCAGGGCAATTGGTTCTAGTGCTAAACTGCTCTCATTGTCAAGAAGTTCCTTCTAATGTTCAATTGAAATCTACTCTCCTGTAACTTAAAACCATTAGAAAAAATTAAATTAAGTGATGAAAGAATGGCATATGTGGGGAGGGATGTTGTGGGGAAGGGCAGGAAAGTTGTTCCTAAAGTATCAGACTGTTTTCTGATATACACATCTGGCATTTCAGTTGTGAAACTGTAGATTGAGAACCATTTGTGGCTCCTGTTTTCACATCTTGTCTGTCATGTTTGGCCCACCTACATTCTTTGTAGTCTTAACACTGTTTTGCTACAAATTTTCAACTTAAAAATATTTTTTTAAAAAAACTGTTATTTTGGGTGGGTGATGATGATACAAAACAGATAAGCATATTTCGTATGCAAATCTGTTAAAGCTCAACATCACTGGATGCAAAAAAAAATTCCATCCCATATTCTGTTCTCCGGGGAGGATCACTAGAAAGTATTTATCACAGCATGCCATACTGAAAAGAACCTTTTGGAGGATAGTGGAAGGAAGTTCTGGAGCTGTCTTGAGGGGTTAAAAAAACATATCATATGCAAATTGATGTAAACAAAAGTAATGACAGATGCTTTTTCTGAAGAAAAGTGGCTTCAGAAAGGCCCAATTTTAAGTAGTAAGTAGTGGAAGAGCATGCTTCACCTTTTTCTTGATAGCCAGTTTTCTGTTCCAGATAGTCCCCATGGGATTCCAGAGGCAGACAGATGCTTCCTTGGAACCCCTATTATCGGGGGCAGAAATTGGTAGCCTGCATTGGAAAGGGAGAATCTATGGAGATTGCTACATATCAGCATCCTTCTCCTGTCCTTAATCTCAGCTAATCATGTGATCAGAGATCTCACCACTGTGTGCTTCTCCTGTCCTTCTCCTGTGGGTAAAGTGTCATGGAGTTATCATTTGGTATTAATGGGAGTTCCCTCCCTAAAGCTCTAATAGCTTGCTCTACTTCTGCTGATCATCAAGTGAAGAAGTTGTTTTGTGAAATATGGATCTGCAGGTGGCATCTTCTGTTTGTAATTCTTCTCTACATGGTTTCTGTGCCTCATTAGTTAGTACTGTGGTTTTGGGTTCTCCCTCATCCGCTGAAATTACTGACATAAATTACAATTACAGAAGGTTAGTTATGAAGTTGACTGCATGTTATGATGAGTTTTTCCCCCCTTCAAACATAGCCATAAATTTCAACAGTGAAAGCTCATGCAGTGCACTGTCCTTTTTGGGATTTAATAAGCATAGTTGACAGACCTGACTGAACTAATAAATCCAGCCTACTAAGCGAGCATGTGATATTTTTGAATTTAAAAAGCAAATCAACTTCAGTTTGCAGTCACACTGATAGCTGCAGATCAGGATAGAGCTGAATAATCAGTGTTCTTGTTCCCATAAAAGGCAGAGCACACACTGTTTTACCTCGTTCACATTCCCGCTCTCTTTAAAAAAAGAAAAGAAAAAAGAAGCATAGCTGTTAAATACAGCCAAAGTCTTGAATATTAAATCCACTGATACAGTTTTTTTATTTCACAATAAAATACCAATTGCCTCAAAAATCTATATATTATTTTATTTTTGCTGAAATGTTGTCACAAGCAACCAGGAATCAATCATAGTTATTTCTTTAGAAAATGGACTCAGCATGCCTTTTTCAGGGAATGGTCTTTTAACTTATTATTTGCTTCCTATTTTAGATGTCATTGTTAGACTCTTATCTTCAGAGGTCAAGGAAATGAACAAGAATTTTGTCTTCAGGCATCTATGAAACTTGGTTATGATCATGGGAGGGCAACAGCTCCCTGCCAGCTGGACTGTGCCACAAGAATGCATTGTGATTGTAAACCATGTGGAGTTAAACTTGAAAGCCCCAACCCAAGCAATTATGGCACTAAATAACTACAAGCATATGTAGTTCTTTCTTTAAAGTGGAATTACTAATAAAGATAGCAGAGAACGCCAAAGCTGAATGAAAATAAACATGTGCTTGTAGTTATTTGTGTTGTTAGTTATTGCGATTATATTTGTACTTTTAAAAAAATTAATTGTCCGTTAATCTTAAGGCTCAGAGCAAGGAACAGGCATAATCCTGTGATCCCTCGAAGGTTGTCCAAGAGGCCATGAGATTTTGTAGATTCAAAGTTGGTGTAGAACATGAGGGTAAAGATTAAATAAAGTGGGGGGAACTTCAGTAGGTCTGGGAGGCTATTTTACTCCCCTGGGATTCACTGTGGGCCAACCATTCTCCTTCTCGACCCCCCCCCAGTCCAACTAGTACTGCCTGTTGCCAAAATTAAGCATTTTGCTTGTCTTAAAGGGGTCTCTGCCAAAATGCATTGGCATATCACTGCAAGCTATTTCAACAAACAAAAGTTTAATTAAACTAAATGCCAGCTCAAAAGCTGACAAAACCCCCTAAATGTTAGAAAGAAATTCTTTCTTGTAAGCACTATTTGACAGTGGACTCTATTGTTTTGGGGGGGGGTGAACTCACCATTTTTGGAGGTTTCAAACAGAGATTGGATGGGCATCATTCTGAATTTCTTTGGTTGTGCATGGCAGGGAGTTAGGCTGGATAGGCCTTTTGATGCCTTCCATCTCTAAAATTTTATGAACTTCCCACCCTTTTTTTCTTTCTTTCTTGAGGCACCATGTGCCAGATGGCTTTGAATGCAATGCATGCTCTGCCGTAACTGAAAGTCAGGTAAAACCAACAGTATGCCCCTGAACTGCTGTCACTTATTTAGCAAACCAGGTAATTATTAAGCCTTGGAACAATATGAGCCTGCATAACTTTGACCACAGTGATGTGTCGTCTTGGCCCACTCACCTTAATTCTCCATGGGATACTTGGTCTTCACAAATGCTTGATGAAGATAGATGATAAGCAATTTTTACCAAAGGGCACAAAAAAATTACTGGTATTTTCTTTTCAGTCCCTCCCCTTTCCCCATCAGTAAAACAGCAGCCTTTCACTAAATGGCAATATACTGTATATACTTGACTATAAGTTGACCTCATGTATAAGTGAAGGGTAGGTTTTGGGGCCAGAATTATGGATTTTGATAAGACCCATGAATAGGTCAAGGGTAAAACGTAGGGACATGTAACAATGGATGTAAAGGATGAAGCAGAAGAAAAAGATGCCAAAGAAATTAGAAAATTCTGCCAGACATGACTTTTTGTATTAATCCTAAAGGCTGGATAGATGAGAGAATCAATGGGGCTCGTGCTTCTTTTTGGTGGACTAAGGATGGACTAATCTCTCACTTTTCCATCACTCTATTCACAGAAGAGGATGGTTCCTTTTTTATATATATGGGTTAAAGTACAGTACTTACATTGCTGCATGGATAAGTCATCCCAGGTTTTTTGGATCCATTTTTTGAGTAAAATTTCTAGACTTATACATGAGTATACTAAAAAATAAGTCCATTGGGAATTTATACCCAGGGAAGTATGCAACTTATCTGCAACTTTATCTCATTTCTTTCTACAACTTTATCTATCTTATTTATTCCAAATATATCCCTTTTCCCACTTAATAAATCCCATCTGAGTTTCAGAACCATACAGAAATCAATAAATGAAATTATACTTTCTTTTCTGTCCAACTTGCCCGAGCCAATTAGTGAGATAAAAAGATTCTAAAAGGTGTATGGTATCTTTATCTACATTCCTTTATTAGCATTACTGAAAAAAATGCCAAGAAAAAGTGTTTGACCCTTGAGCCTTTACAGACTGCCAGAAATAGTGTAGCTTGAGGCCACTTTAACTGTTCTGACTCAGTGCTAGGGAATCATGGGAATTGTATTTTTTTTCTGGGACATTGAGCCTTCTCTGTCAGAGAGCTCTGGTGCCACAATAAACTACAGTTCCCATAATTCCTTAGCACTGAGCCAGGACAGTTAAAGTGGCCTCCATTTGCACTATTTCTGGCAGTCTGTAAAGGCTCCCTTGGTTCTTTTTTTTTTTTTTTTTTTTGGTTATCTGGTATAAGCTGGGACTGTAGATTTTAAAGTTATGCACACCCATTAGAACTGTGCAATGAAACTAATTGTTGGTGACATTTCAGTATTGAAAAAGTGAATTGCTAGCATTGTCTGAAGTGCAAAGTAGTACACTTCACAACAGTTTTGTATGCTGCCTCTTTCTGCAAGATACCATCAAAGCTAAAATCTTCTACAAGGATATGGTTGTTAGGGTGTGCAAATACATGTATCTGTCAGTGGTAACAGATATTTATTTTCTTTCAGATGGGAGGTAGAGCTAAAAGCCAGAAATATTAGGATTATGGCCTCTCTGGTGTTTTCAGTTAGTTTTTCACCATTAAATATTTAAAATGTAATGTCGGTTCATCCACAAAATGACACTTTTGCTACATAGCAATATTGTTATTTTCTCTAGTTTAAGTGATAATGCATGTCTCTGTAGAGACTATGGAGTTTATCACACGAGGGATTCCCATGCAGTAACGGGGCTTTAAATTGGGGGGAAAACGCAAAAGCGGTTAGATTTTCAGACGACGTCGCTGTTAAAATGGAGTTAAAATGAGGTTAATCCGAACGGAAACTTGTCAAAAACTACTTCTTTTTACTTTCGGAAAATCCTGAAGGTAAAAAGAAGCAGTTTTTGACGAGTTTCCATTCTGATTAACCTCATTTTAACTCCATTTTAACAGTGACGTCATCTGAAAATCTAACCACTTTTGCGTTTTTTTCTAATTTAAAGCCCCATTTCCGCACGGGATTTCCCCCGTGTGATAAACTCCTATGAATACTCCTCATTCTATCCCAGCTCCTACTGTAGCTTCTTGTCTACAAATCGTAGACCTTCCAGGACAAAGGATATTATTTTAACAGTTCCTCCCCCATTAGTGAGAACAAAAAATGGCAATACTTATTAACTTTAAAATGAAGCAAAGGAAATGGCAACAATAAATTCTTACCCGTACATTTTGCCTGAAGCCATTATCACTTTTTTTTTTTGCTTTTTTCTGTTCTGATTTGTCCAGTTTCATCCTTGATAGTTGTATAGCTCATTATTTTGTAGAATTGTGAAGATTATCTCCCATGTATCATTTGGGCTGAGTGTTTCTTCCTGATACCTAGTAACCTGACCCATACATTTAGTAAGCCAGAAGGCCTCTACACCTGGAGGTCCATAGATCAAATTACGTCAGTTTAAAATAAAGAAACTGTGCTCCTTTTCAGAATGGACTATAACACCTATCATGCATTTATTTACTTTTAATATAGTATTTCATTGTATTATAAGTTGTTACTGTTTTAATAAGGGAGAATTAAAATTCAGCTTGGAATATTGCTTTCATGGTTGTAAAACAACCCTCTCCGGATTGAGGATTATGAGTTCTCATTTAAAAGCAAAGCAAAGCAGCTTCATTTATATACCGCTTCATATCACGCATGGGATGTCTAAGCGGTTTACAACTGTGAGCTGATTGCCCCCCAACAATCTGGGTACTCATTTTAGCGACCCCGGAAGGATGCAGGCCTGAGTCTAGCCTCAGCCCTGGCTGCTATTGAACTCGCAACCTTGTGGTCTATGAGTGAGTGGCTGCAGTACAGGCATTTAACCACTGTGCCACCAGGGCTGTAAGTATAGATTCTGCTGGTGCCCCATTCTTGCTTTTCAGATGAGATACTGGTTTCCTACTTAATGTGAGCACTTTTCCTAGGAAAGACACATGTTGTACTGCTTATGAGTTGTTGTTTTTTCTCTGAGATTGTATAGCCACAGGATCCCACCCAATTTGTCTGTGAGTGTTTTGAAATGTGCTTTCTTACCATCAAAGATACAGGCCTGATTGAATGCAGCTTCCACAGCATTTTCTGACTCAAAATTCATGATAACAGGGACAGTTTCCCCTAAGGTTTCTGTCATTTTATTTCAGATATCATATTTTCCTTTGGTCAGGATTAAGTTTAGGACTGCAGATCCTCTTACTCCTTCCATCTATAGTACTTGTCAGCAAGACTTATTGAATGTTCCATCCTTAATCGAGTTAGACTTTCAGCAGATGTCAAGATAGTTGGAACCACCCATTTCTGCTATTGCTTGGCTCTGTAGAAGTTTTAGCATTGGCAAGACAGCTTTTATCATTAGCCAGTAGCATTGGTGGCTTCCGTGCCATTGTGGGTAGATCTATTCTTTTTCAGTCCAGACTTTAAAAAGAGCCATCCAAGATGCTGAACCTATTTTGTAGTTATTTTGAAACCTTAGCTCCCTTAAAGTTCAATTTTAAAGTATGAAGTGGATTAACAACCACAGTAACAGGGAAGCCACTTGCTATCACTAGCTGTTAGTTGGAATGAGGTGGCCACCATAGGTAGGCCATGCTGAAGGACATACAGTGTGTATAGCTGTATGCGTCACACAGTGCTACAGAGGAGATGGGGTTCACAGACTCTCTGCCCCAAAGGTTTTTGTTTAATAGGTGCCATGACACCATCTATCATCCCCCTTGGACTTGCTCCCTTGTTCTCTCTTGGGCTTCAGTGCAGTTGCCAAAGTGGCCAGAGGGGAAATGGATTTTCCTTGCAAAAACATATGAACTGTTGTAATCCAGAGTATTTGGGGGGGGGGGGGGGGGGGGGGTTGGTGGCTTGATTTTAGATTTGGCAACACCCATTAACTTTACAATAGATCTTCTCCTAGTAGAGATGGATATCAATAAATATTGTTTTAGATCAACACAGTCACTTGCAGTTTGGACCCTCTGTGGAGCGTTCTGTTCTGGTGAGAGCCTGCACTTCAAAATATACTAATATGTCAGTGATGCCACACATCCTGCTTTACATTCTCTAAACTGCCCTGCTACTCACAGGTGTAGTAGGAGACACTGTCCTGTTATCATTCTTGAAATAAGATTCATCTGTCAGTCTGACCAGCTTTTGTATATAAAATCAGGCAAGCAAGGGAGGCATCATCTTATTTTTTGTCAGCTAAGAACATAAAAGCCATGCTACACGAAATCACAAACTTATCTAGGACACCATTCCATTCACACAATGGCTAACCAGTTTATTTTATTTTAATTTTATGCTACCTTTCTCCCAGGACAGGATTTAAGGCAGATGTTACCTATGGGAAACTTGTCAACAGGAGCATAACTGCACTCTCATCTTGTACTCACTAGCAACTGTTAAACAAAAATAAATTGCATTTAATATCAGTTTAGCCATCCAGACTAGTAACCATTGATGGTTCTAACCCCTTTAACTTCTAATTCCTTTTTAAAACTGCTACATCTGTGGCAGTGAAACCTATAGCTTAGCTATACATTGAAGAAGTATTTCTTCCTTGTCCTGGGTTTTCTAATATTAGAATTTCAGATTCATTCTGTTCATTTCTTGTGCTCTTTGCATTAATACTTAGAGACATCACAGCACATGGATGTTTCATCTTCTTAGTTCCACTGCAGTATTTACCTTCAAATTATGGAGCTTCACTTCCACTGCCTCGCTCCTGCCTCTGTCCTTTATGTTGCTTTCTTAGAAACTCCTTATCTCAAATCTGAGTTCTAAGCTTTTCCCATTCTCTCTTCCCAGGAATCAGTTTGAAGCTCTCTTTACCAGGTTTGCAAGGCTCCTAACAAAAAATACCGCTTCTAGTCCATAAGAGGTAAACCCCAGCATCCACAAGGAGTCTCTTATGCTGAGATCTACAGTTCATAAAATCCTTATATGTAGCCAGCTGACGATTTTCAGTATCCTCCTTCCCCAACTCAGACCTTTAATCAGGACGGAGTTGGATGAAACATTGCTTGAGCACTCAATTCCTTCACTTTCCTACCTGATCTTACAGATCCAGCAGACAAGGAGATGGCAATTTCATTGCAGCCAAAAGGTGAGGCAGGAGAAGGACGAAGAAGGGGGGAAGTGGCAAAAATTATTAGGGGCACAAGGGTAGCAGTGCTTTTCTTCCCCTCAGGCAACAGCAGAGATTGGCTGCCCTCTTCTGACTGGTTACATGAATAGCTGCATAGTCAGTCCCTGCCTAGCAGAGGAAGCACAGTTACTTAAGCAGACAAAGAAATATCTGCTACTCACAGTATTTTAAAAACTGTGCAATGGAGAAATTGCTTGTATGAAGTCCTGGCATCTTATGTCTGAAATATAAACTAGCTAACTGGCATTTGCAGGATCCCAGCCATTTCTCTATTGCATAGAGGTGTGTGTGTGGACCGAGGGGTTTTGCAGGTGGATGTCAGGAGCTGTGTCTTCCAGCTCCCTGCCATGGGTTAAATGGGTTATTTTATCTGCTTATTATTTGTTGGTATTGCCCTTCTCACCACCATCAGAGGAGGAGCCAGAGGCAGAGCCTC
>CM034703.1:39088284-39129729 GCA_020142125.1 Phrynosoma platyrhinos
GGATAAGTCCTTCCTGAATCTTCGTTTGCGAAGAAAAGCCAGAGAGATTTGTTGGCATATATTATATATAGATCATGAAACACTATGGAATGGCCTTAAAGACATAGGACTGCCAACACATCTGATAGTCCTGATGAGGAATCTGTACTCAGGACAAGAGGCTACTGTCAGAACAGAACATGGAGAAACAGAATGGTTCCCAATTGGCAAAGGAGTCAGACAAGGTTGCATCCTTTCACCTTATCTGTTCAACTTGTATGCAGAACATATTATAAGAAAAGCAGGCTTAGACACAGAAGAAGGAAGAGTGAAAATAGGAGGAAGAAATATCAACAATCTAAGATATGCAAATGACACCATAGTACTAGCAGGGAACCTCACAGACCTGGAACACCTACTAAGGAAGATCAAAGAAGAAAGTTCAAAGGCAGGCTTAATGTTGGACATAAAGAGAACAAAAATAATGACCACCGAAGACCTTCCCAAGTTCAACCTAGACAATGAAGAAATAGAAATCATAAAAAAATTCCCATACCTGGGTTCAAAAATTGATAGAAATGGGGACTCTAGTCAGGAAATCAGAAAAAGATTAAAAATGGGGAAGGTGGCTAAGAAAGAACTAGAAAAGATTCTAAAATGCAAAGATATGCAACTCAGCACAAAAGGTAGAATCATACAAGTCATCGTATTCCCTATTACCATGTACGGATGTGAGAGCTGGACATTTAAGAAAGGTGATAGGAAGAAAATCAATTAATTTGAGATAATGTGGTGCTGGAGGAGAGTGCTGAGGATCCCATGGACAGCAAAAAAACAAATAAGTGTGACCTAGAGCAGATCAAGCCGGAAACCTCCCTGGAAGCCAAGATGACCAAACTGAGGCTGTTGTACTTTGGACACATTATGAGAAGAGAAGACTCTTTGGAAAAAAATAATAATGCTGGGAAAGGTGGAGGGAAGTAGGAAGAGAGGAAGGCCACATGTCACATGGATGATACTCTGTTAAGGAAATTATGGGCATTAAGAGATTGCAAGAATTAAACAGAGCAGTGGAGGACAGAGATTCTTGGAGATGTCTCATCCATAGGGTCCCCATAAGATGAGATTGACTCGAGGGCAGTTAACAACAACAAAAATTATATTAAAGAGCCAGCATGATATAGTGATTTGAGCATTGGACTATGACTCTGAAGACCAGAGTTCAAATTCCAGCCCGGCCATGAAACCCACTGGGTGACCTTGGGCAAATCACATTCTCTCTGCCTCAGAGGATGGCAATGGCAAAACTTCTCTGAATAAACCTTGCCAAGAAAATCCCATGATAGGCTCACCTTTGGGTTGCCGTAAGTCAGAAATGACTTGAAGGCACACAACAACCACCACTAATATATTATATTTGCTAGTGCTGCTGCTAAGTGATGGAAGATATAGTAGTTTGTTAATTCCTAGAACTGTTGTCCAAATTACTTGGTGATTAAGGAGCAAATGGACAGAGAGTAGAGACTGTGGCAAGCAGGTCAATTTCTTGAGAACATTTGGGGTGAGAAAAGGAGAGGGGTGCCCCTGAGAAAAGAAGAGAGCAAAGAATGTTTTGATATAATGAATGAGAAAGTAGCGCACCCAAGATTTGAAATGATGTGTGCTTCAATTAAGTTTTGCTAATGTGTGCTGGTTAGTTCTGGCAACAAACTAGTTTTCTGAATAAAAATTTCCTGTATTTTCACCTCCGAAGCCTGTATTTCTGAACTAAGTGATTCCTGTACATGACAGTGGAAATGGAAAGAAGATTGGTGGTTTACCTCCATCCTCACTTCCCCCTCCCTTGCAACAGCACACATTTCTTCAACCAATTTTCTTCCAGAGAAGAAACGTTGGTCTGGAATTCCAGCTGGTGATAGAGTTGAATGGGAAAACAACCCACACACATTTATCATAAAAGATTTCCATTTCCACTATGTTTTTTGTTGTCTGCATTTCATACTATGACAAAAATCTACTGACAGTCAAAAAAACCATTGCTAGTGATGTGGAGTCTTACTTGTGCTTCTAAACTTAGGTTTTAATAAGCTAATAGCAATTGGGTGTGTATCTTTAAAGTGCTATTTTAAGACATTGCTATAGAAGCCTTGTCATCTTCTCAAGTGAACTTGACATTTGAAGTGATTTTGTCCCTCACCCCCAAATTCTACTTGACTGAAAAGAAGAGGAGATTTGTGTGTTGAAAACAAGTACTAGAGTTACAAGTATTTGCTGTATTTAGACCTGTCTCCACCAGAGACATTGCTGGTCTCTTGAGTGTGAGATGCTCTTTCTCCATGTCTTGTAAAGATTAACAAAAAAATTAATGACAGTTCTTTTTACTAACTAACTAAACTAGATGGAAAGTGAGATCTATGATTAGATATTCTGATGTTTCTGGTTTCCATTTTTGATGGTAGCTACAGTGGAGTCCCATCTAGTTTGGTTAGTTTTACCGAATTTTGGCACTTGGCTAGTTGAGCAACCCTCTAGAACTGCCAGGAGGAGCAGTTGGCCAAGAATAGAGGGTTGCAGGAGAAGAGGAAAAAGGTCCCACTGTGTTATTAGCGATTAGCTAGCACTGCAATGGATTTAGACAACTGGGATCTGACCTGGGGGTTATCTAGACATTTTGTTTTGCAACACAACTATTCAAATAATTTCACTCAAACATTCCCAATTTGTTCACCCTATTTTTTTTTAATCAGAACTGTATCTCTGTGCATCTGTGAGTTCTGTTGCCCACATATGTCCGCACTGCTAATAAAGATGGAGTCAATGATGTGGATGTATTCGAAACATGTTCAAGATATACACAGTCTTATCCTGGGTCTATCCACATCAGTTATTCACACAGCCACCAATATACATCTCTCAGGAAAATTTGGGGAAAAGAACCCGAGATGGATTATCCCGTGTTTTTTTTTTTGGGGGGGGGGGGGGGGTTGGCAGCCCTCCCCCAAACTTAATTGGATGCATTTGAAATTGATGTGAACAATTTCAAATGCATCCAATTATTTAAACCGTCTGAATAACCCCATAGTTTATGTCATGTTGTTCCTGTAGAAGATATATATAGTCACCCCTCCCCTCCGTCTCGCAGACTTAAAGTCAGCAGTTTTGCATATTCACAGAGGGGTGACCTCCATTTAAATCAGTGGGGCACGCAGCTGTGGGCAGGCCCTGTTCAAGCCCATGGGGCTTGAATATTTGCAAATCTCCATTTTTGGTGGGTGTGTGTGTCCAGAATGGATCCCCCACGAAAATGGAGGGCCACCTGTATTTAATCTCCAGTGCTTAGATTGTTCGGATTTCTCATTTGCTATATTAGATTAACAGAGATCCCCAGTTTCATTAGTTAGAAACCCCTTAGCCTTGCCCCAGTTCTCTTTCCTTCCTTTTCCGCTCAAGCACTTTCAGCTCTAGACTCAAGTGTTCTTACTCTCTCCTTACCTCCATTGGAAAATAGGTTTTCACTCACCCTGTGTTTCTGTTTGTCATTCCCTCTGTGCTTTTGTTTTTTTCTCTCCTACCTTTCACTCTTTTTTTTTTTTTTTTTTTTTTTTTTTTTTGTCACTGGTCTTTCTTTTTCTCCACCCCAGGGCTCCATCAGCAGGGATGGTAGAGCACCAGGCCCCATCGCCTCCCAACTGTGGCCAAAATAGTTGGATCCTGACCTGATGCCCACTGACCTGAAGGGCAACAAAGTTGCCCATTCCTGCTGTCTAGCCAGGGGGGTTGTCTGAAGTGTGAGAAAGGGAAAGGGTGCTCTTTTCCCTTTCTCCTGAAACAGCCCTGTGTAGTACTGCAAGGGGAGGGCTTTCTTAACTTCATGGAACAGATTTCCCACCAGTCCCTAATACCCTCCTGCTTCAGGACACTGGCCAAAAGCCCATGTGACATAGTGGTTTGAGTACTGGACTACAACTCTGGAGACCAGGGTTCAATTCCTGGTTCGGCGACCCACATGAAACCCACTAGGTGACCTTACATGCTCTCAGCCTCAGGGGAAGGCAATAGTACACCTTCTCAGAACAAATCTTGCCAAGAAAATCCTGTGATGGGGCCGCCAGAAGTTGGAAAGGAATTGAAGGCACACAACAACAGTATTATTCCCAGTACCAACCTCTCTTGGCCACAGATTTAATGGATAAACTCACACTTGTTTCTTTCATGCATGAATCACAAGAATGGGTTCCACACAAAAAAAGTATAACTGTACTGCTGACCATATTGCCTCCCACAATGCATCTGCTTTTCCAGCTCTGACATCTAGGTATTGTGTGAGGGTCTAAAGGGGAGTAAGGCTATATTTATGAAGACTTTTCCAAATAGGATTGCACGATAATCCAGGAACAGTTCAGCCAGCATCTCCTTCAGACCTTTCCTTTGTGCAAGGAAATCAAGGGCAGATTCATGCAAGAAGATAAGTACATTAGTAAGGATAGGGCCTATTGAATTATTATTATCCTTTAATTGCAAACAATCTTTTTACATAGAAAGCCATATAGAGGCCTACCGTCTGTCTGAATTCCAGTTTCTGTACATTTCCCCCCTCTTCTTTTTAGAATCAGAATCATAGAGTTAGACGAGACCTCAAGGGCCATTCAGTCCACCCCCCTGCTATGCAGGAATTCAAATCAAAGCATCCTTGACAGATGGCCATCCAGTCTCTTTAAAGACCTCCAAAGAAGGAGATTCCACCACACTCCGAGGGAGTGTGTTCCACTATCGAATAGCTCTCACTGTCAGGAAGTTCCCCCTAATGTAGAGGTGGAATCTCTTTTCCTGTAGTTTGCATCCATTGTTCCGGGTCCTGTTCTCTGCAGCAGCAGAAAACAAACTAGCTCTCTCCTCAATATAGCATCACTTCAAATATTTAAACAGGGCTATCATATCACCTCTTAACCATCTCTTCTTCAAACTAAACATACCCAGTTCCCTAAGTCGTTCTTCATAGGGCATGGTTTCCAGACCCTTCACTATTTTAATCGCCCTCCTCTGGATACGCCCGTTTTTCAACATCCTTTTTGAATTGTGGTGCCCAGAACTGGACACAGTATTCCAGGTGGGGCCTGACCAAAGCAGAATAGAGTGGCACTATTACTTCCCTTGATTTAGACACTATACTTCTGTTGATGCAGCCTAGAAATGCATTGGCCCTTTAAGCAGCTGCATCATACTGTTGACATATGTTCAACTTGTGGTCTACTAGGACTCCTAGATCTCTTTCACATGTAGATTCGCTAAGGCAGGTGTCCCCCATCTTATATCTATGCATTTCATAGGACCTTGCATAGGACCTCCATGTTGAAATTCATTTTGTTAGCTTTGGCCCAGCTTTCTAATCTATTAAGGTCATTTTGAATTTTCATCCTGTCCTCTGGGGTATTAGCTATTCCTCCTGATTTGGTGTCATCTGCAAATTTGAGAAACATGCCCTCTATTCTTTCATCCAAGACATTGATAAAGATGTTGAATAGCACTGGGCCCGGGACAGAAGCCTGTGGCACCCCACTGGTCACTTCTCTCCAGGATAAAGAGGAGCCGTTGCTGATCACCCTTTGGGATTGGTCAGTCAACCAATTACTAATCCACCTAACCTAGTCCACATTTTATTATCCTGTTTGCAAGAATATCATGGGGGACCTTGTCAAAAGCCTTACTGAAATCAAGATATGCAAGATCAAAGAGGATTTCTACCTCATAGACAAATGAGAGAAAATTTAAGAATAGTAATTGAATAAAGGATAATAGAGTATTATGAAAGACACAACAACAAAAAATTGGGAATGCTATTTATAGATCTCAAAAAAGCATTCGATACAGTTAATTGGAAGACATTATTTGAGATTTTAAATAAAATGCAATTAGGCGCTAAATTCACAGGATGGATAAGAAAGATATATAAAGAATAGAGAGCTAAAATTAATATTAATTGAGAAAAAACTGAAAATATAGATATAAAGAGAGGGACAAGACAAGGTTTCCCCCTTTCACCACTCTTATTTCTTGTAGTAATTGAGAGATTGATAAAATAAATTAAAAACCAAGATTTAATACAGGGACTAAAAATTACGAATTTTTGTTTCAAAATTAGAGCATTTGTGGATGACCTTGTTTTATTTTTAGATAACCCGAATAACTGTATAAATCATTTAATTAATACGATAGAAGAATTTGGAGAAGTGACAAGTTTTAAACTTAATAAGGAAAAATCTTCAATTCTTACAAAAGGAATGTCTAAAGACGAAGAACAGCAATTAATTAAGAAAACTGGAATGAAGGTACAAAAGAAAGTAAAGTACTTAGGGATAATGGTGACTAAGAAAACACTAAATTTGTTTGATGAAAATTACAAAAATACATGGAATGAGATAAAGAAAGAATTAAATAGATGGAATAAAAAACAATTATCACTACTAGGTAGAATAGCAACGTTGAAAATGATGGTTTTACCGAAAATGCTTTTTCTATTTCAAATGCTCCCAATAGATAACTTTTTTAGGATATGGCATAAAGACATGAACAGCTTCATTTGGCAAAATAAAAGACCTAGAATAAGACTTAAAATATTACAAGACGAGAAAGAGAGAGGAGGTTTAGGAGTGCCGAATCTGAAATTGTTTGTTGAGGAAAGAAGTTGAATAAAATCATTGTATATTCCTTGAGGGCATTTAGATGGTGTCACACAGGACAGGAGAAAGCTGTTACATTATGGCAGGGGTGGAGATCAGGAAGAGCCTTCACTATTGGTTGTTGCAGTGATCACCATGGAAATCTTCACATTTAGTGGGTTGAAGGATGGAAGCCCCATATTTGGCCACAGTGTTGGGTTTGCTCATGGCTGGTGGTACTGCTGAGATTTCCCAAGTGGGAAACCCACATTTGGTAGGTTAAGGTTTGGTCGTTGGGGGACCCAACAGAGCTTCTGTTAAATTTGATTTACTGCATTCAAATGGGATTACTTCTTAATGATGATCTCTAAGAATGCTATGTTCTACAATATCTGCAATATTTTGATTTGGAGATGGTCTATAAAAACAAATCAAGATTTTCTGTGACCATTGAGAAGGAAACATTGCAGTGGCTCTTTGGTGTTGTTTTAGATTCAGATCCTCACATTTTTACAAAAGTTGGAGTTAACTCAGTAAAAAAAAGAATGCTTCACACATCTTACCCAGATGTCATGCAAGGCTACTTAAACATAATTCCACATATGTTATTTTTTTCAAACAAGTACTAGAGAAAACAAAAAAAATTGTCCATATTGCCCTTTAAATGTATATTTACTGTCTGTATTTATTTTTATAGGTGACTGAGCTGGAATGTGTGAGTAGTCAAGCGAATGCTGTCCATACTCACAAAACAGAGTTAAACCAGACAATACAAGAATTAGAAGCAACGCTGAAGAAAAAAGAAGAGGTATTTGCTTTCTTTTGTACATTCTTTTGTACATTACCTTATAAAATAGCCTTCGGTACATGTCATTTATACATTTCATAGTGTTAAATGTTAAAATGGTTGTAGATGTTGGAATGTCTTCCTTTATTGAGTAATAAAAAAGAATCAATATTTCAGTCTCGACTGTTCATAATGAAAAATCATCAATCAGCTTCTTAAAGTAAGTTGGACATTCATCAGAAATACATGGGGGATACCAAACCTGCAATGTTTCCTCTTAAAGTCCAGCTTCCCTCCACCCAAACACTTAGGTTTTTGTCAGGGGAAGTTTTTAAAAGTCTAATGGCAAAATGAGGAGAATTTGGGGAGGTTCCAGTGAGGGAGGACCCCCCTTTTTTGACTGACCATACTAACTGGGGAGTTGTGTTCCAAAAAACCCAACTTTTCCAAGTTCATCACTGTTTGTTTTTTTGCTGATACTATTCACTACTAGCAGGGAGAAGGCTTAAAATAGGAGCAAAACACTCAGGAGGGATACTGGGAAAGGGGGACTCAGATGCTCCTTCTTGGCCTCCAATGCCTATAAAACCATCACCAACACACTTTTGGCATGGTGTGAAGATGACACCTTCCCTCCCTCGCCCCCACATTATTCCCACCCTGAGTAGTATCCAGGGCTCAAGCAAGGGTCAGCTGGCCAAATATATATTGAACTAGAGCACTGGAAGCAGAGGTGAAACCACCCCAGATCCTGTGATAATGACTGATTTGAGTCCATCAGACTGGAAATGGGAAATGCTGGGTGTGAGGAAATGCTGAGTGACAGTGGGAGAAAGTCAGGGAGCATTTGGGTCTCTGGAAAATGAATTTGAGCATGGATTCCATTGACCCAGAGCAATGCCCCTGCCTGCAAGAAAAGCTGTCAATGCATCATCCCTCCTAAAAGCAATGCTTGTTTCTGGGTTCTAGACAGCCCTTCTTTCATAATGGAGCAAGGTGTAGTATCCCTCAAAGACTTCCCTTCTGTTTCCTTTTCCAGTTGTCATTCTATATCCTTTGCTGCTGAACGTACTCAGTCCTCATAGGGCTGGATTTTGTAAATCTTTGTGTGAGTTATCCCCTAAGTGTATAATTTTAAAAACTGTTTCTGCAAACCTCAGGGTTCCCCAAATAAACTGACCTATCTCTGTTTCTAAGTGACTCCATTTTGGCTACAGTTTTGTTGACATGACTACCTGAGTTTGCTATTAGAAGGAGTGATTATCACTGCATCTAGAATATCCAGTCAGTTATAGTTCAAACTTGGAAAATACATGTGGTCTACAAGGAGTAACTTGGTAAGATAAAGAACAAACATGACCTCAGTGGTCAAATTAATGAATCAAATTAACTAAACAAGTGCATGTGATAGAAAGCAGCATTATGTCTTTGTTGAGAAGTAGGTTTGGATGTTGCAGAATGAAAAATGATTAATCATAAGGTTTAATCTTGCAAATATTTCTTCTTTTGTTTATGGAAAAAGTAAACATAATGAAATATGGGTTTATTCTAGAGCACTTATTTATTTCAAAAGGCAGCAGATCAGTGTGGTCTTCTTAAAACTATAAAAGCATACTGACAAATGGGCAGACCTTAACCTGTTTCCAACAGATTGCTTTTATATTCTGGTTTCAAGTATCTGAAAAACCTGCTGTATTAGAATTAAAGGCACTTTCTCTGGAGATTATGAGTGGCAGAATGACCCTTACAGTAAGGGGCCATGCATTGGTATGAAATTCAAAAAGCTGCCTCTAGTGAAGCACACTCACTTTCCCAAAGACTGAATAATAGGTAGGGATTACCATTTGTATCGTATCTGTAGTCTCAGAAGCATATTATTCTTTTTCTGTCAGTAATTGGCACCAGATGTTTCAGAGGAAAGGTCAAGATACCTCACTGCAGTTCCAATATAACTTGCCTTTGCAAGTTAGACTCCTAACTGGTAGAATTTTATTACACCGAGAAGTGGTATCATGTTTGCTGCTTCTGTGAACATCTACTTTAAATGTTGCAGTCCTTGCCATTATATCTCCAGAGCTTTTTATAATGGTTCTAAACCAGGGGTAGGCAACCTTTCCCCTTTAAGGGCCGAGGGACTTCAGCTCCCAGAATCCCAGGAGCTATTGGCCAACATGGGACTATTGGCCAATATTGCTGAGGCTTCTGGGAGCTGAAGTCCCTCAGCCCTTAAAGGGGAAAGGTTGCCTACCCCTGTTCTAAACTCTGCTGTTATGTGGCAATCCTTTAAAAATGTTTCATACATCTGACATTCATTTTAAACTTTGTGTCCCAGAAGTAAGGGCCTTTGCAGACTGCCAGAAATAGTGCAAATTGAGTCCACTTTAAGAGCTAGGGTTAGGGAATCATGGGAAATGTATTTTATTCTGGCACCAGAGCTCTCTGACAGAGAAGGCTCAATGTCTCAGGAAAAAAAACAATTCCCATGATTCCCTAGCACTAACCCTAATCCTTAAAGTGGACTCAATTTGCACTATTTCTGGCAGTCTGCAAAGGCCCTGAGTCTAAAAAAGATTTCATACGTCCATCAAACATTATGCAAAGCACAGTAATATCAGCTTTGTGTTTGCCTACATGGTTTCACTATTGCATTAGCCTGGGGTGGCTCTCCAGATGTTGTTGGACTATGTTGTGATGTATAATGGGAGTCACAGCTCAATAGCAACTGGAGGGCTGCATGTTTCTCATCTGTCTGCTTTAGACCTTAATTTTCTGTCTTATTCATTCTTACATTTGCATAATTTACATATGCTTCCTTGGGCCAGAACTTGGAAAAATTATGTTTTTGATCACAGTTCCCAAAATGTGCCAGTCAGATTCTGGTTAGGTGATTTTGGGTGGTACGCATTTCCCCCCCCCACCCAAAAAAAGAACATTTCCACGCTCTACATATTGTCCTGGTATACATTTCCCCAGTCCCTGATAATCTAAAAATCACGTCCTTTTTGCAAGGTGTCTCCATCATTAGCAGAATGTGCTGAAAAACTGGCTCTTTTGACAGTTGGCTCCTGATGAATCAGCTCCTGTCGCTGCTGCATAATCACCAACAGCCCTATGGTCTTGGAGTAAAAGTGGTGCTGCTCCCTTCTGGAAAATGTGCGTTCTGTGTTTTAAATAAGCTGCTGGAATTCAAGGCCATAATGCTGCCCAAGTGGCTGTTAGGGTGACATTTTAAGAGAGATGGCAGCAGTCTGGCACTCAGTCACCTCCTTCTTGCGCTGCACACGTACTTGCTGCAGCATTGGCAATGCTAAGCCATATTTTCTGTGCACTGGCATGGGATTATGTTCTTACATATTGATGTGCAAAGAATATTTCTTCAAGGTAATGATCAAATATGGCATGCTAGACTATAAAAGAACTAAAGCCACAATGACATTCTTTCCCTGCATTTATTCAGCAGCACAGACATTTATGTAAATTCATTACCCAAGCTGAACTGTGCAGCATGTACTGCTCAATGTTGGCAGGTGAATCATGGAATGGAGTTGCTGATTCCAGGTCTTATTGTTTCAGTAACCAGCTGTTTGATGTCAGTTTTGATTTGTCCAGGATGTAAGTTTGTGTCTCCATTAGGGTCAGTTTGGGTAATGCATTGTTTTATTTCCCTTAGGAAATAGAAAAACTGAGACAAGAAATTGATAACGCAAGAGAGCTTCAGGCACAGAGGGACTCCTTAACGCAGAAGCTACAAGTAAGTATCCACATGAGGAGGGCTGTGTCTGTATAAATCTAAATATGTGAAAGAAAGGTGGAGAATTGGGGATCTTTGGATCTTGTACAGAATGCCATTTGGAGGTGCCAGTGGCAATAATTTCCACCTTGCTGCTTTGATGGTGCCACCTCTGTTCCTGCAACAGATCATTGTACATAATATATTGACAGGAGGGAGGATTTGGCATAGTACAAGGGAAAGCTTTGTTTGACTTTACTAAATAAGTACACAGTTATAATGCTGGAGGAGAAGAGCACAAATCCTTCCATAACATCTTAAAAGCTGAAGTGATCAACAGTGGTGGGGATCAGATTTTTTTGTTTTTATTAAAGACTTGAATGTGCACTCCTTGAGTGAACCAGAGAAGCAAGCTCTCCATACCAAACTGACCACTAAACTAGGAGAACCAAATGTGAAAATGGTTTTTAAAAAGTTAACAGCAGATACAAGAGAACTGATCAGGATGGGGACCCTTACTTTGTGGATAAGGGGGGTTCCTCTTCCTCTCTGCAGCCCCAATCCACATCACTTCTACCCCTACCTTCCACCTGCTATTTGCATTAGAAGAAAAGTTCTCATCCATGTCAGTGGAAGAGTTGTGGCAGAATGATACGGGTTCTCTGTCCACAGCAGAGGGTGAGAGGTTAAAGCCCCCTCAGCACCTTCCGGGCTCCTAATCTGGATCAACCACCAGTGCATTAAAAAATACAATTGACAGGCTCACAAGCTGCATAGATGGCATGTCATTTAGTTAGGCTCTGATAGACTGGCTAACAAATACCGTAACCTTAAAAAGTCCCAAGATCACATTGGGGGAGGGCGCCTATGGCATCATTTCAACAGTGAGATCAAAGACACTTCTTAGTAGGTCATCTCTCACGCAGGAATGCTTGTGACAGGTCTTGGGATAGTGTTGGGGTTATCACTTAAAGAATGGTGAAAGCCTAAAAAACCAGGTTTGCCTAGTTATAACAAATATTAAACATTATGCAGAGCATATGACCAAAAGAACAGGAAAAGAGCAAATGTTGCACATGCAAATTACCTGAAGGCTAGCAGAGAATTACAGGTTGTAGGGTACAACCCATTCCCAGACAGGGCAACCCAGCATGGGTTGTTCTATGGGGTGCTGTTCTTTGCTAAGGGCCTGCTAGGGAAATCCCATGCATGACTGGGACATCTACACCCTGCCCTTGCTTTTGCCCAGGTGCAAATAATTGGCAACTGGAATAACATATTTGGATGTGGGATGGAATGGAAATACAGGGCAGCCAAATATGTGTGTGCTTGCATGGGGGGGGGAGAATGAAGTGAGCAATTTATGCTTACTTGGATAGAGAGCTATGCCCACTTGGCAGTGGGTAGTGCCCTTTCATTGTTGCAGGAGCATGAAAAAAAATTGAGAAATTATGTTTTAAATTGAAACTCCTCATAAACCCTATCATAACTAAGGAAGGCCTGTATACATCCCAGTGCTTTCTGGGTAAAGTGCCCAAAAATAGCATATTTGTCAAAAGTGAACTAAAGAAACATTGGAAAAGCAAAGCAAAGCAAAGCAGCTTCATTTATATACCTCTTCATATCGCGCTATGGGATGTCTACGCGGTTTACAACTGTAAGCTCATTGCCCCCCAACAGTTGTGTACTCATTTTAGCAACCTTGGAAGGATGCAGGCCTGAGTCTAGCCTGAGCCCTGGCTAGTATTGAACTCGTAACCTTGTGGTCTATGAGCGAGTGGCTGCAGTATAGGCATTTAACCACTGCACCACCAGGGCTCCTTTCTATGCCAGAATTTGTGTTGGCTAAAGATGCGTGTGTGTGTGTGTGTGTGAGAGAGAGAGAGAGAGAGAGAGAGAGAGGAAAAAAAATTATATCAATTTTTCTTCCATGGCAGCTGGGCAGTCCCTTATCAGTGAGGCAGTAAATTCACTTTCGGTTTTGGTCTGAACCTTATGGGGGCTATCCAAGATGCTGACCCTATTTTGGGGATAGAGTTTGTGAACTGGATAGTGCTTTTAAAGTCTGGTCTAAAACTTGGCATGGATTCACCACCCTACTCACATGGGTGCCACCAAACACCACTGTACATTTCTGCCACAAAATCCTGAGGTTTTTACTCCAGACCTTGAACTGCATTTTATCGTGCTTCTCTATAGGAGAAAACCAGACTTAGAGAGGAAGCTAGGATTAATTTTTGCTGAAGCACAATCACCACATAAAAAACCTCTTTTCTTATATACCTGTTAAAATTTATGGCAGGACATGGTAGGAAATTTCATGTTCACAGCATTCAGAATTGCATTTTTAGCAACTTGTTATAAGCACTGATGTCTTTCATCTCTTCAAATGAGCATTTGTGTTAGCACTTTATTGCCCTTAAATTTTCACACTTGAGTTCTTACAGTTGCATGGTCAAATTACTTGGAAATAAGCAAAGGAATGGTAGTCATGTACGCATTATGTCATAGTCTATTATTAGCAAGATGCTGCACTGTACATTTCAGTTTGACATGTGATGCCATTCAGTGGGAGGTGTGCCCTTGAGGAACTTTTAAAATGGATTCATAAAAATATGGAATGAAATAATCCTTTGCAAAACTGTTTTATGAGGTGATGCTTTCTTTTATGTAAAAAAAGTGTGTTGTTAAGTGAAAGAGCATTCAGCATGTTAAATTGTAACCATCTTGTTAAAACAATCTAAATCCAAATCCTGCCAAAAGCAAAGTCTGGCTTCTAAAATTCTCTTATAATAGATTTTTTAAAAAAATCATTAAAATACATGATTTGTATTCTTGTGGTTAGTCCTAACTAGAAAAGACTCATTGAAACAATTGTTGACTAATGGTCAACACAGGTACATCTTCTTGCTTCAGTGGCTGTTTGGAACGAAAAATAAGATTCAGGCCTAGGTTTACTATGGTGCTAAGGAGGGAGGGTATGCAAAATCCTTTCAGGCAGCCCACTTGCTTGCATTTCCTTCCTAACTGCATCAGAAGAAGTGAGAAAGGCATGTTTCTGTCCCTATTACCCACCCCATAGCATTTTGTCTTGTCCATCTTTCCTTGGATGAGTTTCAGCTGGTGGAACCTCATCATATGGACAGGGTTCTTAGTAATGTTTGTGTGACTACTTATGTATTGGCTCCTTGATCCTTATCACTCTTTCAAATCAGTAGAGAGAGGATAGGCAGCTGGGCCAGAGAGGTGATTATTGGCTTTTTATAAGGGAAGGTGGCCGCAGGATGCCTTAAAAAAGGGTGGTAATCTTAAGGTCTTCTTACCTGAAGCCAAACAATCTTAATATTTTGAGAGTAGTGACAAATGTCCCTTTCTTGGGCAAGATCCATAAGTGGAAGCTTCAGACACCATTACAGCAGCTTGCCTTGGCTTCTGTATGCAGTGATCTGTGTTGGGGAGAGACCTATTTATTCTCTCTGATCTCACAGCTTTTAATACAGGGATAGGCAACCTTTTCCCTTTAAGGGCCGAGGGACTTCAGCTCCCAGAAGCCTCAACCATTTTGGCCAATAGTCCCATGTTGGCCAATAGCTCCTGGGATCCTGGGAGCTGAAGTCCCTCGGCCCTTAAAGGGGACAGGTTGCCTAACCCTGTTTTAATACAATTGAACATGGCATCCTTTTGGAGAGAATGATTTGGGACTGCAGGCTATGGCTTGAAGTATTTCTGCCTTTAAATGGATGGATGGTATCAGAAGGCAATGTTACTTGTGCCCTAATCACTTTGAAGTTCTGCAGGGATCAGGCTTATCTCCCATGCTATTTGACATATGCATGAAACAGTGGGCAGGGTTATTTGGAGTGTGTTGGCATCAATACACTCTATTTCACGTTTTAATGACACAGGTCTATTGTGCAATTTAGTCTTCAGCAGGTGAAATAATGGGATTCCTGAATCAGATCACAACAGTGGATTGATTTGAGAGATAATAAAATTAAGGCTCAGTCTAGATAAGGATAAACTGTTTTGTGGTTGGTTCCTAAAACAAATTGAGTGGTGTTCAACCTTTTGCTATATGGGGCCAGTTATTCTCATTTAAAGCATTTAAAGATGGGCTCAGGGGCAGCTAGTGCCTTTCATCAGCTTGATGTGATCCAGCTTTTTAAATAGGCTTCAAGGGACCCATTTGCACTGTTGAACATCAGAAATGTCCATTTAAAAAAACTAAAAGAGGACTTACAGCAACTTCAGGTTTTATTTGTCTGGGATTTTATTCATTTGTTTTATTCAAAGGAGATGCACTGTAACATTTGCATGGCCACAAGTTTGACCTTCCCTGTTCAACATTCATTCATTCATTGGCATTTTTATAGTCTGTTCAGCCCCAAAGGTGAACAGGATCCAAGGGTCAAACAACTTATTCCCACTCTAATATAATACCAGTTCATCACCCAGCTGCTGCGAATGTTCCTGGTCCCTGGTCAGACTGTCAGTTTTAACCAGTTAAAGCCTTCCAGGGCCTGGGACCCAATACTTGACCCTTCTTCCATCAAACCCTTGCCTCTACCTTGAGACCATGTTCTGATGCCTTCCTCTAAATACTCCTCCATAGAAGTCTCAGAGGGCAATGAGAATGGAAAGGGCCTTTCAGTCATCTCCTCATCCTCCCACAACTCACATCATTTCTCTACTCCCATGAATCTGATAGGATGCTGTTGACTGATTTTTAAAACATCACTTAGGCCAGTTGATTAGCCCTGCAACTTGTTCTTAGATGTTGTTTTATGCATTGTTTTTACTGTTTTATATTTTGGCATATTTTATCTGTAAGATGGCTAGAGGGATTTTGTTTTTGGTTTTTTTAGAAAAAAGTGCCAAAAATGCAATTACCTTTGGGGGGGGAGATAAACCTTGCTCTGTAACTGGAACTCCCATGAGCTCAGGCTAGCACAGCTTGATAGGAGATGCACTGTAACATTTGCAAGGCCACAAGTTTGACCATCCCTGTTCAACATCTTGCCAATCTTCCAACCTGATGCAGGGCAGACTTGATTCTGGTCCCACACTGTTGTCTATTTTGCATCAAGCTTGCCGCGGTGCCACATAAACAGTGTAGAAAACTTTTAAAGTGTTGTACTGTCTTGGCAAATCATACCCTCTGCCTTTTTGTCTTCAAGGAAGTGGAAGTGCGAAACAAAGACCTGGAAGGACAACTGTCTGATCTGGAGCAGCGTCTGGAGAAAAGTCAGAGTGAACAAGAAGCTTTTCGCAATAACTTGAAAACACTTTTAGAAATTCTTGATGGCAAAATCTTTGAACTAACAGAACTACGAGATAACCTGGCCAAGCTAATAGAATGCAGCTAAAGGAAATGGGATTTCAGTGCCAACCTTCTTAAAGATGCACTGTCTCTCTTCATAGGACTTTGTTGGGCTCTGCATCAAAGTTGCACAAAATTAGGAAAATGCTCCTCCAGGAGGGCCTGTTTTAAATTTTCAACAGTATATTTCAGTGTAAAATTTTAGAATTCAGCTTGTAGCTAGTTGGGGAAAAATAACTTGAATTACAAATTACCTCCTTGTATATAATTGGCCATAGATAACTCGAAAGATATTAACAGTAATTGAATGCAATCCTTTTCTAATTATTAGACAGTGAAATAATGAGAAGTACCCCAAATGGCATACCATGTAGTGTTAGACACATTGTAGATCTGTTTTATTTTATTTTCTTGATCAAGGTACCTAATTGCTGTGTTTTGTGCAAGAACTTTGTGATGACAGCCCTGTCTTTTGTTGTAATCTTAATCATTTCTCAGGATATTTTGCACTGTTGAGAAACAGTGCATTAACAATTAATTCTTGCCAGGAGTGAGAGAGCTTTGCATCTTTAATTAAAACCTAGTGATTAATTGCTTGTATAGAGTTCTTCCCTTTTTTATACTGGAAGATACTGTATTTATTTATGATGTTCACTCTGGTGTTTAATAATATTGTCCAGTGTACGGTTTACTTTTCTCTGCTTTTAGTCCATGTATGTAGAAGTTCTGTATTTCATTTTGTTACACATTTTGAAGCCAATCTATGAAGACAGGTGAGTCCCTCAAAGTATTTTAAAATTCCCTATACACAGATGAGTATAAGGGTCAATCTAGTCTTATTAAATGTCACATAGGTTTATTGCGTGCTGTTACGGAGATAGATTTTAATTATTTATTCAGCAAGAAACCTCATGCTGTAGAAATAGACTTACAGACAGAGCATTCTCTTTATGTTGACTTCCCTTGCTCAGTTACTTTTTTTTAAAGACCCTGTAAGAATTGTAAGCAATTTATATAGGATTTCTCTCTCTCTCTCTCTCTCATTTTCTCTCTGTTGAATCTTCACATCACGTCTTAGCAAAAAAACCACACCAGGCAATATTCTGAATTCAAAACAGGAATTGAATTCAGTTATCCTCAGTGAACATGTTTTAAAGTTGTTTTGATGTAATTTACAAAAGACTTTTGCCAAACATGTATTTCTTTATATATTTTTTATTTTAAAAAGAAAAAAAAAACCTGAAGAGTAAGCCAAGTGTCAGATTTCTGCTTACTGAATGGGAACTGCATTATAGAACAGTCTTGCTGTAAATTGTCTAATATTGGAGAGGATTTTAAAATGGGAATGAAAAAGAATTAACCACAAAGATGCACTGATCTTTTTATTTACACCCAAATTAATTTGAATGTTAAATACAAAATACAGCTTCAATATAAACTCTGTACAAAAGGCAATTTTTCCACTTGAGGACTGCTATTCAAAACTAGATAATATAAGTCGGGTTTTTTATGTGTGTACTGTATGTATATACTGTATAATACACGCATTCTGATTTGTATTCAAAGTGGGAGAAGATACATGGTTTAATTTGTAAAATGCCATTTTCTTTATCTGTAATTTAACAGGTGTCTCCTGAAATGCCAGGATTACTGTTTAATGAAACACTAAATTATCATGTATTATACTGTATGTACTGTACACATCATTTACATTTCATCCCTATTTTAGAGTATTTTATCACTTTATTTATTTATTATTATTGGGGAAAATATTTGTTCATCGCATTCATAGGTAGAAGATTTCTCTGGTAAGTTGTTCGGGTTTTTTTTTAACTTAATAGTTAGATGTTGATGATGTGTAATTTTATGAGGTCCAGAACAGTCGTGATTACCTGATTTTAATTTACCTGGAGACGTTTGTACCTGATTCTCTTACTATATGAGTGTCAATTGGAAACATCTTCAGCAAAGTATAAAATTGGTGTAATTGTGAAAGGAATGAAGTTTGTTCATGCTGAGTGTTCTTGATTATAACAAGTTGGAACAAAAATTCGATGGCAAAAAAAATGTAACATTATTTTTAATGAGATCAAAACTTTTAATACAATGACATTTACCAGGTGGGAAAACAGTTTACAAAATATTTCCACTTAAATGCTGTGTATATGTGTGGTACGAGAAATTTCTTTGTATATGTACACACATATATGTATATATACAGTACATGGAAAAATTTAAATGTGCACATTTTTAATATTTTCCTATTGAAATTAAATTTAAAAAATTGGAAATCAATATTTGAGAATTTCTTTTCTCATGTATATTAAGATGCTTGACTTTGGGTTCTTATGTTTGTAAAAATAAAATCTATGAGGGCTGCACCATTGAATTCCCCAAAAAAGTCATCTAATATGTATATGGGATAAGGTGGACTTAAGTGCACATATAAATGAAATCCTATTGTTAAGAATATTTTAATTATCATTTACAGTAGGTGGGTATTTAGAAATTGTACTCCGAAGTTCCTAATTAGGTGTTCATACCTACTGTAGCTTCAACACCTCTATATTAAGAAAATAATTGGCATATGGGAAAAGCTTATGCTGTTTCTCAGAGACAGGTATTACTTATTGTATCTATCATAAGATAAACTGTGGGGATATATATATGCCAGAAAATAATGTTGGGTATCATAGACTTTTGAAAAATGCAAAGAACTTGCATAGAAGAACAATCACATTATGTATAACTTGGTTTATGAAAAGTATGGAATCTTGTTTAAAAAAAACAACACCTTTTAAAACCCAACAAAATACAGTTTTTATTTTGAAATACAATTGTTGTTCTGGAGAATGTAATTTACTCATTTATTTTCCTCTTGAACTCTTTTTAAGTATTACAGAACTGTTCAATGGATGGCAGCATTTACCTTAATCCTTCAGGTGCTACTGGGTTTTGAATTAGAGTGTCATGTTGTGCAATTCTGATTTTGACATAAAAAGGTTTTCTAAGTATATCCCTGTCCGGAAGCTGGTTATTGCAGCCTCTTACTCATAACTCTATCCCAGAGTGTCGTAGTCACTTTATTTGCCCAGCACCAACTCCAGAATTAGTTGCTCCCAAAGCACAGGATTCAGCCAGTGAGGATAACCAGCCACAGTTGCTTGACTGTCGCTCAGTCCTGTGCCTCTTTACTCAAAGTTAAGCCACTCTTTGTCCAGTGGGGATTCCTCCCTAATGAATATACTTGGAATTACAACCTTAGTAAGCAAGAGAGAATGTAAACTGAGTTCGTCAATTTTATAAGAAATGCATTCTGCAAATAAATTCAAATTTGTAACAAGTCCATTTTCCATCTGCATCTTTGTGACATCTCCAGTGGGATCATAATTATATGGTTGGAACCAGAGTTGTCCTCCCATAAATAGAAATGCTTCTTTCATTTGCAGAAGGGACTGCAATCTGCTGGAAGAAGGAAAGGGAGGCAATTTTGACTGTGTATTTTCTTCCCTCTGCAGCTTCACATATTATTTCTTACAATATTCCAGAGACTTTTCAGAATAGCAAATCTTCAGGGCTCCAGGTTGACCTGATGTCTAACAATAAAGGAAGAAAAGGCACTGCAAAAATGTAGGACAATCAAGAAAAATGAAGGACATTCCAAATAAAAACACTAATATAAAGATAAATTCATTTCCAGCTTATACAACATATCCTGTATGGTTTATTTCCAGCTTATGTTACATATGCTATATTTTATTATGTACTCAGTCATATTTTTCTGATGAACTTAGCTTCATTGAAATGCCTTGTTGGCTTGCAAGATACTTATAGAACTCTGACCGAGATAACTGCTTAAAATTGTACTTTACTAGCAACAAAACCCCTTGGCTGAGCCTACATTTAAATTATTGCTTTCATTTCTCCATTGTGTAGAAATTAAGGGAAAAACATTTTTAATATTTGCATTGTGTCCTGAAGCAGCCCATTGACTAACACCGTGATGGTGAATCTATGGCACGCGTGCCAGAGGTGGCACGTGAAGCCATTTTCCCCGACACGTAACAGCAGAGAAGGAAGAGGTGCATACCTGTTCCTCCTCCTTCCTGACCCTTTCTGGCTTTCAGCTGCCTTCCTGACCTCCTCCTTCCTGACCCTTTCTGCCTTTCAGCTGCACACCTGTTCCTCTACTTCCCCCCATCACCCCCTGGGCCTTCAGCTGTCTCTGGAGAGGCAGCTGAAGGCCCAGGATGGCAGGGGGGAGAAGTCCCACCCTGGAAGTCCCACCCCTGGACAGCGGAAGTCCCACCCCTGGCACCAGGTAATACCCAGTTCCGGAATACCTTTTTGTCTGGGCACTCAGCCCCTAAAAGGTTTGCCATCACTTGCCTAACATGTTTGGTGCCCTTTCCCCCTACAAAAAACAACTGCACCCTGAGTCCTGGGGGCAAGTCTTATCTGCTTCTGTTCCTAGGAAAAAAGAACTCTGGAAGGATCCATTTGATCCCCCTGTTTGCAGTCAAGTAGACCAATTTCTCAAAGGGGATCAGAAAATAACAGTGTTACTCAATGGGCTTCTTAGTCATTCTCAAAATGGAGGACATTTTCAAATTCTTCCTGGACAGCAGGTTGTAATGTAGGGCATGTCCTGGAAAATGAGGACATCTGGTCACCCTGCGGGGCTCATAGTTGTCTCCATGACAGATCCTCAGAAGTAACCTCCATTGCCTCCAGTGGGAACATCATGGGAACTATAAATCCAAACCAGAGTTATTTTAAACATTCTTATACAAAGGAAAAGATGGTAACACATTGTTTTAAATTGAGGAGGCTGTGGTTTTATGATAGTGCCTGCAATCCAGCATTTCCTTAGCATAGTGTAAATATCCATGTACGGAGAGATGCTGCACCAACCAGCTCTACACACTACCACTCCATGCAGCATTGCACAAAACATGTCAATGACTGGGTGCTGTTGTGCAATGTGGATCTACAACACACAACTAGAATGTGCAATCCACAACCACAGTGTTCAACTGCAGTGCGCGTCCAAGGTGTGCATTGCATGGTCCATAAATGTAATACGAAACATCACTTTATGTGCGATTCTGCTTCCATCGTTGTGAGCAGAATGCATCGGTTGCACTTTGGTGAATAGTTTGCCTTATCTGTGTAGTACAATTTATGCATGCACACATGTCATTAACAGAATGCTAGCTCTGTTTTTCAGCGTTAGTGAATTGTGTGGGAGTTTCTTCCAAGTAAATATCCTAATATGATTGGATTACAAATCAGCTTTCTTATTTCTTTTGTTAGGTCTCTAGACAATGAAGGTTCATTTTGGAACAAATTAATAAAAAGATAACTGTTTCCATGATAGTTTTGAGGATATGAGCAGTGTCCAATTGCCAGGAATAACAGTGAGGGAATTCTGTGAATAATCTTGAGCCAAAATAGTTCCAGAACTTGGAGATAATCAGCTCTTTAGACTAAATAATGGGTTGGTTGGTTGATTGAGCAGAATAGGATTGATTAACTATATCAAACTGTAAGACTACTTAGTTTTATCTGTTGATGCTCCAATGCAAGAATTTGAAAATTGGTTTTTGATACTAGGAAAATTAAATACCAAAACTACTGTACCTAGCTAAGCCCTCCTGCTAGAACAGCCTTCTAAAGATAAAAAGAAACTGAATACACATTATCGTCCCAGCTTGCGAAAGCTATATGAGGAAAAAAGCCTACAGGTTCAGTGGCACTTCTATAGACTAATACATTTCAGCTTGTGTTGATTTATATTTGTCTTCTGATCTTAGGCACAGAAAAAGTATAACTAATTTAGTATGCTTAAGTTCATTTGTCGCTCCCCGTTTACAGGGCATCTGTTCCAGACTCCCCACAAAATAGGAAAAAATACAATGTTCTAACCCCATTGATTCTAACGCCATGGGCGTGCACACCATTTTGTCCCGTCTCGCCTGCCATCCGCAGAAACTCAAAACCATGAACGGGAAGTCTGCAAACGGGGAGGGATGACTGTATACTAAATAAAATAAAATAAAAATAGTATAAATGGGCCTTGCGACAAAGGATTTCCATGTGGTATTGCTCCTATTTAGACTTCCAAGTAGTCAGCCATCATTTCTTTTCCAGGGTAGCATCCAGATGATAATAATAATACTAATACTAATACTAATACTAATACTAATAATAATAATAAAATTTATTTCTATCCCGCCCTTTGGGAAAACCCAATCAGGGCGGCTTACAACAGTAAAACAGTATACAAAACATAAAATCCGAAAATTATTCCCTCCTCCCTTAAAATTATTCCCTCCCCCCTTAAAACAGTATTAAATCTAGATGAATTAAAATTACAATAGTAATTAAAACCAGTTCCAATAGTTAAAACCAAAAAAACCCAACTGCTAACAGCTACAGATGAGGCTTTTTATTGTACAGTCTTAAGATACTATTGGTCAGAATGCTTTTTGTCAGTTATGAATGTGCAACCTAGACTTAGGCACTTGTGACTGTCACGTATTCAAGATCCCCCAGTGTGGCATAGTGGTTTCAGTGTTGAACTATGACTCTGGAGGCCAGGGTTCAATTCCCACCTCAGCCATGGAAACCCACTGGCTGACCTTGGGCAAGTCACACTCTCTCAGCCTCAGAGAATAGCAATGGCAAACCTCTGAACAAAGCTTGCTCACAATACGAACTAAAACAAAATGCAAATAAAATGAACTCATACTTCTGTTAGTTCAAACTCAAAGGCTTGAAAAGACAGAACGGGCTTAGCTTGCTGGTGAGAAGAGAGCAGAGAGGGAGCCTGTAGCAATGTAAAGCCTTGCTGGGGTTCTCTGCAAACATTGTGAAGGTTTTCCCTGATCTCCATCTCTATACATGTAAGGACTGCTTCCTGTCCTCCTTATGTGAGGTTAATCTAAATGCCTCAAGGTTCTTATGAGGATTTATAGTAGTTTTTATCTCCAACAGGACTCCACTTTTCTATCTTCAGTGTGCCACTACAGACACCTTGTTTGAAACCAATTTCTCAAAATGATAGCACATCCAGAGATCAAAAGCATGTAAAAACAAATGCAAAACTTTATTTACAGAAATAAATAAACAATACATTAATTATATACAATAATTAAAACAACTCATACTCTCCTCAGGCTTAATCAGGCCATTACCAGTCACTCAGCTCAAACCCTTTTCTCTCACTCCAATCCTAGTCTTAACTCAAACCCCTCTCAAGCACTTTTTCTTACTGGACTCTTCTCAAACTCTAGGGCTAAACTGACTTCCAGTCCAACTGAAAAACCCACCTGGCATTCACCAAATACTTCATGCAGATCTCAAACATTCAATGTTCACTTCAACACTACATTCCTCTCACCGTCCCAACCATTACTTGCCTCATATACAAAAAGTCAATGAACAATTTTATATACAAGCCATTTTTGCCCATGCCTACAGGCCCTGGGTCTTTGCAACAGGAATTTTTCTCCAGTGTGTCATGAAACATGACATTCATGTTCTCTACTGGAAAAAGCACCAGCATCCTGAAGAACTGAAACAGCATCAGTGGTTGGTCAGAGGAGGAGGAATGGTGTAAAAGGTAGGTAGGTGTAAAAATAAAGCAAACAACATTTTTAAAAATCCAGTATATGAAGGGTGATCAGTGCACAAGTTCTACTTTTTCTCAATACTGGTGTTTGTTTGTTTGAGTTATGCATTCTTATAAAGGCTGGAGGTCAAATATTGGACTATGACCAATATGCTGGTGTAGCACTTCTGTGGATATCTGGCAGGCTGGTAACTGTTACACTTTCTTTCACACAGGAGCTGCTAGTGTCATAGGTAAAATGAGCTAGGGAAGAGAAGACGACATCTGTACTCCATGGCTCTCTAGTGAGACAGGTCCATAAAGAAAGGTACTGGGTGGATGGGTGTAGAATCAAACCATTAAAATGCCAAGAAACCAGGCAGGAGTTCTGTCGCTGTATAAGGATCTTCTGAAAACAAAATGATTTCACTAACAATTTCATAGTAAATACTTGTTCTGTTCATTTTTATTTTTCTTCAGAGTTCTTATAATCACAAATCCCTTCAGGGTGGATGGGTCATTCTAAACCTTTTAACTTTGAAACAAGTACTTTTACCTTCTCTTCTAAAGGCATAACCTGAAGTACTGTATTGTATTTAAGTTCCCCTATGGCTCATAGCTGAAGTTCCTATCTAAGGAGTTTATCACACAGGAGGCATAGCATCCTCCTCCCATCATTAAATCGAATTTAAATTGTTATAAATGCATGATCAGGGTTCACATCCCCGTGCTTTTCTCCCATCCTTTTCGTGAATAATAGGGGCTTCCATTATTATTAAATGATGGCTCCATTACTCTTTTCTGGCGGGACAAGTGCACGGGGACTGCTCCATTATGACTTAAACATGGGAGAAAGACAGGAAAAAAGCATGGGGGTGTGAACCCCGATCATGCAATTATGATGATTTAAATTTGATTTAATGATGGGAGGAGGAGGATATGCCTCCCATGTGATGAACTCCTAAGACTAGCTCTCCACATGTGAAATGAATGCAAGTGTGCCACTGTAGGTATGTTTTCCATATCAACAGCAGAATTTTGTGGCAAGGCAGGCAGAGTTTCACCTTGCATGGGGAAATGAAATGATAAGGACTCCAAGAGAGTCTCTGGCTCTAGTGAAACAATCTTCCTGTTTAAAATTCTGCACATGAGCAGAAAAGGTAGATAACCAAGGACTGTTTGTACAAAACATAACCAGGGCCATGTGCTGGCCATGCAAGCTGGGATTCTGAGAACTGCAGTCCAGAAAGGTACTGGTAGTTTTTGCAAGCTTTGAACCTGACCTGGCACAGTTGTTTTGAAGAACCAAGCAGTCAAAGCCTTTTACACAAATGCAATAATTTCTAGGAAATGATGAAATAATTTGTTCAAATAAATATCCTTTATTAAAGAAAACAAAGGAACATTTTAAGCACCAAAAACTTTTAAAGTATGTTGTTACACTGCATGTACAAGAGACAAATCATTCAGGACTTTGGGTACAGGTTTGGATTTTGAAGCCATGGTAGTTTAAAAATATTCTGAAGTACGAAGCAATACAATAAATTGGCAGAAAGACTGCACTAAAGAGAGGGAAGAGCAAAAAGGCAAACAGGTAAAAAAATTAAAAATATTGCTAATGCTCATTTAGTTTATGCTTCTTGCTTAATACTTGAGAACACTGAGTATTATAAAGGTATTGCAAGTTGCAGGAGTATTTTAGAAATGTAATGTCCATTTACAGTGTCCATTAAATACAATTGTGTTAAAGAAGTGTAGCACAGTGTACTGATTTTACTCTACTCTTTGCACCTAAGTGAATGGTGAATCAGATTTCTTTTTGATTTTTCTTTTTAGCTTTCAAAAATGAAATGTTCCATTAACATTGAACAAGGTTTATCCATGCAACATAATCAACAGCTTTCTCCGTTTCAGCAAATGTATTAACACAGCTCTACTCTCAGCAGTTCATAAAATGGTGCAAGTATTATGCAGCCTGTAGCAACATGAATGTAAAACACAAGGATTGGGAAACATATGACACTGGGAAATAGTGGATCTTCTGCCTTTTTTGAAAAAAAGCAAAAGCAAACAGTGAGGCAGGAAGAACTAGATTGGGACCATACTTCCAATTTGTTTAACAAATACATCACATTTTCATTTTAACAACATCTTCTTTGAAACTGCCACTTTCTGCATTGGGTACCTGCAAGGAAGTCAAGTTTCAGATAAGGATATTAATAAGGAAAATAGAGTTGGGTTGGAAAAAGTTTACCAAACATGCAATGCAATCCTAATCCTATTTGGGGATCTTTGTGGCTGTGTTAATCTTAAAAACAGAACAAACAGTGGATCTATCTACTGTGTCTCCCAACATCATGTCTTACATTTCCTATTTCAAGTGCATAGACATAATATGTGATAGTCATTACTGAATTGTACCACTTTGTACTGCATATAGCAGCTGACATATTTTGAAGATTTTTAAAAACACCTTACAAGGTAACATGTCCAAGATAAGGGTTTTAGCTTTGCTGCTTCCCTAGTCCACTAGTTTAATGCTTGTAAGGGAAAACATATTTTTCACTTAGTGTTTCTTCCAATCTGAACCAGCGTTGAAAGTGACACATTTGTATTGCATGTACTCCTTTACAAAAATGAAGGGGCTACAGCATAATGGACAGGAGGGGAGGGGGAAGCTTGCATCTAAATTCATATCACAACTTGTCATCAAAGATATTAAGAAACTGAACCATCATGATTAAAACCATATGGGTAGTAAATGACATTATAAGCAAGTGGTAAAACCCAGTAAACACATGACTTCATTTACACATCCTGAAAATTGCACATTTTATTACCATTTTTAAAGTGAAGGACACTATCAAAAATCTAAAGCTTGTAATGAGAATTTTTGACGTCATTACTTTGTACTAACCCACAAGTCTGAGAACTCATGTCTGCATAAAGGTCATTCAGTGCAGAATTTCTGTATTATTCTTTCCATACTGTAGGTTGAGCCACCCCAAAATACTACAGGAGGTATACAGTAAGGATGCAGAAAACAGAAGCACCAGATGGATAAATCTAATTGTTAATAAATGCCCATAGCCGTTCAGGCCAGTATCATCCACAGTACTGCATATACTCTCTGAAGTCATCAACTAATGAAATTAGTTCAGGCAATACTGTACCTCTCAAGATTGTACCCCCAATAAGATCAGGTTAACAGATACCTCCCTAGTTCCATTACTGTAAGTCAGCCTTGCTGAGAAAGGATTCGTATATTTTGGTTGTACATGGTAGCCAATCATTGTTTCTACTAGCCAGTGTAGATTTTTACTTGCTTGCTCCAAGTCACAGAAGCAAAAGTGATTGTGACCAAATGGTGAAGAATGTTTACAGAGAAGTAGTGACAAGGGTTGCCTCCAAGCTCAAGGTATAAGTATATATTTTTTAAAATCTGTGCCCAGTTCAGACATAATACTAAACAGTGACAGTAAGATTTCACTGAAAAAATGGTTTATGTCCAAGCAAGAAATTTTGAATAAACTATAAATATGTAAGCACCATAAACAATAGTTTAATTTTTCCTCCAGTAAACCTACTTTAAACAAATCAGTTTACAAGAGAATGGCCATGCGTCCAATACCTTCTGATGCAAGAAGAGCATGGAAGCTTGAAGCTTGCCCAGCTTATTTCTATAGTGTTAAATTGACCATAAATTGACACAGAACATGATATCTCTGGGAAAGTTAGTTTTTGTTTACTACAACTCCCAGAATACCCCAGCCAACATCTAGATGAAATCTTGTAAGATCTGCTGGCAGCTAGAACTACAGAATTGCCGTGATAATTGTATTTGGTGAGCCTGGGTATGCTTTGCACAAGACAATCCCACAATTATTTGAACACATGGTCTCTAAATTAGTAAGACAGAATCAGCTCAGAGAAGGTTCTCCTTACAATTGATGGTGGGAGGAAATCATTCCAGTCTGTAGTCGACTCTCATTTCATCCTGGGTACAAAACTGAGGGCAAAATATTTCCTGAAATAGACCCTCAGTAACATTCATCATCAGAGTCAGTGCAAACATCTCTACTGGAGACAGTGAATAAATACATTTATGGAGTGCCAAGTCTGGAAAAACTGTAGGCCTATTAAAGTCTTTAAGTGCCAGACAGAAAAGGGGATTTATTTGTATGCTGTTTATCTTGAATTCCAAAACTAGGAGTTTCATGTGGATTATCTTTAAAAAGATAGGATTGTACAAAACATCAGAAAACAGTTTTCCAAAAGATACTGGTGTAATGACCACCGTGCCCCAAAACATTTTAATTTCATAAGATTTTATGACACAATATACCTGGTTTTGTTGGAAATTTTTGAATTTGATATATTTATAGGATAAAATAAACTACTATGGTATTTTCCAATACACAGTATTTTTCTCTACTGAAGGAGACTTATTAATACAAACCTAAATCCATGGAATTTTGAGAGCAGCAAAAAGGATCCCAGCTGCCTTGTCCATTTTTGAAGTTGTTGAGGGAACAGGACACTATATTAGATTCTGATATTTCCTCCCGCTGTGCTTACCCAAAGATATTTCCTGCTGGATGGGGGTCAATGCTGATAGCATGCTATTATCTAGTGACTCAAGTAGCATGTAAATATCTCACAAGTTCTCAATAAGGTGCTTCCATCTCTTGCAATAAGCATCTCCTCCCTGTAAGCCCATTTGCTTGATAAGTTACCAACACTAGATATCTTGTTTCATGCTTCTGAGATCATTATGACTAACACAGGTGACTGAACTACAAACACATTACAGTGAAAAATAAAATGTGCTTATAAATCCAAATAGCTTTAATTTACAGTTCACTCTTTAAAATCAGTGCAAATAAAAATAAAAATGCTGACAATAAGCGAGTTTCTTCTTTTCACAGGACCGCATTACAAAAATGCAGTGATATTCTGCACGGAAGTGTCAATATAAGATAAAAAGAGCAAAGGCCCTGCAAGACATGATTTTAATGCTGCTAATTTTTTTGTGTGGTTATCTCTCTTTTTTTAATTATTTCAATTGTTCTGTTCTGAAATGCTCTGTGAATAAATGGTTGAATTAAGAAACAAAACTATCTACATTAAAGAATATTAAAGTTATTTATATAAATAAACCAAGCAACTAAAATTATAGACTCATGGGATCATTCAGCAGAAGATGAAAACACTTCAATAAATGATGCTGTTCCCCTTCAACTTAATAAGATTTTTAGTGGAAATAAATGTCTCTGTGCCTTGGACCTTTTATTACACAATTGCTAAACCACACCACTTATCTCCTGGCATTTATAGTTCCTTGAGAAAGTCCAATCCAATTTCAGGAATATCCAGCTAGATCTGGAATGCTCTCAGTTTCATATACAGAATGTAATGTGGACCAAAAATTGATTACAAATAGTGAGTATCCATATGACATACTATTGTAGTACAGTGCAACAAACTGCACATAAAAAAAACTGAAATGCATTTTTCATGCACATTTGTCAGCTGCACAGCTTTGAACTTTCCTCACTTCAAACATTTAACCAAGATCTCTTCTTAACTGCCTATGTTTTTTAAGCCTGTTCTGGGAAATGTGCAGACTCAAGGACTGTAACTCTTCAACCTACTGGGAGCTTTGGAATGTTGTGGTGTGGCGCAGTAAAATTAGCAATCCCCATTATTCTAAAAAGCTTGGAAATTTAGGGCCTCGGCAGACGACTAATAGAGTCGTCTTCCGGGCCCAGAAGAGGAGGGGCAGCCGCACGTTCGGCGCCCCTTCCTCTCCCTGAGGTCGCCCTCGGAGTCGCCGGCCCTCCGCACGGCCGGCGCTCCGGGGAAGACCTCACGCCGCGGCAGCCGAACGCGCCACGGCGGAAAAGACAGCGAAAGTGCGCCCGCCGCTGTTAGTGCGCACTTTCGCTGTCTTGAGGAAGGAGCGCTGATTTAGCGCTCCTTCCAGGGTCGCCGGCGGTGCGCCGCGGTGCGGCTGCCGCGGTCCAGCGGCGCTCCGTCCCGCGGCGCACGGGAAGCTCCCGTCTGCTTCCCCCCTTAGTAAGGAATTGCAGCTGGAGAAATAGACAAAGACCTAGGATCTGACAGATTTGTGTAAAATACTGTTCAGTGTTAAATGACAACCAGGTTAATCTCTTCTTTCTAACAGATCATGAAAAAACATACGTTTAAAAGGAAAACTCCAAATATGAGATCAACCACTGTACAGCAACCAATATATATAAAATATGTTCCTATGAATTAGCCATTTTTACAAACCCAAGCCAGTTTCATATTCTTGCAGTAATTCAACTGTCAAACAGTTGTGGTGTTTTGTTTTGTTATTTTTAAAAAATACCATGCAGTTTTCAAGGCAAAGATCTCAGATATATAAAGCCTGAACACTGCACAATCATTTTGAGAGCTTCATAAACTTCTCACACGAATTCAAAATTTGTGGATGCAAAACAGTGCAAAAGGAAGGAGTGGTGCTCCTTGTTTTCAACAAGTTGTGTCTCCTTTTTTAGAGGTTTTGCTAATATATTCAATGGACTGCCCACTGAAATGAGTTTCTTGAAGCTCCTGCTATGATTGTGCAAAACTTTACATGATCTATATGCCATCCTAACTTTTAGAAGTCCATGTTTTCTGCCATGACTGAGAGTTCAAATACAATATATAGTGGAAATTTGGTATGTAGGTGACTAAATAGCAAAGGCACACCAACTACATACATTATGGTTTATGCAAAAGGTTAACAGATACAGTTTGCAACTATTTAATTATTGCCACCAAACCCTGCATTATTTGGGATTAGAACCACATACAATAATGCAATTTGGATTAATATGCAGTCATTTCAAAATAAAATTGTGATATCTGTTCTCTGGGAAAATAATGTTCAATACATGATGCAATTGATGTACCTTTTTTTCTCCCTGCAAAAACACTCTCCTGTATTAACTGAACTCATGCTGTTCTCAAGCTTTCTTTAGAAAAGGACAGCATTTCAGACAATATAAGGCAATAAGCTTAAGAAAATGTACACCTGCCAGAAGTATGGCAGCTGCTCCATGAAAATATTGGTTAGTGCTATTATTATTGGTTAAAGGGTCACTGTTGCAGACCCAAGGGTTTGAGAGGACTAAGTTATGCAATGTATCAACCAGTATTCTCAGTACTCCAACTACAGTTGTCCCTCCATTTTAGCAGACTTGGTATCTGCGTCCCTCACCCATTTGCACATGGCAAACGGAGGGGGACAAAATGGGGTGTGCGCCCATGGGCACGCACCACCATTCAAGCAAATGGGGCTTGAATATTTGCGATTTTCCATTTGGGATGTGTGTGTCCGGAACGAATCCCCTGTGAAAACGGAGCGACTGTATTTTTAAAAAGGAAAGGGGCAATACGTTTAACCTTGTGAGATTGCTCTACATGACCTTTCTAATATAAAAAGTTCATAGAAGCTGCTTGTAACAGTGAATGAGTACAGTAAATTGTTTTAAAATGGATTGCTTCCTCATATAATGACTAATCGATTCTCAAGCAAAGTATACATTAAAGTGTATTTTAAATAAGAAACTGGCCAAGCTCAAGATTATCCTACAAGTAGTTTTTCATCATGGGTTTTAATAATGGCAATATTAGCCCTGATGTAGAAATACTGTTCAGTATCTTGTTATTATAAAACGAGCTGCCTGCAGCTATTAGTCATGCTGTTTGGGATTATGTTGCTTTAGATATTCACTTTACTGAAGGCAGTGCCTTCTTTCAGACCATTACACAAACAGGGTTAACAGGAAGCATATTTTCAAATAAGCAGGGTGTTATGTAATTCAAATATGTCTAACAATGAATAGGAATAATGAAAACAGAAAAATACCATTAAGGTCCAACTTAAAAGCAAAATCTTATGTCAGTTTCGCATTCTTCTTAAATAAAATTTCCTTAGAGTAATCAAAGAACAATTAAACTAATAGACAAAATAATTTTAAGTATTCTCATTACAAAATATTGCTTCTATAAATAAAAATTTATGTAATTTTATTATATCCCAGCCCTGCAATTAAAATGTTACTATTAATAAAGCACTGAGAAATCTAATTTAAAAATATAAGATGTACACAGTATACATGGCCTTCTAAGGGTTCTGTTATATACTGTTTTAAATGTTCTAGATTGTAAACAAATACATTCTTATGTGTTCCTCGCTTAGGGTACTTTCCATTTCTCTGTGCAGCAATTTGTTCTCATTTTCAAATTAATTTGTATTCTTTACTATGAATAATTAACCGATGCCTCTTCTCTCTGAAAACTACTTCTTGTATGGAAAATATGGTAAGAAATGAAGCATTTTTTATGAATTCCTCCTGTTGGATAAATTAGTGGATGTGAATTTGCATTTTGAGTTTTCAGTGGCAAAATCTTCAGTGAACCAAAGGCGATTTCATACCTGTCCCGGTAACACTAGAATGAAGCTTTGCTGTCATAATTGCTAAATTGTTGCTTCACACAAACGTAGAAAGTGAATGAAGAATCAGAAAATACCTGGAAAGGTCTACTCTCCTCAAAGTTAAGCAAAAAGTATACCTAAATAAGATGGGTTTTGATCCAACCAAAAACTTCTATTATTAAACCCAGCTCTAAATGCAAATATCAGAATCCTTTATTAGAGAAAGCCTTTTCCTGCATTGAAGGTGGTGATCGAACTGTTCACTCTGAATTTTCAGCGGTGAAAGGGTAATCACTGTGGAATCCTTGAATCTGTTTTGTGGAATCCTTTGACCTATTTCAAAAATAAAGATAAAAAACAAATTGCAAAGTTGCTTTTTAACTCAAATTCTAGCCTTCTAAATTGAAATCTATTAATAAGCACACCTATTTGGTGTCCTTTAGATTTCCTACAGTAGCTACCATAAGTATCTCTGAATCTATGCCAGCACCACATTTCATTTCATGCTGCTTTTTTTATAACACCAAAGAAACACATCAGCATGAAGCTATGAACCAGAGAATTAAGACTACACAACTGAAAAGAACTTTGCCACTAATGTGAGCATATGCTGAGCATTTCTGATCTCAGTGAAAAGGTAGCATTTTCTAGTGATTATTGCATATAAAGACATGAGTTAGGTCAAGCTGTTAAATATTTATCAATCTTCCTGTGAAACAGATCACTCCACACTTTCATCAGTTTATGTGGATCTTTTGAGATAATGGCTTAGGAACTCATGACACAAAGATAAATCAGCACCCTAAAATTCCAGTAAAATTTCATACCAGATATGGGAATTTGGTGCTAAAAAGTGAGAAAACTATAAACACACTCGTAATTGTAAGGACTTTCAGGCAACTGAAGAAGTTTAAATGTAATTCTACAAAATTTAGTTAATCAACTGACTAAATGTGCATATAATTTAAAAAAACTATAATTTTAAAAAATCTCAAGTAAAAAGCATTCAAATGATGCACAACTATGCTCCACATAGCACCTCTTAGTAAAGACAGTCATACGTACTGGTTCATACCTTTCGGAAATAATGCTTAAACTCTAGTTTTCAGCAGTACATGTGTATTTTTAAAAGACTTGTTTTAGTCATTTAAAGCTTTTTAAACTGATTAAACATTACAGCCCTACTAATTTTAGAAACCAAATTTATTTGACAACAGCAAATATTTAAATTCTATAACTTTTCCAGAGCAATTTAAATCATCATAGTATCTAGTAAGCTTCAATACCCAATAGACCAGGGGTTGGCAAGCTCTTCTGAAGTTTGCCTCGCCCGCCTGGCTGCTCTGCCGGGAGGGCATAGCGTGCACACACAATGGGGCAGAGTGTGCTGAGAGCAACCCAGCAGCCATTTTGTGTTGCTACACAAAATGGCGGCCGGAGAAGCCCAGCAAAGAAAAAGGCGGCGGCGGTAGTGCTGCGGTGGTGGTGGCATCGACGGCAGGAGCAACCAGGGGCTGGTAACAAGGCCTATGCAGGCCGAGGCTGGCCCGCGGGCCCTAGATTGCCGACCCCTGCAATAGACTAAATTTCAATATTCTTCTACATGTACATTTTGGCATGTAAAACTCAGCTAATATATTCAGGCACATTTTCTTTAAAATGCTGCAGCCACAGGGAGAGTTGGGCCATGCACATAGTATACTATTTTCTACATTGTTTCTAACACTGTTTCTTCCCCCGCCACCCCCACCCCCACAGACAAACAGCTGTAATGTGCAAAGTGCTTCCTATTTTTTTTAAAAAAAGTATGAAATAAAACATTTATTACACAAATTGTTTGAAAAGAATATACAGAATGAATTCAATAGAAAAGTAAACCAATTAAAATATTGGACAAGAGTGGAAAAACAAACATCTGAACTGTGACAAGCAAGGCTACAACAGGCCATCAGGCTTGGTGTCAGCACATGGCAGACTGAGGCAAATGCCAGGCTGACCTCTTTCAACAAAACAAAACCTTGCCTCTAGAGTGTTAGCAGCACACAAGGCAACTGGAGCAAATGGCCTAGCTTCTTCTTAATCCCTCCCCAATGCTTCTAAGGAAGTGTCACCTTGGAGTGATAGAATATTGGGATCGTCATGAAGGGCAGTAGCATCATTGGGGGGTGCAGACTACACCGGGTGACACTCCAGAAGGGGGGTGACACCTGTCCACTTCCTGCTTCTACAGGTGCTGCTTCGACCTATGCAGGTGCTCCATGCGGACATCCCTCTAGCCCGTGTAGGTGCTCCCATGCCCCCTGCCCCAGAAACTGCACCAGAAGTCCCATCCCCCAGAAATGCCACCCCCTGCACTGGGTGCCACCCGGTGCGGGAACGCCACTGATGGAGGGATTAAAATGGCGGCTCACTCAGGTGCCTGGTCTGTCTTATTGTGGCCACTCAGTGCATCTCTCACAGTGAGGAGGCAAGGTTTTTTTTTAATTCACATAGGAACCCAGCCAGTTGACACTGGGTGCACCTCTTTTATAGCTTTGTCACTTGGTGCTAAAAAATGCCAGGAAGCTATGGTGAACTCTCTAGTGCAGGGGCAGGCAACCTTTCCCCTTTAAGGGCTGAGGGACTTCAGCTCCCAGAATCCCAGGAGCTATTGGCCAACATGGGACTATTGGCCAACATGGCTGAGGCTGTTGCCTACCCCTGCTCTAGTGGGTGAACTGTGGGCTGGCAACCTGTTGGTGAATTATGCTACGTTAAGTTGGACTTACACACATACAATTTTTTTGGGGGGGGAGTCATTGTGGAGGTCAAAATTTTCTACTGACCATGCAACAACCAAAGTCCCACAACCACACTCTCCTCAGCAGCAGTATAAGGCAGCCTCATACTTCATACTACAACACATGAAAATCTATGAACAAGGACAATACTTCCATCTTTCATGTTTTTAATACACATTTTTAACAACAGGTTGATTTACACAGAAAATCAGTAATTTCACCCTTTAAATAAGCTACAATATATAGCTGATTTTCTTTTTACTGAAGAAGTTGCCTTACAGTCTTGGGAAGTGACCTTCCTTTTAATTAAATTTATCTGCAATTAGTTACTGGCATGCCAATTCATATATTAATTCTGTAGGGCCATCACTGTCAAATTGATAACAACCATGATAAGAACAAATCTTACATTCCACTAATGAAACATATGTTTCAACCTGCAGCCCCAAAGATCAGATTAAGTCTTTCACGCAATTTTTGACTGTGACCAAATCCATCTACCAGCATCGTATTTCACAATCTTTTTTTCTGCTGACACAAATTATTGAGATTCACTTGCAAATATTGCACTTTACAAAAAAGCTTCCAGTGAATTGAAAATGCACTACCAGCTAAGGACAGATACCATGAATGGAAAGGGGCTGTACAAGTACACTTTCCAGAAGAATGTTTTAAAAATAAAAACTTCCTAGTACTTTTATTTATTTATTTATTTATTTATTTAAAAAGAAGGACAAAATTACCTGGAATGAAGGTAATTTTGGAAGAGTCTGGTAAAAATGAAGTGTACACCTGCGCAGAGATCTACACTTAGGAGAAAAGTCCAAATGGACTCCCCACACTGGTTTTATAAACAGCAGTTGTCTACATTGCAGATGTTGCTGCAGTTCTCTATCAGTTCCCACTGCTGCTGCCTTTCCCAGAGCTCCAAGACAGATCACTTTACCTTCCCTGCCTAGAACAACATTAAAAGATCTCAAAGCCAGGAGTGGCATAGAGGAGGAAAAAACATCATTCCGGTGGTTTCCCCTTCCTCTGCACTGCTCCTGGAGGCTTGCTTTGAGGCGACAATGAGGCACCAGACACCTCACAAGCAGGAAAGATTTTTATTTTAATGTCATTCTGGGTGAGAAAGGTAAATGGCAGTTAGCGGCAATCTCTTTGGAGCTGTAGGAAAGGCAGCAGTGGCAGGGACTGACTGAAAATGGAGATATCTGCCAGATGATCTGTCCTGCTTGCAACAACAACACTCCCAAATCCAGCACAAATTGATAAGATACATGCAAGAAACACCAGAGTTTCCTGGAAATTTTATAGCTATCTATGAGTTTTTAAAATATGTGTTAAGGTGTTTTTACTACAAGTATATTGCTGATTGGGCCCTGCATCGTGTGTCCTGATTGAGCCAGATTTGGGGACATGCCATACACTTCATGTCCTAATCAACACAGATTCGGGAGGGGGGGGGGAGATTCAGGGGTTTTCCCTCATGTAGACTTGGCCTGTGACTTTCAATACAATGGAATACGATGCATACAGCAACAACAAATTGTGATAATTCTTTTTTAAAAATTAATGTTTTAGACTCTGAGCTGCAGTAGCAGAGGTCTACTTTCCAGAAGAAATGTGCATGTAAATCTCTTTAATAGAATAAATTAATTAAGAACTAGAGAGAAGGCCTCAGTCCTAATCAGTTTCACACAACTTAAAAGTATAAACTAAGATACATTTTGGCACAGAGTTGTGGAGGAATCAACACTGAAAGGAATGGCCAATTCAGCCAAAAAAAGAAATGAGGCAAAATGTATCTTTCTACCATGATCTTAAATGGCTACTTTCACAAAGCACAATGTAAAATCTTCCAAATGTATTTCCCAGTCTACATTCATCTTGCTAAAACCTCATCAATATGATTCCAGGATTTCCTAATTTTGCTGTTTACCTGTCTCTTTACATGCAGAACTGTTATGCTTTATATTGTTGTGGTCTTCAACTGCTGTCAAGTTGACTTTGACTTACAATGACTCTATGAATGAGAAACCTCCAAGTCATCCTATCATCAACAGCCCTCCTCAGAGCTTGCAGATTCAAGGCCATCACTTCCTTGATTGAGTCTACCCACCTGGAATGTGGTCTTATGCTTTTCCTATTGCTTTCCACCTTACCAAGCATTTCTAGTAAATCATGTATTCTCCTGACATACCCAGTATATGAGTCTCAGTTTAGTTGTGCCTGATTTGCTCTAGGACCCATTTATTTGGATTATGGTTGTATTGTTAGGTTTTTCCTGAAGTCTTATTTTTCAGTTCAGTCAGACTGCATGTTCAGTCAGTCAGTTCAGTCAGACATACAGTTCAATCAGACTGCATAATATGCAAAGTCATTATATGACTGCTTTTGTTACATTTTTCCTCACTATTAGGAGAGTGCCCCTCCATTTCTTTTTAGATTTTCATTTCCTGAGTAAAACACTGCACTTATCTGACTCAAAGTGTCCCATTCCTGTCCACTTTAGCTTGCTCATCCCAAGCATTACAATGTTTATACCTTCCATTTCTTGTTTTATTATTGCCTCATTTCCCCTGATTCACGCTTCACCCATTCTATGTTCCTGAATATATGCTATGCAGCTTTGGACTTTCCTTTCACCTCTGAGTACATCAACAGCTGATTATCCTTTTGGCTTGAGTCCAGTTCTATCATTACCCACAGCACTATTCATGATTGTCCTCTGCTCTTCCCAGTAGCTCTCTGAGTTGCCTTCTGACCTGGAAGTCAGCTTCTGCACTATCACTTGTTTCATTTTGGACTGTCGCATGATTGGTGTTTTTATGGTGAAAGACATTCCAGAGGGATTCCTCTTTCTATGCAGTACCAACAAGTGTCAGCTATGATGCCACTGCCATTCTCTGAGATATCCTCTACCAATGTTTCACGCTCTCTACTGCTGCTGCCCAGTAGCTGTTTAGCACATTTAAACAGGCTTCTCAGCAAAAGTTTGCCTGAAATGGTTGACCCTACTAGCAGCCCTGCTACCATCATCTTAGCCTCTTGCCTCACAGGAGGACACAGTCCCACTACCACGTAAAGGTAGTGCCATGGTGAGTTGCTTTATATTAAGAGCTTATAAGCATTTACTTGACAAATGGGAATGAAAAACCTGACTACTATTTTGGACAAAACCATTCTGTATTTTAGTCCAAACTTTCTGGATTGGATCAAAAATCTGACTTCCACTGACAATACAGCACTGCTAATAGAAGCTGCTTCTGCGTAATTTGAAGATTCTTCTTCCTCCCGACCCAATATGTCCCATTCAGCTGGGTCCCAACTTTCTGAGCAGGACTTTCAGAGCTAGGCTGAAAGGGGAGAATAGGAAAATTTACTTCCATCAGCCCAGTTACATACACCTAAATCTGGATCCAATTCATTAGTAAGAAAAAAAAACAATAAAATGAACATTTTGTTTTGAGCATATATGAATGTGGTGGGTCTTAAGATACATAATCATTTTCCCTCATTGCAAACAGGTAGGAGCACAATACTATATTACTAAATGTGCCATAAGTATCCAAAGAATGAAAATGTATAAGTAAAGTAGAAATATTACCTCTTAATTTTCCCAGTCTGTGCAAGGCAGATTCTCCTCCTCATCTTCAGACTCTGGAGATGCTTCCTTAATTCGCCGTAGAGCTTCGTGGATGCTGCGGGTCAAAGGGTCGTCATCAGGTAAAATTGTGAATGACTCTCTCATAATATCTTTTTGCACCTTCTTCAGTTTCACACCTTTTCGTATCTGTGCCAAGATGTTATTGCTGTCATCTTCATCAGGGAAAGGAGGGAGGTTTCTCTGTTCAACTTTCCTCAAATGGAAGCTACCTCGTTTCAAGGAGGCCAATACCTCATCCATTGGGGAACTTACTGCAATAAATTAGAGGATTCATCAACCATATTTTTACATACCACAGCTCACATTCATATTATGTGCTATGGAATTTAATGGGACATGCACCAAAAAAAAAAGAAAGAAAGAAAGAAAGAAAGAAAGAAAGAAAGAAAGAAAGAAAGAAAAGAAAAGAAAAAGAAAAACACATTTCAGAATTACCATTGCTATATCTTTTATTCTCAAGCAGTTACTAAGTTTTTATCTTTAAATTATTACTATTGTTCAAACATAAACTGCTTAAATAAACCAGTTGTAAAATATAAACCATTATATTTGTAATACACCAACATCAAATACCATTTCTACTTCCAGTATATAGACCTTTTGGATAATTTTTCCTTCAGGAAATGTAGTAACAAAAATATGCAAAAATTTCACTTTTGCCTTTCTAAAATTCTGGTAATAAACCTAAAACATGCTTCAAAGAGCACAGTTTTCATATCCCAAAGAAGATCTGCATAACTGAAGGGTGTAATATGCATCTGTTCTGTGAATATTAAGCCCTCACCTGTTTGTTTATTTTTTTACAAACTCTCTTCTAAGTAACTAGATCCATTTTTTATGATAATCCAACACAGCTGGAAGTAAAGGAGGCATCTCAGTATTATCTAATTATTATACATAACTTAGAAGATCAACCATTCCCTTTCCATATCCATCCCCTCTTATAATCCATGAAAATTACTACACTGTTGGCTCTTTCTGAAGATTGTAACAGTCATTTCTTCTGTGAGGCTTCTGCAAGTCACATCTGTGAGTCACTAGGGGCTGGAGCTAGCCACTTAGCTCTATATAACTCCTGCCAGAGGCTTTCCAGGCCAGTCGCTGCCAGGGAAAAGAAGGAAAGCAGTTTCGGGGCAGCCATTTTAAGTGAATGAGTATTTAAATTAAAAAAAAACATTTGAGAGAGTGTGTTTGTTGCTGAGGGGGTGAGGATTATGTGAGTCACATCTGTGAGTCACTAGGAGATGGAGCTAGCCACCTAGCTCTATATAGCTCCTACCACAGGTGCATGCCTAATGGCGCACAAATTTTTCACAGACAAGGGATGCATAGCACAGGTAAAAGGGGAACTGGAAAATTTGTTTTAGAGCTTAATTTTTTCCCACTCCTTTTAAAGGGCTTCTGGGGTCTTTTGCTCAGAGGAAGTAAGTCAGATACTTGCCTCCAGAACAAGCTAGGAGCCAGGAGCTCTCTATAGAGTTATAACCCCAGTTAATTGAGTTCACTGACAGAGCTTGGTGAAAAGGCCAAACCAACAGGGACCCTTTATGTCAGGGGTAGGCAACCTTTCCCCTTTAAGGGCCAAGGGACTTCAGCTCCCAGAATCCCAGGAGCTATTGGCCAACATGGGACTCTTGGCCAACATGGCTGAGGCTTCTGGGAGCTGAAATCCCTCGGCCCTTAAAGGGGAAAGGTTGCCTACCCCTGCTTTATGTGGGTCTTTACCGGGGGACTTTTTGAGGGGGAAGACCAGAGTCCTGTTTCAGTGCTTACTTGGAATTTTTCAATATGGACACTGAGGGAGCTGCTGCAGCCACCTGCAACACTTGTGGGATGTTTGTCTTCTTGCCTAGCGATGTCAGGAACATCATCTGCACCAAGTGCAAGTTGGTAACCCTCTTGGAAGATAACGTTCAGCAGCTGCAGGCCCAGGTACCTACACTTCAGCATACTAAGGAGCAAGAGGTTTTCCTGGACAAAATTGCATAAACAGTTTTGGATGGGAACCACACAGAGGAAGTTCCTGGGGAGGAGGTCACTTCACACACACAGGAGGTAGACAGCTGGAGGAACATCACACACAGAAGTAGGGAAACCAGTGATTGTTCTGGGAGCTTGCATCTACAGAATCGATTTGAAGCACTCTCCCTTATCAGGGATGATAAGGAAAAGCAGCAGGGAAAAGCAGCAGTGATGTGCAGGGGACCCTGAGACTACCACCAAAGGGAACCACCACTGCTAAGCCTCAGAGGAGGCATGTGGTGGTGGTGGGGGACTCCTTGCTGAGGGTTACAGAAGCAGTGGTTTGTGATGTCTTAGGTGGTGTGTTGTTGCTCTGGGGCAAAAATCCGGGATGTGACAATCAACTTAATACAGCAAGTGGGGAGGACTCTACACTAATGCACAGAGCATGGGAAATAAACAAGATGAACTTG
>CM034703.1:39129829-39144571 GCA_020142125.1 Phrynosoma platyrhinos
CTTTCAACTGAACTAAGTTTTAAACAGGAGATGTGTAAGAAATGGAAATGGGATGAAATTACTAAAGAGGAATTCAAACAAATAGCTAGCACATATAGGGATAAAGTCAGGAAAGCTAAAGTGCAGAATGAGCACAGGATTGCTAGAGAGGTTAAGAAAAGAGCTTTTTCAGGTATGTCCATAGCAGAAGAAAGAAGAAGGAAATGGTAGGGACACTGCGTAGAGAAGATGGTGAAATTCGAATAGGGGACATTGTTGAGCACCCTTTGGGTTCGGCCAGTCAACCAATTACAAATCCATGTAACAGTTACTTTGTCTACCCCACATTTTACCAGCTTGTTTGCAAGAATGTCATGGGGAACTTTGTCAAAGGCCTTACTGAAATCAAGATATACTATATCCACAGCATTCCCTTCATCTACCAAGCTGGTAATTTTATCAAAAAAAGAGATCAGATTTGTCTGGCATGACCTGTTTCTCTGAAACCCATGTTGACTTTTTGTGATTATGAAATTCCTTCCAGATGTTCACAGACTCTCTGTTTAATGATCTGCTCCAGAATCTTTCCTGGTATTGATGTCAGACTAACTGGATGATAATTGCTGGGATCCTCTTTTTTCCCCTTTTTGTTGATGAGGACAACATATTCATCATTATTAGGATGAATAACTAATGCCCCAGAGGACAGGATGAAAATTCAAAATGACCTTAATAGATTACAAAGCTGGGCCAACGCTAACAAAATGAATTTCAACATAGAGAAATGTAAGGTACTGCGCTTAGGGCAAAAAAATGAAATGCATAGCTATAGGATGGGGGACATCTGGCTTAATGAGACTATGGGGGGTTGCGGACTGCCAGAAATAGTGCAAATTGAGTCCACTTTTAGGGTTAGGGTTAGGGAATCATGGGAACTGTATTTTATTGTGGCACCAGAGCTCTCTGACAGAGAAGGTTCAATGTCTCAGAAAAAAAAACAACAATTCCCATGATTCCCTAGCACTAACCCTAACCCTAAAAGTGGACTCAATTTGCACTATTTCTGGCAGTCTGCACCCCCCCTATGTGTGAAAGGGATCTAGGGTCCTAGTAGACCACAAGTTAAACATGAGTCAACAGTGTGATACAGCCACTAAAAAGGCCAATGCGTTTCTAGGCTGCATCAACAGATGTATAGTGTCTAGATCTAGGGAAGTAATAGTGCCACTGTATTCTGCTTTGGTCAGGCCTCATCTGGAATACTGTGTCCAGTTCTGGGCACCACAATTCAAAAAGGATGTTTAAAAACTGGAGTGTGTCCAGAGGAGGGCGACTAAAATGGTGAAAGATCTGGAAACCATGCCCTATGAGAAGACTTAGGAAGCTGGGTATGTTTAGCCTGGAGAAGAGAAGGTTAAGAGGTGATATGATTCTCCTGTTTAAGTATTTTAACAGGTGTCATACTGAAGATGGAGTAAGCTTGTTTTCTGCTGCTCTAGAGTACAGAACCCAAAACAACAAATGTAAGCTACAGGAAAAGAGACACCAGCTCATGTGGTGTGCTCAACATTAGGAGGACATTCCTGACAGTGAGAGCTGTCGACAGTGGCCACACTCTCTCGGAATATGGTGGAGTCTTCTTCTTTGGAGGTCTTTAAACAGAGGCTGGATGACCATCTGTCGGGGATGCTTTGAGTTCTTGCATGGCAGAGGGTTGGACTGGATGACCCTTGAGGTCTCTTCCAACTCTATGATTCTATCATTCATGCAGAGGTGGGGCTGGGATGTGCCCTTTTTAAGATACATTTCAACAAATTTATTCTTTCCATTTAAAACCACAAATCTGCTGAGCCACCATTTTCTAATGTCAGGGGTGTGAAACCCCACTTTTAAAAAAGCTCTGTGCTAAAAGCAAATTAATTTTTTCTGGTAGCTGTACAAGTTATGCAAATTAGCACCAAATTATTTTGTATAATTTGTTCTGATAATCAAGGAATGGAGAAAAATATATGCAAATTCTAAAACCAACACTTCACACACAAGACAATTAATTGTTTATGCATTTGAATAATTCTTTGCCACCTTTCGAATTGTTCACAAACCAATAATAAAAAGAATATAATAAGAACACTAATAGCAATAAAATTCTCAAGGTGATCATTAGTTCCATTAGCTGGAATTCAAATATATGCTTTAGGTTTCACTCCATCCCTCCATTAAATAGAAAACTTTTGGGCTGTAGTCACAAAATTCTTTTGAAAAATCTTTCAGTTCCAAAAGTATTTTTACAGATGACCTAAGGAGATTATGTTTAAAAAACCCAAAGCATTCTTTAAAGTGCAAAATTAGTTTAGTTCTTTGTCCCTTGGCCATTATTTTTAACTGCCATTATTATTTAGCAAGGCAATAAAGTGACCACTGTGTTTTCTTGTTGAGTATTGAATCTGAACAGAAATCATAAATTACCTCTCCTCCTCTGTATCCCTTCTAGATCACCAGTCTTCTTTAGTTTCTTCTTGGCACTTACTAATTGGCTGCTATCAAAGAAATGAGCTGATGGCGCAATGGTCAGGGATGGCTTCTCCATGCTGTCTTGTTTAATAGGGCTCGTACTTTTGTCGGCACACTGAGTAGACTCCTCCTTGATGGGCAGAGGTGGAGGAGGTGGGGGTGGGAGAGGAGGAGGAGGAAGTGGTGCCTCCTGGACTGCATCAGGGTGAAGTTCATCACTGATGAGAGTTGGAAGAGAAGTTGTTTGAGAAAATTCAGAGGTAAGACCACAGGGAGGTAAAAAAGTATCTTCAAGTTGTCCTAAACTCTTAGGCTCCTGTATTAGTAAAGGCTGGATCAGTTTCTCTTGTCCCACCTTGTCCGTCTGCATAGTTACTGGTGAAGACAGGGAGTGTTCTGCACATGGTGTTGAACAAGCTGCACTTTTTCTTCTTGCATGGGCCAGTCGAAGTCTGGTTGATTTGAGTATTACCTGTCCAGGGTAGCGCTTAGAAAGGGGGGGGGGGGGAATAAGTTAAAAATTATACAAGAATCCCTCATACTTCATGACCCAAAAATATGCTTTCTTACTTTGTTCCAATCAACCCATTAATAAAACTTACACACACACTTGGAAGTGCCAGAAATCCTGTATGAGCAGACAGATGTAGGCCTGCATGACAACACACGAACTCTCTCTTCTCACAGATCTCATGCATCTAACTGATATGTCTGAAACTTTAGAATAATGTATTTTTAATCTTCCATAGCAGAAGACGTAGGGCACGGTTATCCAAGTTAGAAATGTGGAAAAAAGCTTATACTTTCAGTGTCGGTACATTTAAAATAATTTATATTATTGTTTAACTCACTCTACTCATCTATATTCTCCCACCACTCTGATGTCCAAGAAATTAACTGGATAAATGGTGTGAGGAAAGCATGATTCAACCCTATCAGAATTGTTAAATTGTTTTAAGAAACCATGGGTTAAATAAAATTTTAGTCCAACTAGAGTCCATTCATTAAAATAAATATGATAAACACAAGTTCCATTGATTTCAATAGGTCTGCTCTAGTTAGGGCTCAAATTGGATTTATCCCTGTGAAAGATAGAAACACTCTTTCAACAAAAGCTGAGATTTCTTCATGACCTCACCCATTATGTAGCAACAACATGCATTTGCCACAATGGGGTGCTACAGAAAATTCAGGAGTGTGGAAAAGTATTGACATTGTTGGAAGATGAAAATGTATGAAGCATCATTAGACTGTTCACCTTCTTCAAGTTACCTGTTTAAATGTCCGAAGTCTGTCCAGTGTTTTCTGTCGTTCCTGACTAACCCATGAGTTTTTACGTTCTTCCTCATCTTGCAATCGCTCTCTCTTCTGAGAATAAAAAGGAAAAGGGATCTAAACTTAATGTGAGAGAGGAATCTGCTTGAAAAAGCTTTCTCTCATTACATAATACCTATACCCCACTGGCCACAAAGCTGGCTTGTCTATGTAGGTGGTTCACCCTGAATTTCGCCAGACTCTCTGCATCTTAATTACATAATGTACATAACATACATAACTCAAAATTGCATTTGGACTGTCTTCACAATGCCCTCATCTGATTCAGGGCTTCCTCCCCTTGTCCTGCATTTTAAAAAGTCACCTTTTTCTGTGGGTTTTCTGCTCTCTTTTTAGTGGACTGGAGTTTCTGCATTAATCCCAATTCTGCTGTTTCACCTTCCAATCTACTTTTGAAGTTTGTTTGTTTTTTGTTCAAGGACTGCTGTTTTGTCTGAGATGGAATGTCTATGAATACTGAAGTGTTCTGCAACTGGGCTTTATGCATTCCCATTTTTAATGTTTATATCCATTTATCCACTGGTGCAGAGACTGCCCTGTCTGCCCAATGTAGAGGGCTGAAGGGCACTGTAGACCGAGGATGGCACATATCACTTTAAAATATGAGCACTTGAGACCTCTCATGTTGTGTGTGATGTGTTTAGGTCCTGTAATGATATTTACTGAGTAAGTGTATGGGTAGAGTTGGCATCTGGATTCGTGGTAATGTCTTATATCTGTATCTCCATCCATGTTATGTCCTTCTGCAGGTCAGTAACGTTTTGAAACTGGGAGACTGTCTTTAAGGAAGGAAAGGCTTGCCACCACCCTTGAGAGGACAATATTATTTTCCAGAATAGGTTGTAGTTCACTAATAATATGTCTGAGTGGTCTCAGTTGGGAGCTGTATGGGACCATTTGTGGGGTACTGCCATTTCCTGTCTTTGGTCTGTTCTGTAATAGATTAGTCCTGGGTACATATCTTGCCTTGTTGATTTGTTGTTGTTATTTTATTACATATGGTGGTTACAGCAGCTTGAGAAATGCTTGCTGTAATTCCATGAGTTTGGCATCTCTGTGGGTCTGAGCAGATGCGACTGTTACAGAACACTTCAATCAAACCAATTGCAAAACACTTCAGTCTTCCTAGACATTTCATTTCAGACCTTAGAACAGCAGTGCCTGAACAAAAGGAAAATATTCAGAGAGATTGGAAAGTGGAACAGCAAAATTGGGATATATCCACAAACTCCAATCCATCAAAGTGGGTTGAACAAACTATCACTTCCTGGCACAATACACATATTATAACAGGAGTTAACACTCCAGCCTCATAAGGTCTCTCTTGCCCATGTTATCACAGCTTCTGGTTCCCAGCCTGCATCACAATACAGTCCAAGAACTCCCTCCACTATTCATATTGTTATCTATTTATCTGGGTTTTAAGTAATATCTTTCCTTCCAACTTTGTCCACCATGACCATTGTTAAGCCTGAACTTGTCGCCTCATCACCAGACTCACAGGTTTTGCATTTCTATTCCTATTCACACACACCCTTGCTCATTCATAGGCACATGCCACACACACCCTTGCTCATTCATAGGCATATGCAACTGAAAATCGGCATGTTGCATATCTGTTATTGTAGTTCTTTGAGTGATCATCCATGAACTCACACAAATGGGCTACCCTGTGCCTGAGCAATGGCTCTTTTGTAGTATTCTAAAGAGTCTTGGTGGTAGCCCCACCCACTTCTTCTGGCCCTATATAAAGGGCTCCTGCTGATCAATTCAACAGGATGCTGATGCAGCCATCCATATGAACCAGCAGGATATGATGAGTGGAGGATGTGCGGGATTGTGTGAGTTCAGAGGTAACCACTCAAAGAACTACAGTTACAGGTATGCAATCTGTCCTTCTTTGTGGTCTCTGTGATTCACACAAATAGGAAACTAGAAGCTACAAGAAGCAGGAGGTGGAAGTGTCAGTACAAACAATCAAACTTTACTGAAAAACATGTATACAATTTTTGCCATAGGTATATAACAAGCATAAACATAGCAACCCCCTGTTCCAATATGTCATACAACAAGAATTATGTAATCAGTAGTTTCAAAGGAAGCCAGAATCCCTGAAACAGTAAAACACAGTACCAAAATAAGGTTGGAATTCAGCAATACAGAACAGAGAGGGTAATCAACACTAAGGAAACAAGGCTGGATTCAAAAGTATTCAAGCCATACATTACAGGGAAAACATTCAAACAGTACAATCAGTTATGGAATGAACCAGATGCAGCTTTCCCATACACGCTATCAGCTCAAGACCTTGAGTCCACTCATGTCCATGTGAAATAAAAGTAAGGCACCTGAATGGCAAATGTCCTTGATTGAAACACCAGCCAGGAAAGCACGGAAGGCAGCAGTCGCCCTAGTAGAGTGTGCCCTGATTCGGAGGGTCCTTTTAAGCCAGTTCATAAGACAAACAGATAGTTGATGCCACCCACTTCAAGAAACATTGTGAGGAGACAGGAAGTTCTTTCCTCAATGCCAAGTAGCAAACAGTCTGGGAGTGGTCTGGAAGGCTGCCACATAGTAGGTCAATGTCTCTTGCAGTCCAAAGTGAAGTTCTGAAACAGGGAAGGCAACACAATGTCTTCCTTGAGATTGGAAGAATGACATAATCTTTGATAAGATGTCAGGTCTCAACTCAACTCTGTCTGGATGAAACTGCAGCTACAGGTCATCCACCTGCAAGACACAAAGCTCTCCAGCTCTGTAAACAGTCACAAGGGCAACCAAGAAATCATTACAGCAGTTGTAGATCACATGTTGCCATCAGCTCAAAGGATCTCTTGCACAGCTAGCCAAGCACCAATTTCAAAGCTCACTTGGGTGTTGAGTACAACACCGGAGGATGAAGATGCTTGTATTCTTTCAAAAGCTTTTTTTTTTACCAAATGAAGTGTAAAACAAGAAACTGAAACCATACTGAAATTACAGCGAAGTAATAACAAAGATACAGAGAGGCCTCAGTTCAACAAAGAAAATAGAAAGTTCAATACATGTGCAACAGTAGCTTCAGCCACATCAGTCAACTGTGGAAATAGGAAATCAGCAAACCTCTTCCATTTGTAATCGTAGGACCATCTGATAGAAGGTCGATGAGCAGCATCAATAATTTCACTCACCACAACCAGTAGGGCATCTAGGGCAGGATCCTCTATGCCGACAGGTGGCGAGTAGTGAGATCAGACTGTGTACATGGTGAGGAGATCTGGTCTGTGTGGCAACTGAACTCTCCTTGGGAAAGGTGAAGAAGATGAAGGAACCACAGCTGTCTTGGCTGCCTTGCCTTGTCCTGACAACGTTTGGTGATGGCTCTATTCAGAGGAAGGAATGGAGGGAAGGCATTCAGTGTGAACACCTACCAACCGAAGAGAAAGGCATATCCTCATGACCTGCCCTGTTGTGTCCTGAGCCACATCTTCTACCATGTTCATGGTGATGGAGTTCCATGTCTGATAGAAAATTCAAAGTCAATCATGGAATGGAGAAGAAGGCATTGGTGAATAGTAGGTAGGTGGATGGCCATCTGTCAGGGATGCTTTGGAGTTCCTGCATGGCAGGGGGTTGGACTGGATGGCCCTTGTGGTCTCTTCCAACTCTATGATTCTATGATTCTAAGACTGAATCTGAACTTGCTCATGTTGGACTGCATCTATGAGTGCATTCCAGCCTGGAATCAGTCTCTGAATTGACCTGGCCAGCATCATCGAATGGAAGATCTTCTATCACCTCTCGGGCTTTGTCAGAAAGACTCGATGATTAAAGCCAAGCATGGTAATGGAAAACTACCAACTTGGCCATTGTCTTGCCGCCCAAATCAGCAATATGTTGAGCAGTCATGATCTGATGACCTGCCAGCTTGTGTGCCTCTGACTGCAGGAGAGAAGCCATTCTGCGATCTTTGTCCCCATGTTTGATCAAGAACAGTACCATCTTGTCCCAAAGGAGTTGGCTGTAGGCCCCCATAGTATTAATGGCCAGGAACAGTCCATGAATGGAACTGATGGTGTCATCTACCTTGGTAATACTGATAGGAAGATGCTGAATCAATGTCTGATCCAGAGTAGAAGGGTGACCTGGAACGATACCAGCGTCTGTGTCAACATGGAGATGGAACCACTGGCAGACGTTTCTTGTGAATCAAAAGTTAAGCTGAAAAAGGAGAAGCTGTAACTCTAATGACAGAAGACCCTCCCTCTGAAATATGGTCCTCTGACCTTCTATCCTAGATGGAGATGGTCTCAGTCACAATCATACCCTGCTTCAGAGAAGCTGGCAAATGACACACTGATTTCATGAAAATCTATCTCTGAGGCAACTCCATGAAAAGGAGTAAATGGTTCACCTATAGCCATAGCTTCTGCCAAACGAGAAGAAGTAGATCAAGGCAAAGCATGTCTTTTCAATCTCTTCTTCTTCTTATGCTTGTGTTTCAAGCCAGCCTGCATTTCAGTCTCGAGAGATCTACCTGGGGTTGATGGATAATGAGATGACTTGTCCCTGGTATAATCTCAGGCCTTCTTAGCTGGTGTACAGATGGTCTCAACCACCACACTTGGGGCCTTCTTTGTTAGAGCTACCCACATCTGTTGGGACTGAGGCCACCTTCTCCATACTGGACTTTTACTTCATTGAAGCTAAGGATCAATGCCAAGGGTCCACTTCGTCTCTCGAAGTCTACTGACGACACATAGGCTCTTGCATTTTCAAGCCCTGTTTGTTTAGTAGAATTTTAAGGCTACACTCTTTGTTGTGTCTGGCCTGAGGTCTGAACACCACACAGCATCCACACGAAGCAATAATATGGGACTCACCCAAACACTGAAGACATCTCAAATGCCCATCTCAGCCCAGAAACTTAGAACTCCATTCAACACACTTATTAAAAGAATTCATTGGTACTGAGAAAGGCCCAAGGGCTAGCATGGCTTAAAGCCCACACCGATAATCTATTCACAGAAAATGTCTTCCAATGTAAGCACAAGAACACTATTCCTGACGAATTAGCTGCAAAGGCGGACAAAAAAGAACTGGTGGATTTTGGCAGGAGCCCTTTATATAGGGCTGGCAGAGGTGGGTGGGGCTATGGCCAAAACTCTTCAGAGTTGTGAGAGTCAGAATGGCCAAAGAAATAAATGTTATGGAATAAACTTTTTTTCTCTCAGTCTCAAAGGTGATACAATATCCCTTTGCATATTCCTTCAGTTATGTCAGAGAAACAGACAGCTGAAGTGGGAATTCTCCTGTTAGACCAGGAAACTGATGTTAATATTTAGTATGGATTAAATAATGTTTATAAATGTAAATAAACCCTAACATTCTAAATAGTTACTTGCTTGAAATAAAATGTGAAACTGAGTAAAAAAAATATCCACTCTTGGCCATTTAATGTGTAGAATTATGTGTCTCAGTGTAGCATAAGATAAAAGTGAATCAGGCTCAATTTTTCAAAAATCCTTGGGCTGGCATAATTTTAGTTTTAACAAAAAACAAACTCACAGACAGGGCAGTATGCTGCAACTCTTCCTCACTCTGAAAGTGCTGCAGGAATTTTTCACTGTGTTTTGCAATGCAGATTTCCTGTGGAAACACAATTATTATTATTATTATTTACCTGTAAGATATATTTCACCATCAGTCTGGATGAAGGGCCAAATGAAGGGAGTAATTTACTGTTGACTGGTGACCATTATGTTGCTTGAGCTCCCTGTATGCTGATGTTAAGTTCCAACACTACAAATATCTTGTTAATGTGTACATAATGTGGAGTCTTTACCAGTTTTCCAAAAGTAACAGCTTTCTTCCAGCTTGTTTCCTCTGCAATACACTGTGAGCAACATAAATGAGAGTTGCTACCAATAAAAACTGTGCAGAAAATCCCAAATGTGCACATTATGCATCATCCCTGGAAATGTAGCTATGCTATACAAGGGAAGTTGAAGTGCCATCATATTCAACATCACTTTATGGCTAGGACACTTTATGGTTATATCCTGGATGCCTTTTCTTACAGGATAATTAGGCAATCAGCACTTAACTCAAAATGGCAAAGGGATCAGAATGCAAGTCATTTGAGCAAATCAAAAGATATATTTTGTGTATGGAACACAACAAGAAAGAGCACTTAACTTTCCTATAGAAGAGTGTGAACCCTTATCCTCTGTGCAAGTTGATTTCAGTAGGCTAGTTAAAAGGAAATAGATTTTAATGGAATACACATCTGTATACAATAGAAACTGAGCAACTGAACTTACTTCATGGCTATGGAATATTTTATATTGATGTGGTTATGTTTCTAATGGGGTGTCTTGTGTATTGTAGTCTCAGCTGAACTAGACAATGTTCAGAATCTAGTGTTTACAGAGATACCACAATTTGATCTGTAGTTCTTTCACTACATACATTATCATTAATTCCAACAGCATGACAGCTAAGTAAATCAACTATGTTCAAAGATGGAAGGATGTTATTATTCCAAGATGAACTGGCTGATGAAAACAGTTTAACCCAGTGGTAGGCAACCTTTTTGAGCCGGGGGCCGGGTTGCTGTCCCTCAGACAATTGGGGGGCCGAAGCACCAAAAATAAATAAATAAATAAACAAAAATTAAAATTAATTTTTTTTAAAAAAATTTAAAAAAAATTAAAAATATGCATGCACACTCCCTCAGCCCCAGAAAAGCCATGGCAAAACCCCTGTGGAGATTTTGCCAAGAAAACCCCAAGAACAAGTAATGACAACAATAATCAATATCATCATGGTGGGGGGCGGTGGCAGCGGCAGCGGCGGTGGCAGGACCGGCCTGGGGCCGGTCCAAAGGCCTCGGTGGGCCGCATCTGGCCCCCGGGCCTTAGGTCGCCTACCCCTGGTTTGACCTACTGAAATGAACAAATTAACAATTTTGATTAAGGAGAAATCCTTGACTAATTTCAGAACACATTGAGAAATGTTTATTTCTTATCTGCAATTGCATTGGGGATATACGTCAGTTTTAGGTTTTGTAAAATGAATTGAGTTTATTTATATAGTAAAAGCAAAAGGTATAAAATTGTTTAAAACAGCAGTCCCCAAACTCTAGTCTTCCAGGTCTTTTGGACTTTGACTCCCAGAAACCCAGACCATTGGCCAAAATGGCTGAGGACCAGAGTTTGTAAATTACAGGTTTAAAGGAAATGTATTTAATAGGGGGATATAACCATCAGTTGGGGAAAGAGAAGGCAGTAGTGTTTGTTAGTATTTTGGTGTTTAACTGTTGGGCTTGTAGTAATGCTTTGTTTGGTGTGTGTGTGTGTGTGTGTGTGTGTGTGTGTGTGTGTGTGTGTAGTTGTTTTTGTTTAATTAAAAATCAATTAAAATAATAATTCCAACAGTATGTAAATCTAAATATATTCTAGAATGCATTTGATTGTATTTATTATTTACTGTGTTGATTTACAATGCAAAATCATTACAGAACATGTCAGTGCAGCATGAAGATATTTTTCCAAAACAAAGCCTTTGCATTCTGAGCATCCCCTTCTTCTTCTCAGCAGATTATCTTTTTCTCCGTTTCTTTAATACATGTAGTTTGGCCCAATCAGGCTAAGAATACTACTATGTAGCCAGTAGATGGAAGCACTAGGATAACAATAAACTCTGTTTTTTAATAGGGATCCCATATCAAGCTGAGATAAAGATACTGCCAGGAAGGTAACAGAAGAAACTAGTAGCTAAGAACTAGAGCTTAGAAGTAACAAGGTACAAATAACTATTTGTAATCAGTTCCTTTCCCAAATGACATAGGTATAACTTATTACATCATGATTACAACTTTAGTAAGGGTCACTTCAGTATAACTAAAATTTTAATTACTTTTACTATGTTTGCTATGGCATCATTAAATAGCGGGGAAGGAATATCACACAGTTCAAGCACAGGTTCATGCTATGCCTCTTGCTCTTGTCTATATTCATCTGGATGGGTATTCATCTGAATCGGAAAATCTGTGTTTTGTACCACAGGACACCTAATTTTCAGCATTCAGATTTTTAAACTAACCAAAAAGTAGCTATTCTAGTTATTTTCCAGAAACAAGAAAGATACAGTGTAAATGACAAACATAATGACAAATAACTATTTGGGGGCTACTTGGAGGTATAGCTGCAATTAATTACATTTTGACAGTGACTTTCCAAACTAATAAGAAAAGACATAGATACACAGGGCAAATACAAGGCATGGCTAAAAGTGTTATCAAAACAGATTGACAAGTATAGTGGAATTCTGAAGGCTCTAGGCTATGGTATGATTCAGAGATACTTATACATAGGAGCATAACATATGCCCACTAGGTATAATAGTATCAAACAATCAGTATGATCATGCTCATATTCCTCTGGCTTGCATGAAGTGTACTCTCTTTCATCTTCACATCAACATACATTTGCACACAGAAAAAAAATGGGTGGGGAAAAAGAAGGGCTATCTATGTGTCCATAGTTTATTTCTGTGCCATGTCCATATACCTGGGCATACACCTGTAAAAATATTTAGCTACATGTGAGCACTTAAGTTCAGCAAACATTAATATGTAGAAAACCTAGCACAAAGGAGCTTCTTATTACCTGGAAATCTAATGTTTACTTCCATTTAAGTTTTACATTGTATTTCTTTGAGAGGGTAAGGGCCTCGGCAGACGACTCAATTGAGCCGTCTCCGAGGCCCAGAAGAGGAGGGGCCACCGCACGCGCGGCGGCCCTTCCTCTTCCTGAGGTCGCCCTGAATGCTTCCGGGTCACCGCACGCCGGACGCGTTCAGGGCGACCTCCCTCCACAGCGTCCGGACGCGCTGTGGAGGATAAGTCGCAAAAAGGGCGCCCGCCGCTTTTAGGGCGCTCTTTTTGCGACTTATGAAAGGAGTGCCTTTTTGGCGCTCCTTTCAGGGCCGCTGGGGAGGTGCCGCGGTGGGGCTGCCATAGCCCCGCGGCGCTCCAGACCGGGGCGTCTCCGACGCCCCGGTCTGCATCCCCCCATAGTTGTTAAAAATGTGTCCACAGCTATACCATATTTGAATACAAGAAACAAAATGATTAAACTTCAAAGCCCAATAAGATAACAGTAAAACTGGTTTACATTAGTTATATTATGTTTACAGCAAGAAAGTAAGTTTTAAAAAAAGTTTTGATACAAATATGAATGCTTTCACCAACTTGATTATGTGTATCTTTACAGTATTTAAAAAAAATAATAACATGCTAAGAAACATGCCTAAAATGGCTTTTCTCTGAATACCCCATACCTCATCAGTTCTAGCTATCAATTTAAAATGTTTTTTGTTGTTTGTTTTAAATGTCATTTCCAACTTATGGTAACCCTATGATGGGGTTTCGTTGGCAAGATCTATTCAGAGGGGTTTGCCATTGCCTTCCTCTGTGGCTGTGAGTGTGTTGCCCAAAATCATCCAGTAGGTTTCTATGGCTCAGTAGGGATTTACACTCTGGGCTCTGGAGTCCTAGTCCAACATATAAGCCAAGTTAATTATGTCTGAAAACATCCACTACTGTCTATCCACCATGAATGTATCCTTATATTCACAGGATGAACAACAACAACAACAACAAAAAATCTTATCTCTATTAGTGACTGTACATGACCTCATTCTCACAGTCACGAATGGAGTATGATGTGTGTGTGTGTGTGCCTTCAAATGCTTCTCGACTTATGGTGGCCCCATGAATTTCATAAGGTTTTCTTAAGCAAGGCATACTCAGAGGTGGTTTTACCAGTCTGCCCCCTCCCAATATAGCCTACAGCATCTAGTAGTCATTGGTGGTCTCCCATCCAAGAACCAGGATTGACCCAGCTTAGCTTCCAAAACCAGACAGGATTTGGTGCCTTTAAGATGTTTAGGCCATTTGCAGTATAATCTTGATATTTTTGTAGCTTACTGAGAGAAGTAAGTGGACACAAGACACAGAAGATAAATAATCTTACCACTTTTCAAGTAGTAAACTTTTATCAATCGCAGGTCCCTGGAATGAGATGTCTTATATAAACCTAATTTGTCTCTCTTCAAGCCCAACTATAATGCTTTGGTTGTATTGGTTGCTACCATCAGCCAGGACAAGTATTTCTCTGTTGATTTGTTGGCCTATTTAGTACCTTTTGGTACCAGTGGCCATGGTAATCTTCTAGACTGTTGGCATGGCAGAGTTGGAGATACCATACTACAACCATCCCACCTCTACCTACACAGCTGCTCTAATGCATGGCAATACTCCTATGGAATGGCCCAAAATATTGTTTAATAGCAACATACTGCTACTGGGAGATTCTTTGCCAAGATTTTGAGTGCAGAATCACAATAATATTTCTTACGTTTTCTCTTCAAACCCTTATGAATATATGCCCAGATATCATATAACAAAAGGGAGCTGAATAACAGTGAGCAAACCAACATTCAAGCTAAACATTACAAAGATACTGTTGGTAGGAAGACTTTCAGCTAAGAGGTGGTAAGTGGTCGGAGCAGCAAGCCATTCTGCCAGAGAGAAGAACTGGGGACGCTGAACTTTGGGCTCCTTTCTCCGCCTAGTCCTCCAAGCCAGGCAAGTGGCAGCGCTAAGGGAGAGAGGGGGGGGGGGGGTGGCTGGGAAGAGTAGGCAAATAAAGCCAATCCCTCCCTGCCAGAAATGTCAGCCTAGGAGACACAGCAGCAGCAGCAACTATATTAATAGCAATAGCCACACAGCAGCAGAAGCTGCGTTTGGGGCGCCTGGGTTTCCCCTAGGTAGAAGTTATTATTCTGCTGCAAAGTTTCTCCTAAGCTACATGATAGTTTCACCCCCCCTAATATGGTTTCAACTCGGGCCCAGCTTAGAAAAGCCTCAGC
>CM034703.1:39144671-39161179 GCA_020142125.1 Phrynosoma platyrhinos
TTATGACCTGGTAAATGAAGAACAGGAGCAGAGGTCAAACCTAGAGGCAGGAGTAATGTCCCCAATAGATATTCCTGGCCCTTCAAAGTGTGTAGTCGAAACAGCTGAGGTATTAGATAACAGAATTGAGACAGAAACTTCATCCTCCCACTCTTCCTTTGAAAATACTGCAAATTGGTCTATTGACCCAGGTAAGTGGTCTACCAGTAGGTTCACAATTGTTGGCGTGGCAATCCTGGATCTGGCTTTGAGTCTGGCTACATGAGTCTCAGGTGCCAACTGTAACCAGAGGAGTCAAGAAACAGTTTCTTTAATAGGTGTCTCATTTCAGTCTCACCAAGGAGTCATCTTCTCTCAATGAGACATGTATCACCTACTTGATTCACTTGTTCCATCAGTTTATAACTGTATATTTAATAACCCATTTGTTGCTCTTTAAAAGGGTGTGAAGTCACTTATCAATCAGGAGTTTGAAACTATTTTAATGCTTAAAGAGTACTGTGACAATATTGTTTAGATTTGTTTTAGTGATGTTTATTATATTCAGTACTACTACAGGAATCCCTCCCTTAAGATGGTTCTGGGGCTTCATTTATTAATTAAGTACTGCCATCACTCGCTGGGAATGTTGTTTTTTTTAAATTACTGTTGTATTGTATGTCGTAGTTTTAACTTGGACTGATTTAATAACGTTTTAAGGGGGGAATCTGACTTGTTTGTACTATGTAATATTTTATTGTTGTTAGCCGTCCCAATTGATCTCAAAGGGGAGGGATATAAATAAATTTTATTATTATTTATTTCTATTATTATTTTACTGGAAAGCAGAATTAAAATTTAATAAATGGGAAAGATGGTATGCCATTTAATGAAATGAAATCAATTAATAATATTATTTTGTTACTGTGTTTCTTGATATTGGCATTCATTAACCATGTAATGAACTCTTTGTTAACAAATGAGTGAATGAATGAATACATGACTGTTTTACCTTTTTATTTCTGAGGTAGGCTTTCTTGGCTGAAATGCGCCCACGCCTTGCTTCTAGCTGCCGGACTTTCTGTTGCAATTTCTGTAACTCTTCTCTTTGCAAGTGTATAGATGTTGCCATATCTTCTTTTTCAAGCATGGCTTCCATACTTTCGTAAGTATCATAATACACTACTTCCTCTCTTTTTTCTGTTGGAAACCGCAAACAATTTTAATACATTAAACAAGCAAGCTTCACCTTGCAGAGTGACCTTCAGATGTGATAAATAAGATCATATCCAACAAACAGTTCAAGAATATTGGAATGACAATCACAGCATCAAAAGTGGTCTAAACCTTACCCTAACCCATGACCATGCACTAGAAAAGAAACAACTACACACTAGTGTAGATCCAGTGTCTCACAAGGCCTCAACTGTAGTCTGACCAGAGCAGAAAACTAAAGCATCTAAAGTAAATGACACCAGAAGTAACTGAAGCTGGTGCTACAGTTATTATTTTCCCATTCACATATGAAGATTGGGGTAACCTATTAAATCTTGAGTGCAGAAATCCCAACAACTGAGTATAGTATATGCAAAGTCAGTCTCAGCTATCAAGCAAAAACTCATCTGACAATATGATTCTAGTTTATGTTGACATCTCTAATACCCCAGAAGAAGGAAAAAGAAGCCAAAAGTAAACTTTTAAGGCTGCAGTTCTACATGTAACTGGAAATAAACCTTACTGAAGCAGGGTGACTCACTTATGGGTAAATATCTTAAGAATAGCAGTGCACAACTGATTCTAGGACTAGTGAGGAAAATTTGTAGATTAAAAAAAATAATATTTAGGTTACTGAGAATAATCTGCACTACAGCAGCCTACAGCAATTTGTTCAACTATAAAAATGTAAAGTGAATCTATGTCACCTGAAATAAGTCTTTTAATGCTTTCAAGTTGTGCTGTCAGCAGCAGTTCTTCACACTTCAAAATTTCAAACTGCACTTCATACAACTGAAGTTGTAGATCATAATAATCTGCTTCAAGCTGGTCCAAATGGGCTATGGCTTCTGTGCCACCTTGTAAGCTCTGCATCTGAATGGGGAAAAATGACTGAGAATTACAACAAGAAGGCACTGTAATAAATCTCAACAATGTCATGGAATATCTCCATAGCACCACATCAAGAAGTAGAAAAAATGTAAAGATATTATAAATTAAATAAATGGAAATACCGTATTGCTACATAAACACAATTCCTTAGGTTGCAACATATACATTTACCTGGGAATGAGTTCCATTATACTCAAGGTGTCTTGCTTCTGAGTAGACATGTTTAAGTTAGGGCCTCGGCAGACGGCTTATTGAGCCGTCTCCGAGGCCAGGAAGAGGAGGAGCAGCCGCACGCGCGGCGCTCCTTCCTCTCCCTGAGGTCGTCCTCGGAGCCGCCGGCCCTCCACACAGCCGGCGCTCCGGGGATGACCTCCCGCCGCAGCAACCGGACGCGCTGCAGCGGAAAAGACAGGGAAAGTGCGCCTGACGCTTTTAGGGTGCACTTTCCCTGTCTTGAGGAAGGAGCGCTGATTTAGCGCTCCTTCCAGGGACGCCGCAGGAGCGCAGCGGTGCGGCTGCCAAGGCCCCGCGGCACTCCGGACCAGGGCGTCCTGGACGCCCTGGTCTGCATCCCCCCTTAGTTCTGCATTAAATAGTAATAACTTCCCACTGTCTGGTAAATAATAAGTTCAATCAACTAGGAACCCTTGCTGTACAACCTCAATAAATAAATACAACATTTATTGTAAACAAATACATTTCTAAAGGTTCTTGCTCAAGGACTTTGGCAGCAAATATGAATCACGTTCTAATACCATTGATTTTCAGAAAGATCATTATTTTGGCAACTACTTGTAATCACTAAGACCTAGTATGAATGGTTAAATAGTCCTCTGTTGCTTATTTCTGTAGAAAATTTAGTTTTGATCCTAAAAACCTTTGCCAGGCAGTTGCTTTTGCTGTTATTAACCTGCTTTTCCCTGTCCCTGGAACTCAAAGTAGCTTGAAAAAGTTACAACAGGTAAAGATCAAAGTTAACATGATACAAAAATTAAAATGTAATTAACCTATCAAAATAATTAAAAGCAATTTAAAAGTATAACTATTAAAAAAATATACACAGTACAGAATACTATTAAAGACCCTATGCCCATGAACAATCAGTTCTCAAAGGCCTATCATAGCAAAAAGTCTTAACCACCCTACAGAAGGATAGCAAGGAAGGTCATAGTCTAGCAAGGGAGTTCCAGAGCTTGGGAGCAGCTACTGAGAAGGCCTTTCCTACCCTTTCCGGAGAGTAATGGGACAGAAAGAAGAGCCTTCCTTGATTATCTCAAAACATGAGTAGGTCCAAAGGGAACATGCTCCTACAAATAACCTCAATCCAAGCTGTACAGAGCTTTATTTGCTGTAACTAGCACTTTGAATCATGTCCAGAAATGGACTAGCAGCCCATTAAGTTGTAGGAACAAGGAAGTTGTATGCTCCCCATAGAGAACCCTAGTTAACAATCTGGATGCATCTCTTTGGAACAGCTGTAATATACACTACAATAATCCAACTGAGATGTAATTTAAGTTACTGGAGCATGATCTGACATCTCTAGGAACAGTCGCACACACAGTTGTGTGTCATAAAAATACTATTTTGAAAAAGTATGAACAAAAAGCAAGGTTTGATGACAGTAGATGTACATTATACATCTGCAGTTGGTATTATTCAAGTGCGATACTCTGCCTGCAGAAGGTGTGCTCACCTATGAATGGGAGGGATGATTTTTGCCAAAGAAAGAAATAAGCTCTCCTGTTTGTAGTCCTTTGTGTCATCTCCCATGCTGTGAAAGTCATTCATTCACTTCCCTGCCTTTCTTTCATGGGACTCTGTTGGATCAGAAAATGTTCCATGAATGGAAGGACACCACCAGATACAACCCAAAAATATAAATGTAAGCAGAAAGTAGTATTATCTTTCAGCATCATGGAATTTCAGTAGGAGCTGGGAAAATCTCCCAACATCCTTTTTAAAATGTAAGCTATTTAAAATGCTCTCTTATAGTACAATCCTAAATATGTTTAGTAAGAGGAAATGCATGGTATATTCACCAGAACACAATCCCAAGCAAGTATTTATAGACTTGCAATGTTAGATACTAAGGGTTAATGGTGTCTGTATACTTGCCCCTTGACAAAACACAGAATACATATTTTAACTTAATTTGCAATAAATTAACAATATATATACACACATATATAAATGCCAATGCTAGGAGAAGCACACAATAAAAACTGGAGTTAAATTCAATGTTAATCCCAAGAATAGAACTATTAATGTATTTATTTATTTATTTATTTCATTTATATCTTGCCTTTCTCCCCAGAGGGACCCAAGGCAGCTCACAGATAAAACCTTTAAAACTGCAATAAAATTCAAAACAATTAAAACATCTACATCCAATATAAAAGCACATAAAATATACACATTAAAAACAGACTAAAGCCCCACCTGCTCCATAAAGCCACCCTGCTATGTATTATATACAGAATGCCTACCAGCATAAAAACATTTTTACTTGCCAGCGAAAGGCCAGCAGGGAAGGGGCCGGCCTAGCCTCCCGAGGAAGGGCAATGGAGCAGCCACTGAGATGGCTCTCTCTTGAGTCCTCACCAGGTGAGCCTGTGATCTTGATGGAACCGAGAGAAAGCCTTCTACTGCATATCTTAGGGCTCTCACAAGTTTGTATGGGGAGATAACAATCTCTCAAATAGTTTGGACCCAAGCCATGTAGGGCTTTAGAGGTCATGACTTACTACAGGCATCTCTCCCAATTCACAGGGGATCTGTTCCAGATCCCCTCCCCGGCAAATCCGGAAAAATGTAAATATTCAAGTTGCCTCCCTGCTTATCATCTCTGAAGGACCAAAACCATGGACTCCAAGTCTGCAAATGTGGAGGGACAAGTGTATACATAAGTGATGCTTAGCTAATACCTTTCAATGGGTCTACCCTAGTTGAGACTAACACTAGATTTAACATTATGGGTGGAAGAATGTCTCCAATTTTAAAGACATAATCAATACAGAAGCAGATGAGAGAGAGACCACACTAGATAATTTATGTAGCAGTAAAGCCTTCTGTATAGAACCAAGGCAGCTGGTGCACAATCACAACTAAAAAGAAAAGTATATTATTTTGTAAAACTACAGACTATGGGCCTCTGCAGACTGCCAGAAATAGTGCAAATTGAGTCCACTTTAACTGCCCTGGCTCAGTGCTAGGGAATCATGGGAATCATATTTTTTTCTGAGACATTGAGACTTCTCTGTCAGAGAGCTCTGGTGCCACAATAAACTACAGTTGGAATATGAAAGGGTTTGAATACAAGCACAAGACACAATTTGTGAAATTTTATTTTCTCTATTCATGAAATATATTCCTACTTTTAGCGATTTTCCATGAACCATTAAGTGGCACAAAGGGCCTCCTCTACACACTTAGGGATGGAAGTATACATGATGCTTCCTTGGTTCTTGGCATAGACAGCAGTAATATCAGAGTGAGCTTTTCACAGTCCCAACAAACTGGCACTTTGGCACAATTTCTTGTTTGACAATCAGCTTCCCTTCCTAGTAACAGTGACATCAGCACAGAACCTAAAATCAGTTTTACTTGTCCTCATCAGTGTCATCATACTATCAAATGTAACAAACTACATGACAGTGTAGAAAGCAAGTGATTCTTAAACCACATGAATTAATAAATCCCTCCTGATAACACAGCCAGAAAATAACTATGCATCAATTTTAAAAGGTAAGCTTTATGTGGATTCTTTGGGAAACATTTTGGTCAAAAATGTGTTTCCTGAATTCTCAGCTCAGCCCAAAAAATAACATCAAAAGGTACCATTCTAGGTATTGCAGATATTTTACACATTTAGAGAAATACAAAGAGTATTCAGTGATTTTGAGTTTCTGGTTGTCCCCACAGTGACAAAGAGCTTGACAAGTAAACTGCAGGAAAACTTCAGGAAAACTTTAAATTGTTTCTCTCATAGTATAAACACTAATCTTTCATGTATTTGTTCACAAGTGCTTAAAAAGTAAACTTTAAAAAAAAATAAGGATCAGTTTTAATGATAACCAGAGGAAAATGTCTGAATATCTTTAGTAGTCACATAAAACAGAAACTTTTACTACTGGTGTTTTGTTGTATCAGAAATATGCATATGCCACACTTTGCAGAAATTATGTTTTTGGACTATAGTTCCTATAGTTTTGCAGCCAAACTAGAGTCAGGGCCATATCAGCTTATCAGGCATCACTCTTCTAAGCTGCCACACTAAAGTTGGGAATTGCCATCTAGCTCACAGCTTACTTAGCCCTGCTCCAGCCTTTCCTTGGTATAAGTGTGATTTCAATACTATGGCCTAATTTCTGCTGTTAGTCCTGACTAGAGAAGACCCACTAAATCATTGGGATTTATTTATGTGTTGACTAATCACACAATTGACTCAATTGGTCTACTGTAGTTGTAGCTAACTAACAGGATGCCAGTCTGTACCTGGCAGCTTATTATTATTATTATTATTATTATTATTATTATTATTATTATTATTATTATTACCCCACCCCTCTGTTAAAAACAATCGGAGCGGCTTACAGAAGATAAAATACAGACTACAGAATAAGACCCTCGAACCCCAGTAACCCCCACCCTCTCCCAGCTCCCCTTAAAAAAGCATTGAACTAAGTACAATTTAAATATAGTAATTATAGTCAAGTAATTACCATATCTACTTGACTATAAATCAAGAGCAGGGTTTTTTATGACCTGTAGATAAGTCAGGAGTAAAACCTAGGGGCATGCAACAAAGGATCTAAGGGATGAAGAAAAGGAAAACAATTGCAAAGAACTTACAAAATTCCAGCAGACATAACTATTTGTGCTCACCCTAAAGGCTGGATGGATGAGAGAGTAGAGGGAGGTCAGTACTTTCAGAACAGGCAACACTCTTGACTTTCACCAGGGAATGGTTCCTTTTTAAATAAGAGTTCAACTATAGTACATACATTGACCTATGGATAAGTTAACTCTGTTTTTTTGGATCTATTTTTTCACTAAAATTTCTAACACGGCTATATTTTTTAATTCTATTAGTATATACAGTTCCTTTTTTTGGTAACTTGCAGGGTCTCCTGACAGAGAAACAAGAGCAGTGAACTCCCAGTGGGAGATGCCTCAAGGTGTCTCATGTGACTTGAAGTGGTATCACTGCAATTTCCTCTTACAAATGACAATCCAGTTTCATAAGCCAGTTTGAGCTGGAGTTACCTTACTTCACTGAATGATACGTTAAGACTAGCCACAGTTTCTCCATGTTTGGACACAAGCATAACACCAAACTTGAGTTAGTTAAAAAAAGAAATAAAAGCTTCCAATTTCCTTCCTTAATTTTTGCCACTGTATTTCAAAGAACTGAAGTATCTGTTCAGATGAATATGAATATCCACAAAACAAAGCAATAGTCTTGATGGTTGCTTCCAGCAATATAAAGGCAATTATCTTGTAACTCAACTGAGAGCAGGAAATGCCAAATAACCAAAAACACATCTCCACAACAAACCTAACTTAACTTTCTACTCTAACCATGATTATTTTCATTAAAAGACTAAAGATGTCATTTGATGAGGATAATGAGTATTCTCCACTATCCATCCATTAATCATTGGACAAGACTGCACTTCCAAAGACTGCTACACAGTGCAGATCAATTCTAAGAGCCCCCTGTGTAGTACAGATCTGTTCCAACTGTTCAGGCAAAACAACTGTCTGGCAACTATAACAATAATACAACTACACATGGTGCATGTTTTGAAGCATTTTCTTTTTTACACACAAAAATAATCTCCAAGGGAAGAAAAGCCATGCCCCCAAATATCTCAATATCATGCTTATCAAATTTTAAAAGAAAATAAAAGTGAACCAAACCCATGTCACACTTAAATTCATTTCTTTAAAATATTATATACATTCCAATAGGTCATATAGTCATTCTTTATAATTTTCTATTATGTTTCCAAGGCATACTGTGATTAACAAATCAATGATTTTTTACTTTTAAGGGCCTTTGCAGACTGCCAGAAATAGTGCAAATTGAGTCCACTTTAAGGGTTAGGGTTAGGGAATCATGGGAACTGTATTTTATTGTGGCACCAGCGCTCTCTGACAGAGAAGGCTCAATGTCTCAGGGGAAAAAAAACAATTCCCATGATTCCCTAGCACTAACCCTAACCCTTAAAGTGGACTCAATTTGCACTATTTCTGGCAGTCTGCAAAGGCCCTAAGGGAGGAAACAGATGGCGCAAAGGGACGTTTTGGAGGCAAGGAAGGGGAGGGGCAGCCACACAGTGGGCGCCCCAACCCCTTCCCGAAGGCATCGTCAGAGTGCCAGACCCTCCACACGGCCGGCGCTCTGACGATGCCTTCCCACCGCAGTGTCCGCACACGCTGCGGCGGAAGAGTCACCAAAGGTGCGCCGCCAGCCTTTTGCTTTGGCGACTTGTGGAAGGAGCGCTATTTTAGGGCCAGGGCCGCCCGTCTGCTTCCCCTCTTAGTCTCTAAAAAAAAAGTCAGTACATGCAATTATTCTGAACTTTCATCTACATTTAATGTAGTACAGGGTTGTGCAAATACAATTCCCAAGTCTTTAACCAATTACCTCTTCTTTCAATGCATGTTTCTTCTGTTCTAAACAAATTTCTTTTGCTCGCATCAACTGCAAAGTCTCCTTAGAAACTGCATACTGAAGTTTCTCCATTCGTTCCACTGCTACTGCCCACGCTGCTTTACCAAACTTCTTCTGGTCTGCTCGCATTCGATCACACACAGCTGTTGCAGGGGAGAAATGAAGTAACAGGCTTATCCTACTCAGAAATACTTAAAATGTTGTCCTATAAGTTTACAAATTCCCCGTTTACTTTGTTGAGGGCCTGGAGCAGCAATGATGGCTTCAAGGCCTTTTGACATAAACATCATCATTGTTTTCAGTCATTACTTTCCAGTTTATAAATACACAGCTTTAATCACACCCCAAACATATTATACTTTTAAAAAAAGTTCTTCCTTTCCAATGTGCAATCTGTGTATATCCTAGACCTGGGAAAGGACTGAATAACTTTCAGTCCAAGACCCTGGAAGGACAGATCAGAGACCTGTCCTTGATGGCCATGTAATTCTGGAAGTAATATTAAAAAGAAAGAAAGAAAGAAAGAAAGAAAGAAAGAAAGAAAGAAAGAAAGAAAGAAAGAAAGAAAGAAAGAAAGAAAGAAGTAACTTCTCTACACCCTGGGGCATATGACATCAAACTTCCTACTCTGATGGCACAACAGATCCATTAAGTCAGGGGGAGAGTTCTGTCACCTCAGATTCTTGCCTTCTTTTACTTGCCTTCAGACAAGCACCCTCTCTAACAGCATCTGTCTCAATTACTTGCATGAACAAGTATGCCATGCAAGTTTCTTGCTTCTTCTGAAGGCAATCATGCCATGTCCACATCTGTTCCACACCAAGGCAAGTGCAGCACAAGAAAGAATGAGGAAGGAAACCAGGCATGTTGCCTGGAACCCATGTATGATATACTGCAGAAGTCAGGAAAGCAGACTGCAGGCCTAGAGGTATTCTTGCCACCATAGGTACATTCTTGTGGACTACAGGGCCCTTATGGCTGCCATAATTTGGAAATTATGCACATGCACCTTAGAGCCAAACAGGTGGGAGGAAGGAGATGATTCTACTGAGTTCTATGCCAGTCCCTCACCCATGACAATGGATCCTCATTTGTTTATTTATTAAAATATTTATGGCCCACTCTATATGAAGAGATCTCAGGGTGACTCACAATAGCATTAAAACAAGTTAAACAGGCTAAAAACAGTAAGATAGTTCAAATAAGCTAAAAACAATAATATTAATGAGTTAAAAACAGATTTTAAAAATTTAAGTTTTTATAACTATAAACAACAATCTTTGTGTTGCATTAATGAAGCCTAAAGACTTTGGTGAACAGTCAAATTTTAACTTGGTGCCAAAATGATAAGAGTGCTGCCACAGTCAGACCTACAGGGGAAAGAGATAAGGAATTTTGAAGGCTGCTGTTGTTTACTTTGCCTGTTGTAAACTGGCACACACAGCTAAGGTATGATTGTCTAGAGCAGGATGCCATTTTTCCTTAGGGCCAGAACAGACAGCCCATTTAAACCTGCTTTCCAGGTGTCTTGAGTGTGGCGTTTACATGCTGCACACTCTTATGACACTCGGAAGACACCTGGAAGCTGGCTGGCCACGCAAATGTAAACGGATTCAAGATGCTCCAGTGGCATAGTGTTTACACACCGCATGCTGCTGGAGCACCTAGAAGCTGCCCTAGGGCTGTGGCAGGGCTGGGAAAGGCAGCTCTTTCCCAGCCCAAATAGGAGTGGATATTTTCCGCTCCTATTTGGGCTGGGTTCAGGGTGGATTGGGACTACGGCATGTGTTTGCCACAGCTCCAATGCATTTTCAGTAGGGGTAGCTTCAGGCCACCTCTTCATGGCCATCTGTTCTGGCCCTTAGTTCAAGCTGTATTTTATTGCTTACTACAAACAAACAGACATCTGCTGCAAAGCAACACCAAAAATGTATATCACTCCAATCCTTCACATCTTCAACAGTTTTCCAACTTTTGAAAAGCATCAACCAACTGCCACATAACTTGTACCAGTACTGAATTTGTTTTATCTTACAAAGGACCAAATGTCAAGTGGACAGACTTGAGCTACCTGGGCTTTAAGAATTAAAGAATCATGAACTCAAAGACAGAAATATCTCCAAATTTCAATTTCAGCATACAAAATGTGGAATGAACATTTATAAGAAAATGGTCTCTTTCTTACGTGAGTAGATAAGGTTCTAGCAAATCTAAGAAGGCAATGAAAATTACTTGAGTGACAGGCAGAACAAGTGGTTGCAAACCCCAGATCATGTAAACAAGATTTAGTTAGAAGTTAAATGGAAAATATGAAAAAAAAAATCTAATTCCATTACCCTTCTGTGCTTTTGCTGTTATTTCAAAGTACTTCACAGTAAGATCTTGAATAGAAAGTACAGCCATTTGGGCCTTCCGCTGCCAGTCTGCATCTTCTTTTTGGAGGCTTTCAATTCTTCTGGGTCCTAAGTAATCATTTTCTATGGAAATCTGAAAGCAGATCAATCCATTACATCCATCATCAAATAAAGAGATGCATAAAAACCTTCTGCAATGCAAAGCTGTTAAAGCATCCCTAAACCACTTTTAAGTATTGTACAGAGGATATGGGCCAAAGTTGGTAAATACTGGCACAAACAACTCTATTTAGCATTCATTTAAATAATCAAAAACAGGAAAACCACAGACACACACATAAGTAATATAAAAATCATAATTGCTCTGCAGAGGGGCGGGATATAAATAAAAATTATTATTATTATTATTATTATTATTATTATTATTATTATTATTATTATTATTATTATTATTATTATTATTAGGAGAGGGAGAAAAGAACAAAGAATATAACTAGGAAGGATGGATGATGATAGGCTTTCCTGAATTGAATCACGGAGAGAAAAAACTGAAGAATGAGGGAAAAGAGAATCACTATCTGATGTTCTGGCTCCTTTATATTTTTTTGAGGGGAAAAAACAGAGCTGAGAGTTTAGCATGAGATGGGAATGATGAGGCCCTTCAGATATTGTGGGACTACAAGTCCCAGCATCCTCATCCTTAGCTATGACATTTGACATCCAACAACATCTGAAGAGCCAAAATGATTCCTGCACTTGGTGAAACAGAATTAAAATCTAGGCAAAAATACAAATACTTCTAAATTATTTGCTTCCAGTTGATAATCTGAGTAAGAAGCACAACACTGGTAAATCTTCCTTATTCTGCATCTGGTCCCAAGAGATACTAAAATGTTCTTGGACAGAGTAATCCAATTCCCCATTGAAAGTTGGCTGAAGGGGTCACTGTATATGTCAGATGTGTTGCACACAATGGCCCTTCTGCCCCAGCAACCAGCCACTACAGCCATGGAAAGCTGGGAGCACAGATGCACCACTGGCAGTGTTCCCACCAGCGTAACAGTCCTAGAAACAGAACACTGCAAGGATACATCAGGACATTTTTGAATCCATAAAAATGACTGTCCTCTTATACCAGAGGTAGGCAACCTAAGGCCCGGGGGCCGAATGCGCCCCCCCCCCCGAGACCTTTGGACCAGCCCCAGGCCGGTCCTGCCACCACTGCCCCCCACCATGATGATATTGATTATTGTTGTTATTAGTTGTTCTTGGGGTTTTCTTGGCAAAATCTCCACAGGGGTTTTGCCATGGCTTTTCTGGGGCTGAGAGAGTGTGCATGCATATTTTTTAAATTTTTAATTTTTTTTAAAAAATGTAATATTTATTTATTTATTTATTTATTGTGCTTCAGCCCCCCAATTGTCTGAGGGACAGCAACCTGGCCCCCAGCTCAAAAAGGTTTCCTACCCCTGTCTTATACTCTTGGTATGCCCATGGATCCAGCTTTGCACTGCACAAGCATTAATGTTACTTAGGGCCTAAGCAGACTGCCAGAAATAGTGCACATTAAATTGAGGCACTGTCCTGGCTCAGTGCTAGGGAATCATGGGAACTGTAATTTATTGTGGCTCCAGAGCTCTCTGACAGAAGGCTCAATGTCCCAGAGAAAAAAATACAATTCCCATGACTCCCTAGCACTGATGTGCACTATTTAATGTGCACTATTTCTGGCAGTCTGCAAAGGCCCATACTCTTGTAGATGGCATTCAAAACTAAAGAGCAGACTCCCTTTCAAAAATGTACTCCAGGTATTCCTGGCAACCTGATTTATCTGCATTAATGCATCTTCCCTCCCGCTGCCTCAGATTTCTTGCTCGCTAGCCCCAAACAATCTTTTTGCAAGTGGGTTTGTTGAAAGCTGGCTCCCCCACATACACACAATTTTGGTTGCTGAGATACATGCTCAATCATGTGTTCATTCATACACATACTATGGCAACTTCTTTCTATCATTTGAAGGAACTAGCTTGAAGATAACAGGGATATAAATAAGTTTTATTATTATTATTATTATTATTATTATTATTATTATTAGGATGAAGCATGCCATTGCTTTTCAAATCAAGAACTGAAAGGGTGAGTTCGGTTTAATAACTTACTATTTCTAAGCAATCAAAACTCTGAAAGTATGCTCTTTTCTCATCATTATTTGGAACAGAAAGGCATTCTGAAGGCAATGAGGACAAGTTACATGCCACTCTGTCAACTCTTGCTTTTAAATAAAAAGCTATTGCAGAAGACTGGAGTCTTAAGGGAAGACCAGTCTGTTAAGCAAGTGAGATACTCCTACACCTTAGGCTGTTTTTCTGCACATAATTTATCACACACACATGTATATGCATAGCAGCCTATTATTATAGATAATATGCTACTTATATTTAAATAAAAGCAATATTTTAGCACCCTTTCCTCCTCCAAATAATCCCTTGACTCACCTGAATCGACTTATAAAATGCCAAAGACAAAAATAGCTTTGCAAGATTATGCACAATTATTCTCAATGTTTCTGCATCCTAGACCTTTATTAGCATGCTAAGATGCCTAGATTTTTAATTATATTCTAATGGAAAAATACAGGAAAATAAAACACCACAAAGCTATAAAATATACTGCGACTACATATACTGCCTTTGTTTTAGCAAAAATGTATCTACGTTTGGAAGGTTGTCAGAAAAAATGTTTGGTTCTTACTACCAACAACATCTTTGGCAAGTTAAACAAGATGTTGTACATCAAGTCTTGAAAAGATATCAGTGTCCTTTACAGGACTTGCTACTTTGTATTGAGACCTGCTTGTCACAATTGTGCTGAAAATTAAGATACAGTATCCAAAATGGTCACTGCTACATTCTGTGGTACCCTGGAATGTAAGTCTTAACAGTTTCCTAAACATTTCAGAAATACTTCATACCATGTGGGAGATTAATGGCTAAAGGCTCAAAACTCAGAGACAGTCTTGAAAAATGTAAAATGATTGGGTAATTTAGCACTTAGCAAAAACACCAAGTTCCTACCTTTGGAACTAAACTTGGAAAACTTACCTTTTTGGACTAAAATTTTTAGAAAATCACAGCCAGAATAGCCAATAGCCATGCTGGCTGGAGGACACTGAAATATATAGTCCCAAAAAGTCTGCCCGAATCTGTTCATCCCAGGGGTGAGCAAAGCATAGGTTGCAGACTGTAAAACAGGCTTTTTAAGATGCCATAAAATAGGATTGCTTGACGAAAAGAACAGAAATAAACAAATATTTGCTTCCCATTTCTTTATTTCTTTTTTAAGGATGTGTCAAGCATTTGTAATGCCCAGTTTGCAAAATGGCCTAAAAATGTTGAGTCATGTCCCCAAGATGTTTCTTGCGAACATGCTTGGCCATTTCCATGGCAATGGGGGGAAGATGCTAATGCCACCTGCTGAGGTCTGGTGCAGGACAAAAATGCCACTGCCCAAGCAAACTGGCCCTCCACTAGTTGGAAATTTAAGCTTCCTTTCCTTCTGGAAAATGACTGCCAGGCACTCTCAGATATCAGCTTCAACGCCTCTATTTGTTCCTGCCACCTATTCCTTGAGCCCACTAGCAAGAGTGGAAGGCTTGAAAAAGTGGCAAGATTTTGCCTCATTTGTATGAGGACTAGGGTTTTTACAAATCAATAGGAGAAAAGCCACTGTTTATTTTCTTACCCAAGTGAGTATCAGAGACAGCTGAAATCTTTCTTTTTCACCCCTCCCCAATTTTAATCTGAATTTGAATGACTGTAACTTTCTATGCTTATGGCTGTTGCCATCTATGTTAAATTTATTTGTATGTATTTATTGTTTTGATTAATTTGGGATGTGGTGCTGGAGAAGAGTGCTAAGGATACAGTGGACAGCCAAAAAGACAAACAAATGGGTCCTAGAACAGATCAAGCCAGACATCTGCCTGGAAGCCAAGATGATGGTCATATCAGGGGTAGGCAACCTTTTTGAGTTGGGAGCCAAAGCACCAAAAATTAATCAGTCAATCAATTAATTAATTAAAATTTATTTTTTTAAAAAAAATATTAAAAAATATGCATGCACACTCTCTCAGCCCCAGAAAAACCATAGCAAAACCCCTGTGGAGATTTTTCCAAGAAAACCCCAAGAACAAGTAATAACAACAATAAATCAATATCATCATGGCAGGCGGCGGAGGCAGGACTGGCCTGGGGCCAGTCCAAAGGCCTCAGGGGGTGCACATCCGGCCCCCAGGCCTTAGGTTGCCTACCCCTGGGTCATATCATGATGAGGCACAACTCACTGGAAAATAAACAATAATACTAGGAAAGGTGGAGGCAAGAAGATGGATTGACTCTATGAGGGAGGTCACAGGTATGAATTTGTAGGAACTAAGCAGTGCAGTGGAAGGTATCATCTTAGAAATGTCTCATCCACGGGGTCACCATGAATTGAGGATGGTTAACCACAACAAAAATGTATTGTTTTAACTAGACAAGTTAAGCCACTGAACAAGCACCATGGGATTCAGATAAATACATTACAAATTCTATAACATATATCCCAATTCATACTTAGAGAAAAACAAATAAAGTCAATTCAGTATCAACATTAGCTTTGGGCCTTTGCAGACTGCCAGAAATAGTGCACATTACAGTCATACCTCTACTTACGAATGCTTCATCTTACGAAAAATTCAACTTACGAAACGCGCCTCCAGATAAATTTTGCTTCTACTTACGAATTTGTTCAACTTACGAAATTGGTGTGAAGGAGCTGCTTTTTGAATTTCGTGGCATCCCATTGGTTAGCAAAATCAAGCAAAGCAGCACTGTATTGGCTAGCGAGAGGAAGTGTTTACCTAGCGAAATTCAGTTAGGCATTTGGGCTTGCAAAAGAGGAAAGGAAGTGTGGCTAGTGAAATTGGTGGCTGCTGCGATCCAGGAAGGTAGGACTTGTGGCTTTTGAACTCCAGGATTGTGTTTTGGGCTTGTGATATTTTTGCCTTTAGAACTCCAGGATTGTGTTTTGGGCTTGTGATATTTTTGCCTTTAAAACTTCATTTTGATGAAGTTTGCCTTTCGAATTTTAGACAAATTGTTAGAAGCCGACAAAAGCAGTCATCTTTAGATTGGTTCTTTACGAAACAGAGTGAACCTAAATCGAAGAAGGCGAAAGGTGTCGACGATAGCAGTTAAAAAACAAACAAAACAAAAAACAAAAATAAAAAAATAAAAAACACCAAAAAAAGTTAAAAGTTAAAATTTGTTATTTTTTTTAAATTGGGTGTGTTCGAATGTCTCCTCCTCCTCCTCTGTCGTCTCCTCTCTCACTCACTGTTGCCATCG
>CM034703.1:39216474-39230301 GCA_020142125.1 Phrynosoma platyrhinos
CGATGCTATTTAATATCTATATGAAGCCGCTGGGTGAGATTATCCGGACGCATGGAGCGTGGTGTCTTCAGTACGCTGATGACACCCAGATATAGTTCTCCATGACCAGATCATCGTCTCAGACTTCAGATGGCGTCTCTCCTCTCAATGACTGTCTCAGAGCGGTAATGGATTGGATGAGGAAAAACAGATTGAAGTTGAATCCAGACAAAACGGAGGTACTCACGGTTGCAGGCCCGAAACCAGATTTGGGTCTCCTCTAAGGACTGTGTTCACAGTCTGATGGTTCTCCTAGATTCGTCGCTTCACATGACTAGTCAGGTGAATGCGGCGGTCAGGAGTGCCTGTTATCAGCTTCAGCTGATATGCCAACTGCGCTCTTATCTGGATGTGAGGTACCTGGAAGCAGTGGTACATGCCCTGGTAACCTCACGCCTGGACTACTGTAACGCGCTCTACATGGGGCTACCCTTGTGCCTAACCCGGAAACTACAACTGGTACAAATATATGGCAGCCAGGCTAATTACTGGAACATCAAGGAGGGAGCACATAACACCTGTGCTCAAATCCCTCCACTGGCTGCCGATTAGTTTCTGGGCGCAGTACAAGGTGTTGGTTTTGACCTTTAAAGCCATACATGGCTTAGGTCCATCTTATCTTAGGGACCGCCTCTTCCCATATGATCCCCCCCCCACGCCCTGCAGTCCTCTGGGAGGAATCTGTTACAGCCAATAAAGACCAGGCTGTCTCAGACCTCCCAGAGGGCCTTTTCTGCCACTGCCTCAAGACTATGGAATAGCCTGCCGGATGAGATCCATCTGATTACTACACTTGCTGCTTTTAAGAAAGCGGTAAAGACGGATCTCTTCCGACAGGCCTTCCCAGAATAACACCTGCTGTAAGGAGATGAGCTCTAATTTCTCCAGTTGGCACAGCTGATCCTTCGTTTTATTATATTGTTCTAATGTATTGCTTTGTTTTAACTCTTTTCTGATTTAATCTTGTTTTAAGGGGTGGGAGGGTAGATTATGGGAGGAGGGAATGCTTTAACTTGTCATGTTTAAATGCTGTAACCCGCCTCGATTGCCATGCAGAGAGGCGGGCTATAAATAAAACTTATTATTATTATTTCCTGACTAGATTCCTGGCCTCAGGAGTTTGCCCGGCTCTACCTCTTCCATTTTCTGGCTCTCGTCTCTGCTCTGCTTTGTTTATGGTTCTTGTACTTACCTTATTTTTATCTTGTGTTGTTTTTAGGTTAATATCTTTTAGCAGATGTGTAGTTTAATACTTTTTTAGGGGGGAATGGGGTGTTTACCCTGTATTTATGTATGGAATTTTAATTGTTGTAAGCCGCCCCGATTGTTCGACAGAGGGGCGGGATGATATTATTATTATTATTATTATTATTATTATTATTATTATTATTATTATTATTATTTCAACTTGATATCTACCAAGAACAAGAATATTCAGGTCTTACCAAAAGGAAATTCTGGTAGATCAATGAAACCCTGTTTTCCACAGTCAGGAGTATGAAAAGCAAGTGGTTGTGACATCAAATGTGCTTTTACTTTAGCAGCAGCCAAGCCTTCTTTCATGAGTTTCACAGTTTTGAGGCAAGTGGCTGGATCAAAATGGCAGTTTACTCCAACAATAGAAGCTCCTAAAGAATAAGAAGAAAAATCTTCCATAATGTCTAGATTCTTTAAGAAATGTCAAACTACATCCTCTGCATGCACTCAAAACACTCGCCATCTCACAGTTCATCTGCATAAGCTGACTAGACTGGTAATTAATTCTTATCTTAAACATTGGTGATATGACAGCATCCTCCTATACCTCTGAGGCAGCAGGCTAGTTTAGAGGACTTAGGACACATTGCTCAGAATCCTATTCTTGAGCAGAGTAAACCCACTGAATCAACTACATTTACTTACATGTTCTAGTGATTCAATGATTCTAGTCTAGTCAGAACTAACTAACAGGATTCCTGCCTTTGCACAGTAATATGAAATGAAGTGAAACTGCTTATGAGGTCAGAAAGAACAGCCAGGAGGTTGTTGTCATCAATGCTCCTGCCAGCTCCTATAGCTTGGGGCAGCTGCCTCATGTGCCTAATGGTAGGATTGGCTCTATCATTTTTTTCCTTTGATTTACCTAAGTATAGCTTATGTACTCTTTCAGCTCATTTTATGTTGCTAATATTTTTCATCATGTATCAATGGATAGGTGAAATAGAGAATCTTACCAGCTTTTACAAGTCGAACAGCACATTCTCCAGGTGCTATACCATGCATGTCTCCTTCTGGACCAATGCACAAGGTAGCTGCAATGGGCAGCCCAGATTCCTTTAAGGTCTCAACTGCCCACACAGCTTCTTCAACATGTTCAAAATACTAAAAGTTTTTTTTTAAAAAAAAAACATAAGAGTCAGTGGGTTGCCAGAAATATAGATGAAGGGGTCACTAAAATCCAAGTCTAAATATCTTAAAACATTCAAACCATTTCTTTGGGGAAACTGTTTTCAATCTTACTCTTTTGAGTAAGTCACAATATGTTTAAATATGGATTGGTTTCAATAATTTATAATAAATCACAGTAAGTGTTGTTGAATGTACTGGCAACAAGGCAAAAATGAAGATACTGGGTTCAGTGTTCAGTACCTCTGGTGCTGAGCAAGGGGGTAGGGAGACATAGTAGCAGATATACTCAAAATGATCTTATACTCTGGAACAAGGCAAATGCAATCCAGACTTTTTGCAAATGGAACTTGCTTGTTCACTGAAGTCTTTCCACCCCTGTCCCCCATTGCAGCCCCATGCATAGCACAAAAAAGTCCTTCTCCCACACAATTTTCATAGATTCCTATTTCCTCCACTCCCATTCCATATTCCAGAACTTTTCCAAAAATCCCTCAGTCCACAGAACACACTTAACTGAGAATACAAGGTCCTGTAAACCATTGTGTGAACAGCCTTTACAGAGACTCTGGTTTTGGTAAAGTAAAGGTATTCCCCATTGACAAGGTTGTCAAGTTGTGTCTGATCATAGGGGATGGTGCTCATCTCTGTTACTAAGCCAAAGAAACAGCATTGTCAGAGACTACTCTGTGATCATGTGGCCAGTATGATTGCACAGAATGCTGTTTACCTTCCCACCAAAGTGGTACCTATTTACCTGCTTCCATTTACATGCTTTCAAACTGCTAGGCTGGCAGAAGCTGGGACTAGTGATAGGAGCTCACCCCATCAAGCAGCACCCAGGCCTCAAACTGCCAACCTGCCTATCTTGCAACCAATAGAGTCAGCGTCTTAACAGCTCTAGAATTTTAAACTTTAGTGTTCATTTATATAATGCATGTAAAGCATTTATGTACCACCTTTCAGCCCATCAGGGTCCCCATAGTCATGTACAACAGACAATGAAAACATTAAATACATGAATAAAAACATTTAAAAACAAGTTTGCATACTTCTTAAGAAGTAATTCTAGACAGTTACAATAGTCAGAGCAGTTTCAAGGGTCAATAGCTATGTGAAACAACTTCGTCTCAGCTGCCCACCAGAAACTCAAAGGGATGAGGCCAGCCAGACTTCCCTTGAAGAGAAGTTCCACAGTCAAGTTCTATCATTCTTTCAAAAGAAAGCCCTGTCATATGCACCCATACCATTCTAAAATGCAAAGATATACAACTCAGAACAAAAGTTAGAATCATACAAGCCATAGTATTCCCTATTACCATGTATGGATGTGAGAGCTGGACAATTAAGAAAGATGATAGGAAGAAAATCAATGCATTTGAAATTGATTGTGGGGTTGATTGGTGTAAATTGTAGGGGTGATGAAGAAATCTGATGTTTGATGTTATTCTGTTTTCCTTTTTAGGGAAATGGTATCCATTGCATTGCATTTATATTACTGTAATCACATGATATTTTCTTTTCTTTTTATATGTATTTTTCTTCATTCTTCATTTTAATTTTATGGAACTCTTTGAATTTTATTCTGCTATATTTCTTTTTGAAATGGCCAACGGGCTAATCAATAAAAAAGATTGACTGAAATATGGTGCTAGAGAAGAGTGCTGAGGATCCCATGAACAGCCAAAAGGGCAAACAAGTGGGTCCTAGAGCAGATCAAGCCAGAAATATCCCTAGAAGCCAAGATGACAAGACTTAGACTGTCATACTTTGGACACTTCATGAGAAGGGAGGACTCTTTGGAAAAGACAATAATGCTGAGAAAGGTGGAGGGAAGTAGGAAGAGAGAAGACCACATGCCAGATGGATGGACTCTATTAAGGCAGTCACAGGTATGGGGCTGCAGGAATTAAGCAGAACAATGGAGGACAGAGGGTCTTGGAGATGTCTCATTCATAGGGCCGCCATGAGTCAAGATCAACTTGAGGGCAGTTAACAACAACAACAACGCACCCATCAACCTAGCATTATGCAGTGTCTGCCCTGACAATCTCAAATACTGGGTAGGCCTATATGGAAAGAGCTGATCTTCCCAATACCTTGGCCTCATGCCATTCAGGACTTTGTAGTTCAAAATCCGAAATCAGTCATGTTCCTGCAAGGCAAATATGGTCTTTAAAATGCACACCCAACAGCATTTTGCAATAGCTGTAGCTTCCAAATATTTCTCAAAATAGCCATGAAGTGCATTACTGAGCGGGAATTAAGACGTTTCTAGGAAACAACACAGCTAGTGTACCTCCTGAAGCTGGACAACAGCACTTTTGGACATAGCAACAACCTGGTCTTCAGAAGCAATGCTCCTGAAGACTCCCAGGCTACAAATGTTCTTTCAGAGGGAGTGTAACTCTATTCAGAAAGGCTGTAATCCGACCACCAAGTTAGGTTTTCTACTGACCAATAGAACAACCTTGTTTAGATTGAGTCTCAGTTTACTCACTCACATCTAATCCATCACTGTATCCAGACAATTCAGAATTTAGGCAGTTTGCTTGGCTTCAAGTGTAAACGAGAGACATAAAAGATAGTGGACAGTACTGAGCACTGTGGAGTTCACAGGTTAGTGGGCTAGAGACTGAACAAATCCCATATGTCCACTTTCTAGGAACATTAAGCCCAAAAAGAGTGGAATAATGATGCCCCCAAGTCGATAGTATCAAATGCTGCCAAGCAAGCCAGCAGAACCAACAAAGATGTACTCTCTCTTTCCAGTTCCCAGTATGTGTCATCCATCAAGGCTTTTTTCTGTCCAATAATGAGCCTTGAACCCAGATTAGAATGGATCTCAATAATCCATTTCAACGAAGAATGGCGAGAGTTGTGTTGCTACCACACACTCCAAGACCATATTTTTTGAAAGAGCTGATAATTACCTAAGATGGTGGGTTCAGTGATGGTTTCTTCAACATGCATGTATGCATACACGTATATGTATACACACATACACATTTATAGTAAAGAAAATACTCAATATACTATTTTATGGTAAGCAGTCCACTTATTTTCCTTTATTAATGGTTTCTGATGCACCAAATCAGACACACTTCATTGTTCCAGTGATTACACTTATCATTTCTTTCATAATTTAACTCACCTCTGCAATTAAGAAATCCACATTCTTTTTCATAAAAACTTCTAGCTGCTTTCGAAATATTGATTTAACTTCAGCTTCACTTTTACTGCTTAAATATGAAGGTGTTTGACTGACGCCTCCAGCCACCAAAGCATCTCCTTCTTCAGCCACTTCTTTTGCAATATCACATGCAGCCTCATTCACTTTCTGGCACTAAAAGAAAAAAAATTGTACTGATTTACATGGGGAAAAATAAAATCTACACATTATTCATATAAGATGCTTCATTTTAAAAATTCAATTAGCAGAAAATTTCACAAAATCATGATTCTCAACAGTGTACAATGCAAACAGCTTCACTGAGAATGGTCCAACTTATCTGAGCAGACAGAACACTTCAACCTCCGAAGAATGCAGACTGGGTGCTATGACAAGAAGCTAGCCACTTTCCCATCATGGCTAATATGTGGCCAAGAGAAACTAACTACATGGATCCATGAGATGCCAGTTTCAAATAAAATATTGCTTTGGACATTTTAGAAAGCTCCTGGTTATGAATGAGAAAGAGAGAGAACCATTCCCAGAACCAATCTGTCTAGTATTAACTAGTCACAAATACTCCATTTTGAGGCAAGATGCATGAACACATGACAGCACTACAGATTATCTGGACCATTTCATTCTGTTTTCTGTCATGGGTTCAGCAATATACCAGAAAATAACTAGGATACTGCAATCCTCTTAATTCTTGAGTCACAATTTTGAGAGATAAACAAGGTCATTGTCATCCTCCTGGCCTTCTCAACCACAGTAGCATTCTTTCAGAACACATATCTGATTTGTGAACTAGAAATATTTCATTGCATTGGTTTCATTTCTATCTGCATGAAGACTTCAAGAGGTGATCTTGGGAAACACCTGCTCCATCTATGACATTTATATTTTGGAATGTGACACAGTTCTGTCAACTACCATGTTATTTAATACCTACATGAAATGGCTGGAAAGAAGTTGTTCAGAGACTTGATATGTACTTTCTTCAGTATGCTGAGAAATGTGTGGCTCCATTTTTCTTTGCTTCTTATCTAAATATGGCAGTGGGTACTCTGACAAGGTACCTGGAAATCAGTACCAGGAAGTATTCTTGATATGCCATAAACTCTCCTTTAGCAATCTGATTTACAACGTGGGAGTGGTACTGGTCCCAGTTCTAGACCAACTTTCTTGAATTTTGGGGAGCTATATTCCTGTAGAAAAGTTTTTGCCAGCAACATCCATAGTAAGTAACTTCTAGTTTAGATTACTACAATACATTGAATGTCCCTGCTGTCTGATAGCAAAAGTCATAAATATGAACAACAATTTTAAAGCTGGGCACATCTCACATCTGAGGTAGAAGTCACAGAGGGTACAAGAAACTATGTAGGTGGCCTCTGAGTACGATTCTATGTATATATAGCAAGTACATTTCTATACTGCTTATCAGTGCACTTAAGCACTCCCTAAGCAGTTTGCAATGTGTAAGCTATTTGCCCTCAACAAGCTGGGTACTCATTTTAGCAACCTCGGAAGGATGCAAGCCTGAGCTGAGTCTGAGCTCTTGGCTGGTATTGAACTCACAACCTTGGGTTTTGTGGGGTTTTCAGGCTATAAGGCTGTGTTCTAGAAGAATTTATTTGTGACGTTTTGCCTACATCTGTGGCTGGCATCTTCAGAGAATGACAGCATGGAGGTGTGTGGGTATATATACTGTGTGACCCTACCCCACACACCTCCATGCTGCCATTCTCTGAAGATGCTGCCACAGATGCAGGCAAATTGTCAGGAATAAATTCTTCTAGAACATGGCCTCATAGCCCAAAAAGCACACAAAAAACTATGGATGCTGGCCATGAAAGCCTTTGACTCCACATCACAACCTTTATGAGTGAGTGGTTGCAGTACAGGTATTTAACCACTGCACCACCAGGGCTCCTATGTACAATCATGATATTTTAAATCAGGGAAGGAATCTAGTTCAGCCTACTGTTCAGTGCAACTACATGCCCTCAAGATATATTCTCATTCAACTTCTGCATAAATATCTTCTACTTACAGGAGTTTATTGGTTCCCAAGGCAGACTGTTCCAATGTCATATAACACTTACCAATAGGAAGGTTCCCCTAATGTTTGGACAAATCTGTCTGATTTTAAGTAACACAAACTAGTTCTAGTCCTGTCTAGTCTAGGACTCTTAACAGCCGTCTGGGCACAGACTGAGAGGTGGAGGACTCAGGGGAAGAAGACATTGGTCTCACCCGAGCTGGATAAGCTTGGCACATCTGAGCTGGCCAGACACAACATATCTAAACCAGAGATCCCCATGCCCATGACAATCTTGGCATCTCCTTCACCTGACCCTAGCTCTGGGACAGGCTGTTCTCATCCAGAAGTGCCATGTTCCCAGAAGGCTATATGCTGATGCCAGCAAGAAGTCCTGGAGAGAGGAGGAAATGCCAGGCTTCAGGCCAGGCACTTCTCCCTTTTCAGGAACAACTGAATAGGAAGGGATGGAGTTCTGGGCCAGCAACATAGTAGACTTCTGTTCAGCCCTGGCTCATGTTGGAGCAAGGTGATTACTGAGAGATATTCTTGGTGGTGCCTGGCCTACTGTTGGCTTTCTAGACCAGCTTGATTGTGATGCCTCTGAAACAAAAAAGGACCAGTTTGATCCACCTTCTAGGTAACATCCCTTCAGATAATTGAAGACACAGTTATGTCTCTCCTTCTCTTCTCCTGGCTAAATATACACAGCAATTTCAACCAGTCCTTATAGTACCTGGATTTCAGATAGCTATTGATGATGTCTTCTAGTCAGTGTTTGGCTTCCCATGCCTGAAACCAGTTACACCAGTTTCAAGATTAACTAAATGCAGCCTTTAATTCAAGTCCATTTAGAGAGACATGGATTTAAATTCCATACAGCAAACAAAAAAGATATGAAGTCACAATCCTGGATTTTCAACAAAATGGGTGACCAATCTCATTCCTCTTCAGCCAGCTGCAGAAATGCAGTTTGAACATGTGTGGCCTGGTTGTTTCCTTCCCTCCCATTAGCCAGCAAACAGTCATGGAAGCATCCCTGGATTTGACAACTGGGGGGGAGGGGTATGTTGTGCAGAGAGCTAGTAAATAGGTCCTTCAACAACACAGAAAAGGATACATATACATGTAACTCTGAAGTATGTATACATTTACCACCAGCAGGATCCCAGCACACAAGAGTTAAAATATTAGGATTAAATTCAATGTAATTTCAACCAAATCAAATGTCAGCTCAATCAATTTTTAACTGAAGTTTGGAGCTGCCTGATCTGTATTTTAAAAATTGATTTTTAATTACCTAAATTGTGTGACTTTTCCATTCCTGCTTCATAGATTTCATATCCATGATAGAGCAGGACATGCCAGGATGACTACAAAGCATTGAGGAAGGAGATGCAAAAGCTCAGGATGTAACTGTGGTTCTTCTCAAACCTTCCTGCCCAGAAAAAAAGAAGAAGCTGGAACCATCCCTATTCGAAAGAATGTCTGGCTAAACCTTCATTATTATTTGCATGAATGGCTATTGGGGATTTGCCTTCTTTGAACGTTGCACCATTGACTCTTAGGAAACATTACTGGCTAATGTTAAAATGTGTTTTGCAAAGACTGGAGAAGAAAATCTTTTGGTATTGCCTTTAGCAGGCTGGTAAAAGAGACTGTAAATGTTAATCGACACTGGACATATTATATTTTTGCAGTGGAATTTCCAGGTTTATGTGGTGCATCCTTCCTGTTGTACCAGCACCAATTTAAACTGTGAAGAAGTTAATGACCAACTGTGAATTCTAATACAGATTTATTTAAAAATGGAATAGAAAGCAGAAAAGTTTTAATGTAGAATCATTCTAATTTTGCTTTCTTGATGTTGATTTCATATTGATTTCTGGAACAAATCAAAACAGAGATGTAGATATATTATGGCAATTTTATCATAGAACTGTGAAGTATCATAGTATGAAGATTTTGGGGCTTGAGAAGTAGAGCTATGCAAATGTGCGTGTCTCTTCAGAAATAGAGCTTACTTCTGAATAGACACGCTCATTTGCATAGCAAGTCATTGTGAGACTGGAGACTCTTATTGTATATAAGGACAAAATGTAGATGTAGATATACTTCTAAGAGATCATATTTGATTAAAGGAAAGGGGTTCAGATTGTTTCTATATATGATGATTTTTGATATCTAGTAGGAATAGCACTTGAAACTCTTACGGTAGATAGGATTAATTTCCAACTCTAAGGAGACAAAAAAGGACTAGGAAGGAAGAACTTTATACATTTGTGTTGGTGCAAATAAGATGCAAGGATACCTTTTTCTGTTTGGGGTTCAAAATATTTCCTATAAGTAATTCATACCACTCATTACATTAATTCTTTATACCTCTACTTCCTGTCCTTGTTCCCAACCTGATGCTGTTCTGACACACTTTTTTGCTCTTTATTAGGCCTCCTTCGGAGATCCCAGTCAAGGATTACACACAGCCACAATCTCATGGTATGAAATCAATTAGTTGCTTTGTGTCCCTCATGGCAAATACGATGCATTCCAGCTGGTCACATATGTATTTCCAGCCAACTGCAACCTGGGAGCAAACCAGGTTTACTCACAGAAATATTTCAATTGCTTTTGCAGTGATCCCTAATAACCAAAGAATTTTTCAGTGCTGATTAAAGTGTCTTTCTCCTGTCTCCCTTGGCTCATTCTTCTTAGTAAGTTACTAGCATTTTGTAAAAGGAGATTTAAAAATTAATAGAGGAAAACATTTATGAAGGTATTAAATGTTTTAAATACACCTAAAATATGAAAGGCAATCATATTTTCTCCCTATAATGCATGATGCCACAGTATCTCTGAATAGGGACCAAAGGACAAACAGTATTCCAACTTTATTCTCTGGGTGAAAAATAGTTGCTAAGCATAATCCAATACTTTTACAATATTTCTCCTTTGCTATCTATTAGCTATTATTATTTCACAACATAACTTTTCATAAGGAAATACAAGCTATACCTTTCACTGATAATTAATCAAATTAGGCCTTAGCAACATCTTTTCTTGAATAATAAATAGCATGAAAGTGATTTTCAAGAAGTAACTACAGTAAAATCAACCATAGCTTTCAGATACCCCTGGAGTTTTAGACTGTAATCCATGCAGCGTCCCTATTGCATTATTTCAGTATACTAAATCATGGTATGTTTCATTTGAATCTTCATGGCTGCATTTTTAATAAATCAGTTATGGCTGATTTATGCTACAATCATAAATCTGCCTTTTTGTCAAAAATATTAATAAAAAGTAGTTGAAACTACTCACAGAAATTTTCTCAGCTACATAGTTTCCCCTGTTCTCTAATTTGTCATCACTGGCATAAAAGGTGAATGTCTGTAAAACATTTGCTCCAGCCCTTAGGAATTCTCGATGCAGCTGACGAACTGCAAAATATTTAAACAAAATGAAGGTTCAAATGTAATGTTAGCATTGCATCAGCAACTCCTCTTACATTGCATTTTCTTAATATGGATATTATTTACTAATCATCATTATTTACTTAATATTGTACTGTTAAAAAAAGAAACAGCACATTATTTTCTTTGCTTGAGAGTAGTTCATGACTAACGTAGAAGGTATGTGAAACTGGTAAACTATCTGATATGTACATCCACACAGACAAGTCAGCACGGTTGAATCTGAACCAGGAAGTTACATACTCCAAGTTCGCTTCTATAAACAGAAGGGGCTTGGGCAAGCACAAATCACTTTCTATTTACTACTACTTAACTAGTGTTGTTTTACTATGTTTTCACATATTATTGTGAAAACTATGAACAAGCAGGCTTAATATGATGCTATGAAAAACCTCTGGTGAAAGCCAGTTTTCTGCTGATAGAATTGGATCAACGGAACTGGAAGGAAGAAATCCCCTCTCTCCCCTGCATCACCTTAACATTTTCCCCACATTGTTGAGGAACCATCTGAGAAACCATATTTTGGAGGTGGGGAGGAGTGCCAGGGGCTTTGGAGGGGAGAAAATAATATGTCTCATTGTATAAGTTCACACAAGCTTTCAAAACAGTGGCTTCCAGCCACTGTAAATTTATATGAAGCTACAAAAGGAAGGCATAACCTTCTGTATTCTTAGGGTGCTTCCAGATAGAGGGCTCCGCATGGTACCAATTAGAAGGCACTTTTTTTTCTCCATTTAAAAAAGAAGTGTAAAAACCTGGAGGAGTCACAAATAGAGGAAAATGTAATGGGAAACCCTTGTAAATTTCAGAGATTCAAGTAGGGTAAGTAGCATAAAATGGTAAAAGCCTATCTAAAATTGCTCTAAGTCTCTATTTCAATTTAGTTTTTTTCAAGACACTTATCTGCCTAGCAGGGCACTGTTACATGTACAGTAGACTACTGATGGTATAATTTACAAAACATTTCTGCTACCTGAAATAAAAGGAACTCGTTTCTAAGTACACTTATTTACAATTATGAAGTTGAAATAGTTCCCTTGAACTGTACTGCATGATTACACAATGCAGCCGATGTCACCTATTTCACAATAAACCTAACCAAGAGGACAGACTAGGTTGCTTAAATTTAAGACTCTTGATGCAGTTTCAAGGTCATTCTGACATTTTCTCTTTATCTTAAACATACAAGTCTTGATCCATAAAAATGTCACTTAATGATTTAAGATCATATCTGTTTCACTCTGTTTGCGTGATATTTCTGCAAGCCTTTTGTAAAATATGTGTTTATTATCTTTTCAAATGAATTGGACTCCTAACTTTGAAGAAGATCAAAGCGCACCTACCATTTGACAGCATAATAAACAGAGAATACCTAAGCTAGTATGAATGCTTTGTTACTACAGTAGATGCTTTGTTACTGTTACATCCTTTACTTCCTTCTCTTTGAAAAAGCTATATCTCTATGGCCACAGATTCCTTCTGATATGGGACAAAACACAGTATGTTTTAAGGTCTTATATTAAGGTATTCCTGAAATTGAAAACAAAAAGTAAAATAAAATCACAGAAATTTAAGGATAAAGTAATACTTCTGTATAAACAGATTCACTTGGATGCAGACCCATTGAATCAATGAAACTTACAAAACATACCCATTGATTCAGTGGGTCTACTTTAGCTTAGACTAGCTACTGTATTGAAGCCACTGTGCTAACAACTGAGCTAAAGTGTGGCCCACTGAAATAAATGAACTTGAGACAAATGACAAGACATAATAGGATTGTGTTATATGTGGATTCAATATGAAATAAATACCATTGTATTCAATGAAACTAGTAACTCTGTTCAGGAACGTACTCCAAAAATACAATCTTATGTATGTCTATTCAAAAATAAACCCCACTAGACTGAATTGAATTTACTCTCAGGGCAAGGACTATAGGATTATAGCCTTAATCATGACTAACTTTAGCTGAATTGGGGTCAGCATGTTCATTCTCCAATTGGATAATTTTATGTAATTGATAACACACATATTACAGATTAGACCAACCTGCTTCTGGGTGTTCTACTGTAGCTTCTGGAGTCCATGGTCCAGCTTTTACATAACCTCTCTTTTCAAGAGCAAAGACAAATCCTCCATCACCAATCACAATTTCTCCTGCATCTAAACGTTCCAGAATACCCTAGAACAATAACAGTAAGACAAAAACAACAACATGTATAAACATTTGCATAAGAGATTATAATATTAACTGCAATCTAAAGCAAAATCCAAGCAATAGCTTAAATATGATTTGTGAATCCCAACTACAGCAGATCCACTGATTCAATGAGAACTTGGTAAATACATCTGTAAATTGCATTAAATCTGTGGGACTACTTAGTTGGGAGTCTTGGGATTAGCAAGATTAATTGAATTAGACTAATGTTATGTTACTGTCTTCATTATAAAGACAAATTCCTTAAAACTACACCAGTCTATGTGATGTCTGTCATATGAATCCTGACAATTATTACCATAACACAGCTAACTCTGCATTTCCTAATAATTACAATGTTGCTACTCAAATTGTAATCTTTGGAGGGCATAGATTAGTTTGCTAATATATAACAGGTCCTCCAGACAAGTAAATGTTGCTGTTGGCTGGGATGTCCCAGACCATTCAGTGGCAATTCCCAGCAGCACAACTCTATTCTCATCTAGAGGGTGTTTTT
>CM034703.1:39254331-39282215 GCA_020142125.1 Phrynosoma platyrhinos
CTCATCCGGCAGGCCATTCCAAAGTCTGGGAGCGGTTGCGGAGAAGGATGGTAAACACCCTTATGCCAACCCTCTCTGCCATTGGTCCCTCTCCTCCAGTATGATGTGATTCAGATCCATCATTCCCACTTGTTGAACACACTTCAGAATCGTTTCCCCCCCCCCCAAAAAAAAGAACTGCAAAATTATCCATCTTCAGAAAGAGTGGGGTTTTTTGCATTTGCCTCGCTTCATTGCGATTGAAACTGAGTGCAGTCGGTTTGGAACCAGTTTCAAGTGGGAACGAGGGACATATAATCTGATCAGCAAATTGCTTTAAATTATAGTGGGAATGAGCCCTTAGATTCAGATTTGTCCCCATGGACAGAAGGGTTCCTTCTGTTATGCAGAGGGCTTCTCCTATTCACAGAGGGAACTGAAATTCAGACATGGGTGAATTCCTTTTGATCCCTGGTGTCTTTGCCAATTGTTTGCTATAAGTCCAAATTGCATATCCTCCAGTGCTCAAGAGGTGAAAATTGAGACACACATAGACAGGCAACATCAGAGTGTGGTCAAGATTGCAACATTTTTAAATCAGAAATAATAAACAAGCTAAGAGAGGCTGTGGAAGTTTGCTTTTACCTGAGTCTACAGGAAAGGGCAAGAGTCCACTCTTTCCTCTCTTCCTCCTGCTGAATTAACTGAGTGTAAACAACTTTTGCACTTTGGACACAGTTTGCTGTAATTGAAGTAAGCTGAAGACAAAGGGAACGTGGGAGGACTAAAGAGAAACTGGGACATTTTAAAAGCAGCTGGAAAAGTGGGATTAATTGGGACAGCCCATGCCAAATCAGGACAGTCAACTGTCAAGCAATAGTTAGTGCCTTCCCTTCAAATGATGATTTGTAATCAGTCTCTATTAAATTTGCCAACTTGTTTTGAAATTAGCACAAATCATTATTTGTTATCAGATATGAAACTATTGCCAAAACACACAGGCCAAATAAAGCACTTTCTGGAAGCTTTGTGAGCATGACATTCAAACAACGTATGCCCCCAAACTTCCTAGAAATTGCTCCAGGGCCACCTAAGGTGTCCCAAAGCTGGCCCAAAAGGAGTGACAAAAAGCCGCTCCTCCTGGTGGCCCATTCAAGACTGTGGAGTCCATTTGCTGTGGTCCTGGAGCAATCAGGGTTGGAGTGGCCTCTGGCTGTTCCTTTTGCCTCATTTGCTTCCCCCCTAAGAAAAGGGTGCAATTCTCCATGTGATGACAATGGTAGATGGGTGAACATGTGCACTTACAGCACAGAACATTCCTGAGCTCTAAGCCATGAACTGAGCAACTGGATGAGGGGAAAAGGTAAGCTGCTCTTTAATAAATCCACTGTGCTTTCAGTTAGCAATATTAACTTAGCACACTAGGGCTAGGTTGAAAACTCACAGTAAATTATTATTCATTTTGGAGAGGAGGATATGAAAGGAAGGAAGAAGATTGGCTGTGAGTGTTGGCAACGTACACTCATCCTAGTTGTATTTACCCAGGCTGACTCACGGCATTAATCAATACCACCTCTAAATGTTCCTTTTGGTTGAACATTGAAACTTGACTTTGGTTTAATAAGTTAACAAAATAGTGAAGAGATATGACACAATAGTAAAATTCTTCTAATTGAAAGGTAGATAAGAAAATGTACAAAATACACATAACAGCGAGACTACAAAGAGGTTTTAGTATATGCAAAAATGAATATTTGCCAAATGCTGAAAAACGCTATGTATGTTTACATAGAAATAAGTTCCATTATGTTCAGTGAAGCTTAATTCTTTTATAAGTGTGTTTAGGATTGCAGCCCTAAGTCTCAAACTGTGTTCGATAAGTATAAACTATATTGCACAGTATATTTGAATTAGGTATTTTGAAGCTACTTCATATATTGCTTTTTTTTATGCAGAGATTACTCTTTATGCTGTGGATAAAACTAATATACATTGTGAAGCATCCAGTTTTTCTGTCAATCTTTCTGCAATATAAAATGGGTTGGATCCAAACTTCTGCTCAGCAGATTTCTGCTGGAGCAGGGGATTAGAATGGTGAATTTCAATGACTTCTCATTCTATTGCCTCCCCACAGCTCTTTCCCATGCTCTTCCAGTTTCTATCTTATTTTATAACATTACACTGTGCTATTTACTCTGAAAAAAGTTTGTACCTTTCATTTCCAAGTATTCTGCTGCTGTTCTGATACTTGCATGGCTGCACATTCTGTGTTCCTAGGTTTCTGGGCTCATGAAATAGGCAAAATGATTGGATTGCATCATCCACTCATACCAGTTCACCACCAGTATGTCGTCACTGCAAGTATCCCTGAAGTGAAAGTCCTGAAAAAGGAACTGCCTGTGCTTCGAGACTTAGAAGGATCATACTATCTAAGACAAGAAAGGGATGGGCTTTTATTTGGCCCATATGAAAGCCCAGAAAAAATGAAACTCCAAGAATCCTGGGTAACAGATGGAGTACCACCAGGTAATTTTACTTCAAAAATCAAAATAAAAATCTTGGACTGTGATTATATATTGTATTCCCAACCTTCTTTATGTGGACCATTACACTTTCACTGACAGCTTCTGCATAACCACATAAGCAAGAGATTTCAATCATTTTTGACATTGTTTGGCATAGTCCTAAGGACACATGTCTTTGGAGATATTTTACTTCTATTCCTTCAACAAACCACACTGAACCTAGGAGTGAAACGAATCAAGAGGCTACAAAACGGATGGATACAAAATGGATGGGCTATAACACCATTGGAAACAGCTTTCTCTGTGTGTCCATTTCTTCCCTCCAGTCAGATGATGATTCTGGGATGGGCCTGATTCTGACCATACAGGGTGCCCAAGGCATTCAGTTGGCTGTATTGCCCTGTGCTATACTATTAGTTAACTTTTTCATGATCTAGATAGCATCTGACATTTAATATTTAATATTTTTCAAGAAACAAAGTGAACAGCTTCATCGTGGAAACCTTTTTTCTGCGTGCTCTCTCAATTATCTCATTTTTTCCTCTCTGATCTGTTTTACTTCCCTCTGTTGATCACTCAGTCCAGTGGTCCAAAGATTGCTGGTGGGGAACTAGTGTCCTACTGTTTGTCCTATTGATATTTATAAGTAACAACTATATATGTAGATTGCATACACATATCCAGAAAAAAATCCTTCTGGTATTTTGATCACATTCCTGTATAATTTAGCTCCCTTCAGTTTAAACTATTACAGTGAACAAGTAGTAAAATATAGTAAAATCAGAAAATTTTAGAGCATACTGTTATCAAACATATAAGTCAAGTGTTTTTCTAGGTTTTGGCAAGGAGCTTTTCGAATCTGATTTGGACCGAATAATGGATCATGTTGAGGCAGCAATGGAAATGGTTCCAGTCCTGAAACAAGCAGACATAATCAATGTTGTTGCTGGTCCTATAACATATTCTCCAGATATTTTACCTATGGTGGGACCTCATCAGAGTGTTCAAAATTACTGGGTGGCTATTGGGTTTGGGTAAGTGAAATGATCCTTTGAGTAAGGTTTTTGTCTATCAATCTTTATAAGTTTATTAACATTACATGGTTATTCTTGTGTGTCTCTTTTGACTGTGGAAGAGAATGGGTATATCCCTACACTTGACCTGCTGTTTTTTTCAGAAAGTGAGTCTGAAGAGTTGAGGAAAATAATAGTGAGGAAAGATTACATTATAATGTTAATTAAAATCCACTGAGTGACTTAGGCAAGTCACATGCTCTCAGCCTCAGAGAAGGGCAAAGGCAGATCCCCTTCTGAATAGATCTTGCCAAGCAAAACCCATTATAGGTTTGCCTTAGAGTTGCTATAATTTGGAAATGACCTAAAGGTATGCAATAACAATCACACAGACCAACTTTTAAAATCTTTTTCACAGCAAGTACATAAGCTTATTGATGATCCCATTTTATAGATGAGCGCTGATAAGGAAGACAGTCCATAGGGATTATGCTGTGTAGAAGGTTTCTAGAAATGGATTTCCTATGTAGAAGGGATTTCTTTGGAGGAAACTGCAAGTATCCAGCATGTCTTGTCATGTGTACTCCAATGCATCTATAAAGTATATATGTAGTGGAATAGTAGCAGCTTCCTATTGTATGAATACCTGGAACATAGACACATAGTTTTTTTTTACTAATGTGATAAATTACAGCTGTGACTTTTGTTATTTCCTGTGTGGAAATTTGATGACTTTGTAGGACACATAATCCTGTGTGAAATAGACCTTAACCAGTGCCTTGTTTGGGAACTATGCCCAGATTTTTTTAATTGAATTGTAGTGTTCCCAGCTGACCTCTGCTGATGTGGTGAGCTATGCAATAACCAAAAACCAGCTTGCCTGAGTACTACATATTTGACCAATCTTATGTGCTGTTCATTAACAAATTTGAAATACCCAGTTTTGTGCTGAAATGTTACCTGAAATAAATCCATGCGGAAAATATTTATGTCCCCTGTCCTTCCCCTTAGATATGGCATCATCCATGCAGGTGGCATAGGAAAGTACCTTAGTGACTGGATACTCAGTGGTGAGCCACCTTTTGATCTAATAGAATTAGATCCAAATAGATATGGAAAATGGACAACTGTGGAATATACAGCAGCAAAAGCAAGAGAATCTTATGGGTTTAACAATATTGGTAAGAGAGTTGCATATCATTCCTGAATTATTAAAAAATAAAATTGACAGTCAAAAGTTCTAGTGCTATGTTACCCTCTTTTCTTCTTCCAGATTAAGAGAGGACAGGGTTTGGTTATTCCTTACCCTGTCATTTGCATAAGTTACATTGTTCATACACATATAAAAGTATCATCTTTCTTAGGCATGTGAAAAATAATTCTGTGTACATGTGCAATAAATTATTTCTTTTCGTGTGGTTCTTTTCTTTTAATCTTTTGTAGTTGGTTATCCAAAAGAAGAAAGATTTGCTGGGAGACCCACAGAAAGAGTCAGTGGGCTTTATGAAATCCTTAAATCCAAATGTTCCATGGGATTCCATGCAGGATGGGAACAACCTCATTGGTTCTACAAACCAGGGGATGAGACTGGATATAAGTAAATGAAAGTTAAATTTATTTTTCTGTTGTACTGAGGCTGCACTCTCTCTTAAAAAACAGGTTCCTAATTTAATGAGGATTCATGGATTTGCCTTTATTGGTGAGGGTGTATGGTAGTTTGGTGTTGTTTATACAGTCACTCCTTCATTCTTGCGGACTTGCAGTTTAAATTTTTGCATATTCCCGGAGGGGTGACCTCGCTTTAAATCAGTGGGGCTTGAATGTTTGCATATCTCTGTTTTCACGGGGAGTGGTGGTGTCTGGAATAGACCCCCATGAAAACGGAAGGCCAACTGTACTAGCTTCATTGGATATGCCAACTACAATCTCTTGCAAAGGGAGATAGAATGGGCATGGTGGCACGGGTGCTCAGAACTGGATTACAACAATATGTTGTATGTTGGGTTGTGCTCGGTACTGCATCTTCTGGGACAGTTTTAAAGGCAGCACCACACAGAATAGCTGTTATCAGATGCTGCCTATTTTCAGTATGAAACACTTTTGCTAGGCAATTATGTTGGCCACCTATTTGGGTCAAATGCAATGTTTTGTTTTTTAGTGCACAGTAATTTCCTCCCTGTTGAGTTAGTTCCCTGCTAATAGATGTTAGGCTTGTAACATCATTACTTAATTGCTGGTTTTTGCTAAAGATATATTTATTACAACAAGTCTTCCATGACTGAAAGGCCAGCTATGGCTTCATTTGTACAATTATGTTAATATGTATGTGTGTGTATATGTGTGTGTGTGTGCTGTTTGATATATTATTATTATTATTATTATTATTATTATTATTATTATGTTGTAATACACATACAGACACACACATACATATCATATTATTATTTGGTATAAGTTGGAAATTACTTGAAGGCACACAGCAACAACAAAGATTCATTTTAATATATATATATATATATATATCACATAAACACACACACACACACATGAAATACTTTTATTGTTGATCACCACTTGAAAATAAATGTCTTAAGTGCAGAGTGGGCTGTGATGTCTTCTGTAAAAACTAAAACCTCCTCCCACCCTGAGGCCTTGCCTCAACAGAACAATACACAGATTTACATGCTAATTTTCATGCTAATTCCCAGCTGACAATGGACCATTAATTAAGGTCTCAGGGTGGGAGGATTTGCGAGGATAGCAGCATATCATGCTGGCTGACAGACTAATCAGCTTTTATGTGGTTTCCTGTTCACCAAAGTCCCCGTAATGGACACTATGGCACTCATCCAACAAATTTTTCCAGAAGACGTCATAACCCTTTTCTAACATTGTTTCACCATAAGCTACTTCCAGTGGGACAATGGAGTCTGTGAGCAGAGAGATGGGATAGCCATCGGAAGCCCACTGAGCTCCATGATCGCAAACTTGTACATTGAACACTTTGAAAGGCAAGACCTGGAAACAACACCAAAAAAGCCCACAACTTGGTTCTAGTATATGGACAACACTTTCACTATTTGGAGCCATGGAGAAGAAGATTTGACCATGTTTTTGAACCATCTGAACAACATCCAATTCACAATGGAAAAAGAAAAGGAAGGAACATTGCCATTCTTGGATATCCTGGTCATCCACAAACCAAAACAACAATCACTCGGTATACAGAAAACCTACACACAGAGACAGATACCTACACAAGAACTCCAGTCATCACCCAGGACAAAAAAGAAGCACAATAAAAACACTGGTAGACAATGCAAAAAGGATCTGTGAACCCCACTTCTTGGAAGATGAACTGAAGCACCTAAACTGGGCCCTACAGGCTAATGATTACTCCAGCTCAGATATCAGAAGAGCAGCCAGACCCAGAAAAAAGCCATTGGAGTGAGGAAAAACAGCCACCCAAAGGGAAGGTATTTTTGCCATATATCAAAGGAGTCACTGATGAGGAAACACAACCTCCAAATGATCTACAGACCAACCAAGAAAATCTAGGAAATGCTGCGCTCAGCGAAGGATAGGAAAGACCCTCTCACAGCCAGAGGAGTTTACTGTATACCATGCAACTGTGAACAAGTCTACATAGGGACCACAAAACACAGTGTTCAAAGGCGAATCAAGGGACACAAGAGACACTGCAGACTGGGCCAACCTGAAAAATCAGCAGTAGCAGAACACATTATAAACCAAACTAGGCACAAAAATGCTATTTGAAAACACTGAAATTCTGGACCATGCCAACAACTGCATCAGAATGCACAAGGAAGCCATTGAAATCTACAAATACCTGGACAATTTCAACAGGAAAGAAGAAACCCTGAAAGTAAACAAAGTTTGGCTACCAGTCCTCAAAAATCAGCATTCAGCAAATGCAAATGAACTTCACCCAGGGTCAGGGTGTTTCCCAGCAGATAAGGGACCATTAATTAAATAGACACTAATCCTCCTCGCATATTCTTCCACCCTGAGGCCTTGCCTCAGCAGAACAATATACAGATTTACATGCTAATTTACATGTTAATTCCCAGCTGATGATTGACCATTAATTAAGGTCTCAGGGTGGGAGGATTTGCGAGGATAGCAGCATATCATGCTGGCAAGCCTACCCCAAGGAATGGTCATCTGTAATGTGCCTATTATGTACCCACCATATATGTATAGGACCATATATGTAGTTGATGATGTTGCAAAAATCATGGTCCCTAATCAGATACAAGCTTCCATTCTTACAATTTTATAGATATTAGTCACATTATAAATAATGACATATGAGTTGCTTAAAGCTAATTGAAAATAGTAGACCATTAGTGTGTTAGTTTTAAATGCGTATAACCATTCTTTTTTTAGGCCTAGTTTTCGACGCACAAACTGGTTTGAACCAGTAGGTCGTGAATATAAACAGGTCATGGAAAAAGTGGGTGTGATTGATCTTACTCCATTTGGCAAGTTTAGCATCAAAGGCAGTGATTCTGTTAAACTTTTGGATCATCTATTTGCAAATGTGATCCCCAAGGTAAATTGAAATTATATTAATCTAGGATCATATTTCCTAAAGTCTGGATGATATATCTTAAAGTCTGGAACAGATCTGACATGTATAGCCCTACTAATGTGAAATCAGAAATGTATTGAATCCAAGGACCAAACTAAATGAGATGTCAATCAGACAAGGAGCAATTGTGTGAATAGCTATTTAAAAATGTGAGGCAATCTGGATTGGGTTCCCTGTACCAGCAGTTTACTTTTTAGAAAGCCAGTCATCATGTGATTGGTGTTTTGTCTAGTATGACCTAAATTCAAATCAGGAATCATATTCACTTCAATGACTGGGGAATCTCGCCCAGTCCTGGCCCCATCTGATGCCCATACAATGAACATAATGTTGGATCAGAGCCCATAGGTCTTGTGTATGTTGGTTTTATGGCATCTATATATCTTAGAACAGAGTTCATTGATCTGTTTTGTAAAAGTGAGATGTAATGCATAGAGGTTTCATACAAACACACTACCTCCAGTTCATGATGGTGAATTAAATAGATAGATATAGGAATAATCCTTACTAAATGTAGATGCTAATCACTTGGAAATTTGTATGGAATACAGCAAATAATATTGTGGTTTGTTATTTCTTTCCTCAAGAACAGCATATAAAAATTAATTGCCAGTGGCTACCTGAAGGAAATCTGTTGATTCTGTGTTATAAATACTTCAACTGTAGTACAAAAAAATAGAACAAAAATTCCCATAGAAATTGACTGGATATGCTTCTGCACCCCTTCTGCTTTCCAGCTTTTGTACAGTAGAAAGAACTTTATTTGCATGAAACATTTGCATGTTACTATGTGATTATTTGTTGCTATTTTTTTCCTATATAGGTTGGTTTCACAAATATAAGTCATATGTTAACCCCAAGAGGCAGAGTCTATGCTGAGCTCACAGTCTCTCATCTGAGGCCAGGGGAATTTTTGTTGGTTACTGGTTCTGGATCAGAGCTTCATGACTTGAGGTCAGTATACATTTTAATTACAGAAATGTTAAAAGCCCTTGAGGTGACAAGAATAGTGGAGGAACTAGTATTCAGGAAAATCAGAAGCTTTGTTTTATGTATACTCTAAAGGCTTTACCTGAAAAAGTGGACAGGAAGAAACAGCAGCAATGACAATGATTAGCACTACCTTTCCACGGCAAGAGGCTGTGTTAATGGTGACACTGCCACTTGTAAGGTCTCCCAAGTCAGACAGCCTTTTGCTGGGAGGCCAGACTAAATGTGCCAAATTCCTACTAAATATGTCATAGAAACCAAAACCAAATATCATACTGAATCAGTTATTGCTAGGGTAAATATAGATGTTGGAGTTTTTGGACATCAAACAAAAAGTAGCCAACAGATCTAAGCATCTTTTGCTAGGCAACCAGAGGAAAAGACTGTGAAGTTACTGGAAAACTAAAGAAATAGATAGCAGCAGAAAATTGACTACTGTATTTTCCAGCGTATAAGACGGGGAAGGGAGCCAATCAGAGGACCAAGGGAAACGGAGAAGGGAGCCAAATGGAGGACCAAGGGAGACGGGGAAGGGAGCCAAGCGGAGGACCAAGGGAGAAGGGGAAGGGAACCAAGTGGAGGACCAAGAGAGAAGGAGAAGGGAGCCAAGCGGAGGACCAAGAGAGAGGGGGAAGGTCCAAAACACACTGCAGAAATAAATGCTAGGGAACATGGGAGCTGTAGTTTGTTGTATTTATAAGTGACAGTTTTCCTGCTAAGCACCTGCATGTCATAAGCATTTGAATTAAAATTACCATATTGAAATCAAATCGGATTTTTTAAAATTTTTATTTGGTGTGTGTTGGAAGAGGAGTCGTCTTATATGGCGAATATATCCTAAACTCTATGTTTTGACTGGAAAAGTTTGGGTCGTCTTATACGCCAGAAAATATGGTAATAATGAGATATTATTATAAAGCATGTCCATCAGTCTGAGGCCACCAAAAGAAAATGTATGTCATTTGGAAAGAAACGTTCCCCCTTTTCTAATGTAAGATAACAGCAATTATGCAACCAATGCTTCATCTGCACTGCACAATTCATGCAGTTTGACAACACTTTAACTCATGACTCCATCCTATGGAATCCTGGGATTTGTAGTTTGTTGTAGCACTAGAGCTCTCTGACATAGAAGGCTAAATAGCTCACAAAACTACAAATCCCAGATTTCTATAGTATCGAGCCACAGTAAATTTAATCTGCATTATTTCTACAGTGCAGATTAGACCCAAGACAACATATTATCCAAAAAGCAATACTGATTTTTTTTTTACTGACCAACAAAATGAATTACAGAGAAAATTATTGGTGAAATTAACACCACTAATTTTTTTTCAAAAGCACCAAAGAAAGAACTGAAATTATCAGATATATCAACTGGACAATTAATTTATTTATTTGATATATATCCCACCTTTCTCCCAATATATGACCCAACATGGTATACAATAAATTAAAACAAAATATCTAAAACTATAGGTGATATAACTTTTTAAAAAGTTTTAAACAATAAAATTAAAACATGAATTTAAATGTTAATAAAACATTAAGTGCACATGCATGCACACACACATATTTGAAAATCAGAACTTAGAAGCAGAAGCATAAATTTGATCATACATTTCTCGCTCAAACCTGTTATTTGGTATATATGCTTGATTGGATTCAAACATAACTGGACAGAAAATCTCAGGAAATTATGAGAGCAAAGACTTTATATCCTTGAAGTGGTGTTGATCTACTACATCTGTTGCATAATATTGCAGGCTGAGGGTTATTACAGATGAAACAAATTGCTAATGAAGATAACAGATAGGTAAAAAGTCAAAGAATGCAAAGAAAAAAATTAATAGATATACATATAGAGAGAGTGTAATGATCACTGAAGAAACAAAAGATGTATATAGTTAGAAAATCACAAGACAATTGCTGCAAAGCTTGCCAAAAGAAATCACTACATGTTCAGTATGTTAAGAGCATAGAGGGAGTAGTTGAGAAAGGAACATCTGGAAATGCTTATAGAACAGGACACTGAAAAAAGAAATGGAGAGACTTATATTTGTTGCTCAAGAACAGGCACTTGAAATGAATTGCACCAAGACAAAATAACTCCAAAAATAACTATGGATAGTAAATGTAGTCTGTGTAAAGAAAAAATTGAAACTGTTGATCACCTCATTTGTTTGTGCAGGAAGAACACAGAGACTGAATTTAAGAAACACCATTCCAACCACATTCTCAAGTTTCCACCAGTTCTTTGCACATGCTAAACATAAGTCTGAAAAAGTTGTTGAAAACAGTGAAGTTAAAAAAAATATCTTATGTGATTTTAAAATAAGAACATAATATGCCAGACATAATTCTGATTAAGAAAAATAACATCTGGAGTATAAATGTGACAATCCCAGGGGAGAACAAAACTGAAGACAAAGAGGGAAAATATGAAATATGAAGACCTACACACTAAGATTTAGTTGCTCTGGGAAAAGAAAACAATTCCTGTGGTGATGGGTGCTCTGGGAGCAATTCCAAACAGACTGATTAAACATTTCAATGAAGTTGCCATAGATATGATCACAACAGTGCAGTCACAAAAAGTGCCACATTATCCAATTATATCTCATATATTCCTAAATTCTTGGTTAGAATCCAGATCATGGATAGTCCAAAACATTGGTGTAAAGGGAAGAGCTGGTTAAGGTTAAAGCCAGCCAGTCACAGCTCAGCGAATGCTGTGAAGGGGGGCTATGCGGAGAGAGAAAGTATACAAAAGTGGGGCTTGTCTTTGACAGAAGTCAGATACAATAACATCCAAAATCCACAGAACAGGGATACCTTTATTCAGCCAACCAAAACACATAAAGCATAAGCTTTCAAAGCTCCACTGGCTTCTTCATCTGGCAAAGGTGTTAAGAATCATACTGGAGGGGAAAAAATTAAAAATGATAATGTTAGTCACAGGCTTGCATTTTCTCAAGATGTATGCAAGCAGCTCCCTTCTCTTTCTGGCCATGTGGCACTGGGAACAAAGCATAAAATCTGAATTCCATTAGCAATTCAAAAAAGTATTTCTTCTGAGATCACAGATGTCTCCATCCTTTGTGAGGTCACAACCCCTTTTGTTACGCAGAGAACCTTGAATCTCTGAAAACAAGCATCCATGCTTTTTGAATTAGGAAAAAAATAGGAGTTGCTTTGGTAAAACATGCCAAATGTAGTCCCATTTTTTTTAAAAAAAAATATTTTACCTTTGTTGTAGGCAGAAACCCCAAATAGTAAAGTCCCAGTCCATTGGCTCCCTCTTTAGGATCTCTATGATTCTGATTCTGAGATTTTTCTGAGATCTTGTGATAAGGCAGATATGGATAAGATTGCAGGGAGATAGGGAAGGATGGCCTAGAGATAAGGACAAGCTGTAATAGAGAGAGATGTCAACAGGGGTGGGAAGAGAATAGATATTTAAGGAGCTGCAAATGATTAAATTATTCAGAAGTTTATGTGTGATCTAAATGTATCTTAATGAACTTTTACTTTTATTCTTTTTTACAACTGTGTCTTGTTGTTCCTGTTATGTTTTTAGAGAGAGCTGGTCACAATTATCACAGTGAACCCACTGAACAAACCAGTCCATTGAGATTATTGCATAAGGATATAAAGTGTTTTACCTGAGCTGGCTTAAAATTAGAAGTGGGTGGCATCCTGGTATTATCAGATGCATTTAGCCACCAAAATTGCCACCCGGGTGCAGCCTGGCTCCATTGCCGCTTAAAAGGATGCTCCTCGCACCTCTTTTTTGAAGCCGGGAGTTTTCCAGATTAAAAAATGGCCGCTGGAGCACCCCTCTTAGCGGCGATGGATCCGGGTGCACCCAGGTGGTGATTTCGGTGGCTAAATGTATCTGATAATATCAGGATGCCGCCGGCTCAGGTAAGACGCTTTATATGGATGTATGCAATAATTTTCCATATGAGACCCAAGTACTTGAGACAGGGAGGGATATTGAGGGGGCAAGGGGCAAGGTGGATGGCAGGATCCCAAGGGTTTGGAACTGTGGTGGAGCGGGGACCCATTACACTTGGTAACATCTTTCTATAACAACGACAACAACATTAGGTCTAAAGAACAAATCAAATAAGTTTTAAATTTGTATTTTATTATTTAATTGGGCATCTTAAATTGCATTTTTCTTGATTAAACTGAAGATTGTGTTTAAGGCCCAGTAGCTTTTTTTTAATGGGGGTTGTTGTTTCAATTCTATTGGGTTGTCAAGTTTCTTAATCTAATCATACTTTCATGCATTAACAGTTTGTGCTTTTGTTTCTGAGAAATAAAAGTGCTGTCTTATGTATTTAGATGGATCGAAGAGGAGGCAGTTAAAGGGCAATATAATGTTGAGATCAAAAATATTACAGATGAAATTGGAGTATTAGGTATAGCTGGTCCATATGCCCGTGAAGTTCTCCAGAAATTAACAGCAGAAGATCTCTCTGATGCTGCATTTAATTTTCTACTATCCAGACATGTTAAAATTGCTGATATTCCAGTTACTGCAATTAGAATATCCTATACAGGTAAGTCAGAGAGAGATTGATCTACTGTACGTTTTAAAACTCTGTACTTCAATTACTGTTATTGTTGTTCCATATCCACAAAATAGTGATACCTTTATTGAGCCAGCCAAATGCAAAAAATACATGTTGCAGGCTTTTGAGGCTTCACTGCCTTCTTCATCAGGCAAAGATGTTAAAAATCATACAGTGGGGGGGGGGGAGGAAATTAAGATGACCCAAGCTTGCATTTTGTCATGATGTGGCTGTTCTCAGTTCAGAGGGCTCCGGAGGGAAGTTCGTGTAGATGGGCCCCTCCTCCTTCTGGCCATGTGGATACTCTAGGAAATAAAGGATGTTTAAGTTCCATTCACAGGACAAAAAGAGATGCTCCTCTAGAGATGCAAACTGCCCCCCATCCTTTGTGAAACCACACACTCTTTGTCAGGCACAGAGTACAGAATTTCTAGAGAAGCCCTCCATGTCTTTGCATTAGGAAACATTTTTTTGGTGCTGTTTTGGTAAAACATGCCAAACGTAGTCCAAATTTTATAGAAAAAATGTTTTACCTTTGTTGGAGGTAGAAACCTCAAATACTCAAGTCCCAATCCATTGGCCCTGTGTTTAGATTTCCCCTGATGTGGCTAAAATGTGGTAATCTTACATCCAGAAAACATATCCAGTAGCCATGTTGGCCATCTAGCACAGTACAATAACATGAAGAAAGCAGTGAAGCTTTGATATCTTGCAACATGTATTTTTTGCATTTGGTTGGCCCAACAAAGATATCATTATTTTGTGGATTTTGGATGTTATCGCACTTTGCTATATGGCCAGCATGGATACCCCTGGATATGTTAGTGTTGTGTCCCTTCAAGTCATTTCTGACTTGACGCCAACCCTTATCACGGGGTTTTCTTGGCAAGATTTGTTCAGAGGGGGTTTGCCTTTGCCTTCCTCTGAGGCTAAGAGAGCATGACTTGCCCAAGGTCATCCAGGGGGTTTCCATGGCCAAACAGGTATTTGAACTCTTATCTCAAGAATCATAGTCCAACACTCAGACCACTACACTCTCCCGTGATAACTGTGCTTTCATATAATCCAGCTATGGGTGGAGGTTAATATTTGTTTTCATGTTCTACTTTTGAATTATTCTGGACCTGATTGATTCTAGACTTGATTTAAGTTGTTAATTTTGATTTATAATAGGTGAACTGGGCTGGGAGTTGTATCACAAACGAACAGATTCTGCAGCTCTATATTCTGCTATCATGGAAGCTGGCCATGAACAAGGAATCGACAACTTTGGAACTTATGCAATGAATACATTAAGGCTAGAAAAAGCTTTTCGAGCCTGGGGGGCAGAGGTCTGAAAATCGTTTTTTATACATTTTTATTTTGTTATATCATTATATTGCACTGTGTATTAATTACAAGTCCTATCAAATTATTGTCTGTTACTCAGAGTTTCATGAAGTAAAGTTTTTAAAAGTTACTATTAGGATTTATATGTTTAATTTATATCCCATATTTCCTCTAATATGGGTATTGAGAACTCTCTCCCTATGGAGAGGTTCATATAGGAAGATACATTCATTTGGATAGATTCCCAAGCTATATGATTGGATTGCCAGGCTTCAAGGCACAGGCTGAAATCTCAGGGAATTGATGGGTTTCCTTGGATCTCCCTGTGAAGAGACAAATAGTGAGTGACACTGGAGGAGGCGAATTATATTTTCAGTAAGTGAGGAGGCTTTAAAATCTGAGCACCAATTGCCACCCATTCCCAGCTTGTGCCAGGCCTTACTAGCTCAGTTGTTTGTATGTGTGTTGCATTTATGCAACACTGTTTCAACAAAAAGCCATCAGTAAGATGAGAAGACTGCAAAAAGAATCAGTGGATACATGTATTTGGAGCCATCACACCATTCAAAGCAATGGGCAACCCACATGAGCTTTCTTGCTGCAGAGGCATTGACAAAGCAGCTCAGGGCTTATAAAAAACAAGGCAAGGTCTGGTGGTGAACTTTCTATAAGCAATGGTAGCACCGGCAGCGGCAGCATAAGGCCAGGGGAAATTCACCATACATCTTGCGTGAGACTATGGAAGACATGAGCCCTGGTTGAAATGGCAGCAGCTGTTGCAGCTGCTGGATGCATTCTGCCATCTGCTCCAGCACTAGAAAATATCCAGCTGTGTGTTTGACATAAAAACCTGATTAGCTAGGTTTTGAACCACATTCTGGTACCATTTATCCAGGGTCTGCTCATTCCTATTTCCACAATGACCTGACCTATAAGTTCTTCTAGTTTGCCTCCTATTCCTTGCCTCCCTTGCCTTTGTCACACCAGAATGGTATCACCTGGACTCTTCCCCTGATATCATAAAGACTTGTGGTCTCAGGTATTGACCCTAAATTCCCAGGGAATGGGGTAATGCTGACCTGGTAATCCAAATTACTCTTATTTATAATTCTTCTGTTTTGCAAAAAACCAAAAACAAAACCCAAACCAAAAATCACACACAACAGTATGTTCATTACATTTGTGATACATTGGTTCTGTTCCTTATGTGTTACAGAATTGGGTTAACATCTCCTAGTAGCATGTTTGGGTAGAATTCGTCCCTAGAGCAAATTCTAATAATTAAATCCTGGGCCATTCAATAGAAAGACTTTCTAGCTACAGAAGTACTGGGAAATTCTGCCCAAACCTCATTTTAGAAAGCTACTTGCAGAGTAAAGAATTTATCTTCAGAAAAAACATGGATAGTGAAATAAATGAGACCTACATTTGGACAGCTATGTCCAGGATTATAGTCTTTATTTCTGAAGCATTTCTAATTCATTATCATGCTGTTCATTCCATTTATAAGGATTTTCCTCCCATTTGTCTCAAGGTGTTTCTATTCTATCAGTCAAAATATGCACTGAATGTATTTTAGTCTGTATGTGACACTCCAAATCTTTGTGAAGATGTTGCAAAAGGAAATAGCTGTTCTCCTTTTATTTATTGCTCCAGTTTCCTAAATAAAATGTTGGATAAATGTACACCTTATTGCATGTTCATAGTTTAGAAAGAATTAAACTTCCAATCATGGGTAGAAGTTAACAGGCTGGATGAAAAACAAATACTCCAGGGATTCATCCGGGCTTCCTGTCAAAAGTTCCTAACCTCTGATGTAGGCAGTATTGAGCCAAATGACTTTAATATGAGAGAGCCTCCTGTGTTTCTACTTTTTCTTGCAAAAAAAAAAAAAATGCTAATACAGTTTTCCCTCCCAATTCGGGGGGATCCATTCCCACAAAAATGGCGGCTCGCAATATTCAAGGCCCACTGAAAATAATGGCATACGTTGCCATTTTATGTATAGCCGCTTGTCCGTCCCATAAAGAGCAAGACTGTGGACTCGAAGTCCATGAACGGGGAGGAACAACTGTATTTCTATGACAACTTCACTTGCAAAATGCAGTGACCATAATCCAACAATCCTTGGCTAGATTATTTTCTGTCCGTACATGCAAAACCTGCTGTGGTCACCAAATCACTTCCAGCCATCCAGAAAGTATACATCCCAACAGTCTTACTGGCTGAAAATGGAGAGGACAATTGCCCAATCCATCCTCCTGTTGATCATCTTTTTACATTGAGGCAAGAATTAGGGAGATTGATTTGTAAGAAAATAATCTCTTAGTAAAATTCTTCAAAAACTCTCATGTTTTCTAGTGGTGTAACATAGGTACATATTTTTGCCAAATATGCATACTGAAGAAATAATGTATTTGCATTTGAGGTCAGTGTTGTACAAATATCAGGCTGCATCTACACTGCAGAATTAAGGTAGTTTGATGCTGCTTTAACAGACATGTTTCAATGCTATGGAATTTTGGGGTTTGTAGTTTTGTGAGATACTTAGTCTTCTCTGTCAGGAATCTGTGATGCTGAACAAACTACCAATCCAAGCATTACATAGAATGGAGCCATGACAGTTAAAGCAGTGTCAATTCTGCATTAATTCTGCAGTGTGGCAGCAGCCTAAGATATTTAACAAAACAGGTTCTTCTCACTGGATATGAAGAGTTACTGGAGAAATGAAGGAAATATGCCACCTACTGGTTATCCAAGTTATTAAATATAACTTCTTCCTTTTCTTCTTTATCAGATGAATTGTGACACCAATCCTTTGGAAGCTGGACTGAAATATTTTATAAAATTAAATAAGGTTGGTCCTAAACATTTTCAGAGCTCTACCATTACTTCTGAACATTTTCTTATATATGCAAATAAATGTACATCATCTTTGCATAACAAATCCAGATAGTGATACATTTCAATAACACGGTATGTTAAAGGAATTCTTTCATTGTGTGAAGTTTTTAAATAGATTGCTTGAGCCTCAACAAAATTGATTCTTTTCCACAACCGCTCATATGTTTTAAATGCATTTTGTTTTTAATTAATTAATAATTAATAGTTCTCTATCTTCACTGCTTTTTGTTGAATTTTTATTCATATGCCAGATCAGGCAGCTGCAAATTTAATGGTTAATTAACTATTTGTGACATTTAAAAAGATGAAGAACTGGATTTTAATTGATTTACAGGTAAAATAAACGTGGTTCCTTTCTTTCTATTTAATTGCTATTTAATTAAGTAATAGTTCTTATCAATGTACTAATGTGAAGTTTCCAACAGACTTGCCAACACACCTGTAGTCCAGCATTTTGAGGTCAATCCAGATAGTTATGTTTGGAGTAGACCAAAATCTAAAGAAATTAGCTCTTTAGAATCCCCAGCCAGGATGGCCAGTTTCTGTCTTGGCTGGAGCATTCTGGGAGTTGTACTCCACAAATATTTTTCTCAGTAGACCAACAAAAATAAATGAGACTTAAGTTAGTCATTACTAATTTCAAATGGCTCTAAAAGAATGACTCAGGGGCTGTACAGACTGGCCCTAAGGGGCAGTGGAACGCCAGCCCTTTCCTTGCTGGATCAGGGCCACAGCAACTACATGCTGTGCCCCCGATCTGGCCTTTCTACAGTGCAAAAAGAAACCGCAGAAAGGACACCCTAGCTGTGGTGGTGGTGGCTATTCTGTGCTCCTTTGGTGACGCTTCCCCCTTTGTGGTAGGTTGTGTGGTGTGAAGCTGGCATGGGGGCCAGCTCTTTATGCTGGTTTGTATAGCCTCTCAGTTTAAATTCAGCTATCTCACAGTAGCCAGTCAGATATCTCTAGGCAGTGATGTAGACTCATACTCAAGTCGCATCAGTTATTTGGCTTGGACTTGTCTCAGCCACTCGACTTGAGTCATGACTTGTGTATTTTTAGCAATTGTCTTATTGGCCTTGGTTCAGTAACATAACAGATTAATAATATTTCTTGGAGGGGAACAGCAAATGTGTTAGGAAATAGGCTTGAAGCAGAAGGATCTACCCTGCTGATGTGCAGTAGGGGCAGGCTGATGAATAAGCAGACCTTGGATTTTTTAAATGTAATCTTGATAAATTGTCTGTGATAAAAAAAAAAATTACTTCATTTTGTGCACCTTAAAAAATTAATCATTGAAACTCTACCCCCACCCCCATCCCATAGATAGCACCACCTCCTCCTTTTTTTCTGTTAAAGTTGGCTCCCAGACTTGAGACTCCCTTGAGACTTGACCTGAAAGTATATCTTGCAGGAGCTTGTCTCAACATGAAATTTGATGGTAGAGACTTGAGACTTGATTTGAGACTTGGAGTATCACTGCCTCTGGGAATCTTACCAGTAGAAAAGATTTAAAGGTATATGATGTAGTTAAAGTGAAAGTAAAGTGCATTTTATTCTATTAATCATGTTAGGGTTTTTTATGTGTGCCCTCTCAGTTTCAATAAAACCTGCTTCTAGATAATGTGTACTGGTGGGGTGGATTAGAAATGGTGCTTTCCAAAATGTTATGCAGCAATTTATCTCTCTCCCAAGCTCAAGACAGGGAATTTAACCTCACTCTGCAAGACAAGGAATGGCACAGGGAAGAGGTCATTTTTTATCTGCATTCTGTAATGGTGTTAGTGAGTGCTTTTAATTTAAATGAAAAATTAACATAAATGTAATAGTTATGTTTTCCCGTTTTCTAATGTAAAGGCGATTGAATAAGATGTTTTAGCTTATTAATGGTTAATTATATGCATTAACATTTTTCTTATTGGCCAATGAACTTTTAACCTGTTTTAAATCTTGATCCAGTGATCCTGAAGGTAAAATAAAGATAGCAGATTTTTTTTTTTAATTTTAAAAAATGATCAAAAACAAAATGTTCCTTTTCTCAGTGTAAAATGGAAGAAAGAATCACAGTGCCCTTTTTACCTAGAGGGCAAACCATACAGAAAGGCACTATTAATTCTCTGTAAAAAACCCAAACTGCAACCTGTTCAAATAGATTGATCTCAAACCAAATGAATGATTGGTAGCAACCCTTGTAATATACTGATACTCAGTTACTAGAATATTATAATAATTCACTGGCAAATAACTTGAAATGTCATTGGAAAGAATAAAAAGCATGCTTAACCAATCTATCTAATGAATATTTCAAGAGAAAAGAGCAGTAGCCATAGAATAGATGCATTCAACACCTGAGATTTAAGTAGGAGTATCCCTGCATATTTCAAAGCTTTATCCTACAATCATGTGGGCTAGAGATTTAGGTCAAGCTCCTCCATCATCAGATGATGGAGCTCCTTCATTGTAGGTCTGACAATGCCACTCCTCCAAAACCTACTTTTTCAGCCAGGCAGCACCTTCACTAAAGTTTTTCTAACTGAGGTACTGCAGATTGGGGCACTGGGATCAGGGATAGTGCCACAATTGCTTTTCTCAATGCACTCCATGACCAGGAAAGCATGACAGATGACATTTCCCAGTGGCCTAATCTATAGTGGCTCAGAAATCCTCTAGCTGGGATGCTAAATGGCTGAAAAGGTAGTTTGGGGAGTCATATTCAGTTGTTAACAGTTATAAACATAAATCCACAAAGTTACGAGACTGTAAGTTCTCGTCACGATTTTGTAACTACTGTCATGGACATTCATATGTGGAACCATGAGAAACTTCTCCATGTATGTTCCTTTCTTAAATCAGCTAAGTATATACAATAAGATATTATTATTGCATTTTATGCATACCCTGCTCTTATTCCCATGAATTCAGAGTCACTTTCATAGGTTATGCAGGCAGTAACCCACCAAGACCTCTTGCAGAGCAAAGGCCTGCTTAGAAACCAGCAGAATGAGAAAAACTACAGTTTGGCACTCAATATTTCATTCAAGTCAAATGAAAGCTCAGGGCCTCGGCAGACGACTAATTGAGTCGTCTTCAAGGCAAGGAAGATGAGGGGACCTCTTCCTGAGGTCGTCCTCGGAGCCACCGGCCCTCCGCACGGCCGGCGCTCCGGGGACAACATCCTGCCGCAGCGTCCGCACACGCTGCGGCGGAAAAGGCAGGGAAAGTGCACCCTACGCTTTTAGGGCACACTTTCCCTGTCTTGTGGAAGGAGCGCTGATTTAGCGCTCCTTCCAGGGATGCTGCCGGAGCGCAGCGGTGCGGAGGCTGCGCTCCGGCGGCGCTCCGTCCGGCGGCGTCTCCAGCGCCTCCGTCTGCTTCCCCCCTCAGTTTGCTTTGTTTGACTTATTTTGAACCCAATAAATGTTTGTGATGTTTCAGCACTCTGAACTATCAGTAAAGATACAACCTTCTTCCAGTCAGATATATTCCTAGTGTAAACTCATAACATTCTCACTCAGCTTCTAGCACACAGAAAGAACAAAGAAAGCATAATTCCTTTGCTTCCTTTTTGTTTTTGTGATTTTAATTTTGATTGATTTCCAATAAAAAACTGAAATGACAAATGATAAAACAAGATGAAAACATAAGGACAAATCAATAGCCTCATAAAAATAAGAAGCCAAAATATTATGTGAATGGGTTACAGTATTTTGTAATGAGGCAGATTACAAAACGTTTGCACTTTTCAGATTTTCCCTCCACATTGAAACTGAATGTATGGAAAGGAAAGAGTAGTGAGACGGTCCCCTCTTGTTCTGTCTCCAGTCTTTGCTCAACAGAATAGGAAGCATTCATATGTATATACAACTGAATATGTGTAGTATAATAATCAAGAAACAGTTGTGTGCGGTTATTCTGGTATAGGAGTGAAGCAAGCAGGCCAAAAGAAGTAGCCAGAGGCTGCTCTGGCCGTAGTCAGGCTGAGACTGTGGTGACTGCATGGCCCATTCTCAAAGCCAGCCGCCGCCAGTGGTCTCAAACTGCACCAGCCAAGAGTCGATCTTAATCAACTCCTTTTTGGGCCAGGTTTTCAGGCTCAGCGCAGCCTCGGTGTGGCTTCTGGCTGCTTTGGGGGCATGTATCATCTGAACACCATGCCCCTAAAGTGGCTGGAAGCCGCGTTATTTGGCGTCTGTTTCAGGAAATAGAAAGCTTTTATTACACCTTCCACTTAATGGATCAGGCCATTTTGTATATTTGTAATAAAATGGTGTGAATATTTCGTATTTCTTAGAGCTGACATAAACATTTTGCTTCCCAAAATGAAAGACAAAATAGCTGATTGATTTACAGAAACTGATTATATCAGCACCTGAATCTTCTTTCAACACTCATGATGGGTTGGCATACTCCTGAAGGCAGTAGGCTAGTTTAAGAAGCAAAATAGAGGCTATATGATCCAGCTTTTTCATTCTTCTTAACAGTAGGGCTTACAAAAATTAAAACAGATACCAATAAAAGGACACATCATAGAAAGGACAGACAAAATAAAATATAATAAACCTATCTGTAGAATTCAAATTTAAAAAATTGCCTTTTCTAAACCTTCCTAGATTGGTAATAACATCATACGAAACCCCTTCTATGTTCCTGAACAAATTACAGCTTAGCAGGCCTCAAATGATATCATGCGCCAGTGTTGTTTAATAAAATCACTGCTAATTAAACTAGCTCAAATAAAAGTGCCTTTTGTGCATGATTAACTTGGAAGTTCCCACCTATATTATAACATCTGGCTGCCCACTGCATGCACGAGGAACAAAAAACCCCAACCCATATAGAATCACATGAGGTTCATTTTGATTCCGATGTAAAATTAGGGCCTTTGCAGACTGCCAGAAATAGTGCACATTAAATTGAGGCACTGCCCTGGCTCAGTGCTAGGGAATCATGGGAATTGTATTTTTTTCTGAACCATTGAGCCTTCTCTGTCAGAGAGCTCTGGTGCCACAAGAAATTACAGTTCCCATGATTCCCTAGCACTGAGCCAGGGCAGTGCCTCAATTTAAAGTGCACTAATTAGTCTTGCTCATTCTTTGTGCAGAAGGAGGCATCCCAAGTCCCAGTTTTGTCAATGCTGTTGATTGTATTGCTCAGTTGCTAGCCCTCCAGCAACACAAAATGGCTTAGTTTAGACAAACAGCTAAATTCTGGTCTGATCATTATCCAGCTGTGAGCTTTGGGTTCATAGGTGCCCTCTCCATTCTATTCCTCCTTTTCATACGAGGAGATAGTGAAAGCTGATGCTTCAAGAATGTGCAATAGGAGCAGGTTAAATTAAAACTCAATGAGCAGTTGTTTGTTTAATTAAGGCATTTCACACAAACCAGGATAAAAACATGATTCAGTCTGCAAATTGAGTCCACTTTAAGGGTTAAGGTTAGTGCTAGGGAATCATGGGAACTGTGTTGTTTTTTTCCTGAGACATTGAGCCTTCTCTGTCAGAGAGCTCTGGTGCCACAATAAAATGCAGTTCCCATGATTCCCTAACCCTAACCCTTAAAGTGGACTCAATTTGCACTATTTCTAGCAGTCTGCAAAGGCAAAAAGTCTTTACCATCCCAGGCCCAATATATTTCAAATCTTGCTACAGAACACTGCATTCTCACCCAAAGTTTCAATAAAAATTGACTTACTGTAAAAAGGAAAAAAAACATTTTGAAGTCATTCTGGGGGGAAAGGCTAAATTATCTATTTGCTTCAAAGGAAAGAAGAAATTCACAGATAAAGCCTCCAAAAATGTTTCTTCTCAACTGTGGCTTGTTAAAAAATAATGTGTTCAGACCACCAAATCTTTAATTTATTGGTTGCCTTTGAAGCACAAAGACTTTACTGTGTTTACCTGTCAAGGGGATATGATTTTGAAGCCTGTCCTGAAATTGCTGAAGAATGGCCAATAAAGAATAATTAATTTCAAAATACTGCATGGACATGGCCTCTTGTGTGTTGTAAGGTGATGGTTAAAGCAGATTGCAGCAGATGTCGCTGTTCTCTTTATTCAGTTGACTAGCTTTGTGTATATAATTTGGATCAATTCCAGTATTTACCAAATAAATTGCCCAATTAAAATATGTAATGATGTCTTCTTGACAGCCATTTTGTATATTAAATTATAATATTTTTGTTCCTAGGGACTCGAGCATCATTGTCCTTAATTGCCTCCTTTTATTTTTCTGACCAGATAAGAAAACAAACCCATAATTTGGGAGTTTCTGTCTACATACCACTCTGTGCAATTCACATTTTTTAAAAAAAATTAGCAACTACTACTGAGAATAGCCTTCTTTCATTGTTTCTGAAAGCAGAACACAGTGCATAGAAGAATACATTTGTGTTAAGCTGAAAGCCAATTTTATGCAAGTTACAGTTTGAGCCATGAATGCTCAAATTAATTTTCTATATTACAATCTGTGATATAAAATGAAAACACTAGGTACCTTCTAGTTCCCATTTCTAAAAAAACAGGCTAATATAAATTTCCTGTGAATCTTTAAGGAATCATATTCATATTAATAATATAACCATTGTATACTGTATTTATTAAGAGTCTGGAAAACAGAAACTGACAGTTTCATTATCAAAGAAACCAATTCATCATTTTCATCCCACTGAGATTAAAGGTATGCATGCATGCATGTTTGTATGTAAAGAAATATCATTATCTTTAAGCCTAGACTGCAAGCCTATATGTCAAATTCCTTTCTTCTTTGTGAAAAGTAAAGCAGTAATTTTAGCTAAGCAACACTAAACAGGTATTAGGCAGTGTTTTCACTGCACAACTGGAGGGGGAAAATCTTATTTTTTGTCACTATCATCGTACTTCTGCTTTTCAGAAGCAAAAGTCTGATAATCTGTGTAGGCAAAGAAATACTAGGAAACAGCCTTGTTTTGACAGATTATCCATACTTGAGCTTCTGGTAAAAGACAGCTGTTTGAAGTGGTCATGGTCATGGCCATAGCCATAGCCATGTAAGTGTGAAGGAGCTCTGTCAGGATTTTACGGCTCACATGGTCAGGTTAAAAGCATGGTTGAAGGACTTTCTGGTCCATGATCTTTTACATCTTTTACAGAAATATGTGTGAGGCTTTCTAAAGGAGAAACTTGAATTGCACAGCAGAATGTGATTGCAATATGTGTGAATAGCACACACATCTAAAACACACATTTGCATGATCCTTTTGTGTGTGTGCACATATTAAACAGGATGACCAGATGTCCTAACTGAGATTCCTAACTGCAAAAGAGGACAAGGCACCATAGACTGTAGGACATTCAAGACAAACATAGGACATTACAAAATAAAGGCTACAACACTCATATAAAAATAAATTCATGGTTCTTAGTCATGCTCAAAATGGTGGACATTTTAGAATTCTTCCTGGACAGAAGGCTGGAATGTAGGATATGTCCTAGAAAAGGAAGACATCTGATCACTCTGCATATTATATGCCTTGTTGCTTATAGCTATATTTTGTGACAGTTAGAACTATAAACAGAGGTCAGAAAATCTTCAGAATTTGACAGCAATAATTCAGTTGATTTTTATATTTAAATTTCTCATCAGAAAGAATGGTGTGCATAACCCTTTTCAAACAAAATATCACCATACTTTATTTTTAAAAAATAGGAATTAGGTTTTTATTTTGATTTTTAAAAATAAGCCCTTTAATACAACCCTGAATTGTATAATGGAAAATTCAATTCAACATAGATCACTGGTGAAACTATCTCAGGGATTACATGGCCAGGGATGCAGGGCCAGCGGTGGTGATAAATAGGAGCCATGCCATTTTGTGCACCTTTTCTCTTTTTAAGTCCTTTGAGCAGCGTAAGAAAAAAAAAAAAGAACAAAAAAATGGAATAATGATAGAATTAAGATGATCACCATCTTCACTCTTTTTCTTTCTCATGCACACAGAAACAAACCCATCCCAGCTTCTTGTCGTGGTTTTACACACACACACACACACACACACACACACACACACACACCTCTTTTGTTCCACTTGCACAATCCCATTCTTTCATGGATTCACACTCACACAAATCTCATCCTCTCACTGACACCCACCCATTCACACTCACACACATTACACCCATTTACACTCATGTCTTGAAACAGCATCTCCTCAAGCTCCTCACTACCACCAAATTTTCCTGATGGAAGGGAGAGGTAGGAAACTTTGAAAGGTATCACTTGAAGGTGCCCTTACGGGTGACTTTGAATGGAGCATGCTTCCCCTGCCTCCACTTTTCCTTCAGGAAATGTCAAAGAGAGAGAAGCTTGAGAAGACATCATTTCAAGGAGCTTATTAATAAGATGCCTTAAGGAGGACGTTCCTAGCAGGCTTTCACCTTTCCTTCACAAGCTGCCAAGGGCAGCAACAGAAGGCCTGGCTAGCAAAGCAAGAAGAAGGGATTGAAATGCTTTCCTGATCTGGGACACGACAATTCCTCTCCTCTTTGCTAGCTGTTCTTTTTATCTTTTCTATGTAACTCCCCCACCTACCTCTGTCTCCATTCACTTTGCTGAAATCAAGCTTGAATGGAATTTTTGTAGAGGCTCTAGATGCATAGTGACAAGTTACTTGGAACAATTATACTACCCTATCAAATTTTTCCTCTTGGCAAGTCATTATTGAATCACCAGGCATGGCTGATATGAATCATTTCCCCTGTATTATCATTATGCAAAATTTAGAAGATTAAATAATGTAAATGTTATTTCTTTCACAGAATTCATTGCAATATAATAGTTTGTAAATGTAGAATTACAGTGGGCCCTTGGTATCCACTGGGGTTTGGGTCTGGGACCCCCACAGATACCAAATTCCGTGGATGCTGAAGTCCCTTTGTAAACATTGGGGAGTTGCAGACTGCCAGAAATAGTGCAAATTGAATCCACTTTTAGGGTTAGGGTTAGTGCTAGGGAATCATGGGAATTGGTTTTTTTTTTCCTGGGACATTGAGCCTTCTCTGTCAGAGAGCTCTGGTGCCACAATAAACTACAGTCCTCATGATTCCCTAACTCTAACCCTAACCCTAAAAGTGGACTCAATTTGCACTATTTCTGGCAGTCTGCAACCCCCCAATGAATATTAAAGTGGTGTCCCTTATATAAAATGGCAAAATCAAAGTTTCTTTATATATTTTCAAAAATATTTTCAATCCATGGATAAAGAATCGGTGGATATGGAGTGCCCCTTATGCTGACAGAACTGCTCATGTGATTGGCATAGAAAGGGGAGATTCACCATCCTCCTCCAACCCACTCGCTACACCCTAAAAATCTGCTGCAGTGTTTCAGAGACCCACTGGGACAAATTTGGGGAGGGGGCATCAGGAAGACAAATGAAGGGTCACTAGCATGGTGTTTAATTTCACCCATAGTTTAAATAATCATTCTGTTTGTTTTTAAAACTAAACATTACATGTATGAAATTTTCTAGCACAAATTAATTTGTGACATGTTTTTTTAAAGGGCTAAAGCAACTCAAAATTACTTTAGCTATCTCCCTGTTTATATATTCACAAGAGCTAACTGCCTTCTATGCAATTAATCTAGAAGTGACCCACTAAAGCAATTCACATCTGTTGCCAGGTCATACTCAAGGCTCCAATTAGGATTGCTGCATTAACCTTCATGCAGACTGTGTTTTCCATTTATAAATGATGGATTTATGGAAGTCAAATGAATGATTTTGAAGAGTAAGCACTGGGGAGCTTAGCAGTATTTAAATGCATGTGTTTCTTTTATAGGCAGAGTTTCATTAGAGCTTGTAAAGACACACTGCAGAATTACTGCCTGAAGATGAGGCTTGCTACATGGCACATTTAGAATTCAAAGACTTAGGACGTTATCACACGTGGGCCAGAAAGCGATAATAAAGT
>CM034703.1:39314109-39329758 GCA_020142125.1 Phrynosoma platyrhinos
CCTTAAAGGGGAAAGGTTGCCTACCCCTGCCCTAGAGAGAACATATTACTCAAATCCGTGAATAATCAGATCAAAAAAAGCTACAAATGTGGAGGGCCAACTGTATCTCTAAACTTTGGTCAAGCCTGAGCCTGAAGGAATTACCCATCTTTGCTGCACTATAGTGTCACCTTGATGATGGTCAAAATGTGAGTGACAGCGTTTCACTCTGGCAGGAACAGCTGAACCAATCTGGGACTTTCCTGGTTGTCAAATCTTTACTCTAGGCTGGAGATCTCAATCTGAGCAGTTGATCTGCCTGAGAGTGGTGCAGACGGTTTGCCTTTGATTCTGTCTTCTGCCTCTGACCCTTCTGATTCTGAGCATTTTGATCAAGAGACCTTTCTACACTACACAGTTGTGCTATAATCCCATTTTTAACTGCTATGGCTACATCCTGTGGAATTTTGGGCTTTGTAGTTTCATGAAGTTCTAGAGCTCTGTGACTGAGAATTCTAAATATCCCTTCCTAAACTGTAAATCCCAGAATTTCACAGGATGTTACCATGACAGTTAAAGTGGAATCACAATGTTGTGAAGATATTGTGAAGACCCAGCAAAAACTATGTTATTAATTTATGATTACAGTGGTCCTTCCACATTCACTGTGGTGAAGGACCCCCGTGAATGTGGAAAAACTGCAAATAAAAAAACATATCATTTTTTATTAATAATAATAATAATTTATTTCTATCCCGCCCCTTTGCCAAAGCAATTGGAGTGACTTACAACAATAAAATACCACCATATAGAATCCCCAAAATCCCACCCACCCCTTAAAATAGCATTAAACATCAAGAATTTTAAAAGAATAAAAGAACAGCTGGCAATAACAACTAAAGAATCCTAATAGCAGGCAGGCAAACAGTTATAAATGTGGCAGAGGGTAGGTATAGGAGTGGGATCGCTCCTTAGGCTGAGAAAACTAGTCAGGAAAGGCCTGCCCGAAGAGATCCAACTTCACAGCTTTTTAAAAGCTGTTTAAGCTGGTAATCTGATGGATCTCTTCCGGCAGGCCATTCTATAATCTGGGAGCGGTTGCCGAGAAGGCTTTTTGGGAGGTTGCGAATAGCCTAGTTTTAACAGGCTGAAGCAGATTCCTCCCAGAAGACCAGAGTGTGTGGGTTGGGATATATGGAAGGAGGTGGTCCTGATGATAGGATGGACCCAAGCCATTTAAGACTTTAAAGGTAATAACCAACACCTAGTACTGAGCCCAGAAACTGATCGGCAGCTAGTGGAGTCTTTTTAAGACATGTGATATATGGTCTCTCCTAGATGTACCAGAGACCAGCCTGGCTGCCATATTCTGTACTAATTGAAGTTTCTGGACTAAGCATGAGTGTAGCCCCATGTAGAGTGCATTGCAGAAATCAAGACGAGAGGTCACCATTGCATGTACCACAGTTTCAAGATCCCTTACTTCCAAGAAAGGGTGCAGCTGGCGAATCAGCCGAAACTGATAACAGGCACTCCTGACTGTCATGTTTACTTGATTTGACATCTGGAGTGACGAGTCCAGGAGTACCCCCAGACTGTGAACACAGTGTGACCCCATCCAGGACTGGAGGTTGTATCCCAGTACCTAGTTTTGGGGCCGCTACTGTAAGAACCTCTGTTTTATCTGGATTCAGTCTCAGCCCATTACTGGTCTAAGACAGTCATTGAGGGGAGAGACACCATCTGAAGTTATGGCCAATGACCGAGGCATGGAGAAATATATCTGGGTATCATCAGCGTACTGATAACACCCCGCCCCATGCCTCCGGATGATCTCTCCCAGCGGTTTCATATATATATTGAACAATGTTGGGGACAGGATGGCGCCTTGTGGGACGCCACAATTAAGCTCTTTTTTTAGTGAAGCAACTGTCCCCGAGCAAAACCCTCTGGAATCTGCCCAAGAGGAAGGAACAGAACCACTGCATTGCAGTGGCTCCAATTCCTAACCCCCTCAGGTAATCCAAGAGGATGTTGTGATCAATTGTGTCAAAAGCCATTGAGAGGCTAAGAGCACCAGCAGGATGACACTACCCCTGTTGATGCTCAGATGAAGGTCATCAGCCAAAGCCACTATGGCAGTCTCAACTCCAAATCCTGTCCTAAAGCCAGTTTGATAGGTCTTTTTAATAAGAGAACAGCTCTGTAGGATTCTCCAGGTCCTTCCATGCAACTCTGTGGTCAACATCTGCCAGAGGTTGCTCACAGAATCATGCTGTAGGACCTACAGATGCCTAGAGAAGTGTTTTCTCTATGAACTTCTAGGTTCTCCAGCACAACCCTATGGTCATCTTCTGGCAGAGTTGCACTGGAGAATCTAGAGATTCCTAGAGCGAACATATTAATCAAAACTGCAAATAATCAGATCCGCAAAAAGTCAAAACCGCAAATGTGGAGGGCCAACTGCATTCTAGTTTCCCTGTCAAGGAAATAAGGGAAGAGTAGTGTCATTTTCTACCTCAGGTAATATGAATCAAGAAGAGTAGTGTCATTTTGGTAATATGAATCATGAGGAGGAAGGGAGGCATCACTTACTGTACCACTTCACGCAGCAAAATATATCGTGCTAATGCTGAAAGTTTGTACTGTAGCGTGAGTGGAAGAGGATGTAAAAGACTGAATACCCGTGGGTGTTCTGTGCCCATAGACACATTGCACTGCCCTACTGGATCTTTGTCTAGCAGCAGGAATAAAAATATTTCATTGCCACAGTATTCACATATGCTGCAATAAATGACAACAGTAACCATTCATTGGTATGGAAGAAAGTAAAGACATGCTATTTTGGCAAGAGTTACATCTGCTGCCTGCCTTTCACTAGTCCAGTGATACCAGTCACTGAAAATGAAGCCCATTCTATCTGTTTTTTCTGTAACAATTTCATGTACTCCAGTTATGATCAAAAGCTACGGATAGTGGGTAATTCTTAACCTTTTTTCCTTCCTTGATGAACCATTTTGGGCCTTTATAGACTGCCAGAAATAATGCAACTTGAGGCCACTTTAACTGTCCTGGCTCAGTGCTAGGGAATCATGGGAATTGTATTTTTTCTGGGACTTTGAGCCTTCTCTGTCAGAGAGCTCTGGTGCCACAATAAACTACAGTTCCCATGATTCCTTAGCACTGAGCCAGGACAGTTAAAGTGGCCTCAAGCTGCATTATTTCTGGCAATCTGTAAAGGCCCTTTATTTTTAATCATCTTGCCTCTTTGTTGTTTATCCTGATATGGCTTATGTTGATATAGGTCTAAATTCATTTGCTGATCCCAGCTAGAGTTAAGTAATTGAACTAGTGGAAATTATTTAATTTCCCATTTATTTGGTAGATTTAGCTGGAAAGAGCAGTTGACTGTAAGCCATAAACTAAAGAAGAGAATTCAATATATATATTAAAAATCCCTTAATCTGTAGTGCTCGGTTGTTGGCCATTTCCACTCCCTCCTTCTGTTTTAGTGAAATTTACACACACACACACACACACACACACACACACACACAGAGGCCATATAATTTCCTGATATAAAAAGCCTCCTATGTCAGTTCAGCCTGGCCATCTGTTTTCCAATCAAAATTGAAAATTGATATATTACTGCATTGGTTGATAACACTGACTTTATCCCGTTATTTGTTCATGAAAACCTTACACCAGATGCCTGCTCCCTCCCTCACAAATGACATGCCATCTCTTTTTTGTTAAGGGAGGCTGGCTAGAGAATCAGAAGAAAACAACTTTATGGTTTTTCAGCATTTTAAAATTTACTATATGCAGCTATAGGCAAAAGAGAGACGTCACTTGTTTTCCCATCCCAATTTAATTTTTAAGTGATTACTTGTATTCCTGCCTTATGACTGACCATAAATCCTGCATCAGAGCTGAAGTGCTGTGATAGTTTTGATGGTTTATCTCTTAAGCTTCAAACAAGTAAAATAAAACCGAAAGACTGGAGTACCTCCATAGCAACCTTTATGGAAGTTCAACATGTGCAATAGATGTTTGGTGGTACTTTTTACTTGAGTAAGACCAACTAAGCAATGTTAATTCACATTCTGTCTTCTTTAAAATTTGAATAATTTGGCAGTTCATGAAACACACTGCTTGGCTGTCACTGAATGGTTGATGGTTCATCTGTAAATGAAGGCAAATAATATGCTCTGGCAGTTTGGCAATAACAATGAATCCTTTTTTTTTCCATTTTATGTTTATGTTCAGTTTCAGTAGCTGCTTGTTTCTTTGCTTTTTAGAACCAGCTAGAATCCTCCATTTGGATAATCTTCAAGCTCTTCCATTCTTTAATTATTATGTTTGGCTGGTAGAAAAAATCTATTTTGCTACATGATCTAGTTTTGGCTAATTATGAGACATTTGGTATTCCTTTTTAAATGTTGCCTTGCAAAATAGGTTAATAGAACTGTGACTGGAAAAATAAGACTCAAGTGTTTATCACTCTTCTGGCTTGCTGTCCTGAAGTTGGAAACAGAATTGCATTTAATTAAAGCTTCAGTTTTAGGAAATGACTTTGTGAAAACTTTGCAACATCATACATGAAGATGAGTGTACATTTATTTGGATTAGGAGGCAAGATTAAGTTTAGCGGAATAAAATGTTTTCATGAATAAATAGCACTCATACTACCTCCAAATGACAAATTTGATTATTAGAGGATTCATTCTTGGGGTTTCCAACTTTTGGAAGGCCAAAAGTCTTCAAAGTCTCCTATGTATTTCATAGGTCTGATAATGATGGTCTGTATTATGTAATTGGATGAAGAGATGTATTTGCATGGGCCCCAGGTAGGGTGGCTACTTTGACATCAGCAAAAAGGAGGAAATCCTTCACCAGGGGAGGAATGGGACACAGTTTGCTAAGATTCCCATATACTGATATGCATGTATAGCAGAAATAGGAATCAGGTGGCCCATGGGCTGTATGTGGGCTCTCCAAGGAGTTTTTGTGCCCCTTCCAATTTGCCCTGATCTCCTCAAAGCTCCTGGACCTGCCAACTTTAAATTTATTTTTCAACAGAGTCTCAATAATCAGATTTGTAAATTTGGCTCATGTTATCTTCCAGTGACCAGTCACAAAGCATGCTAAGTACAGGATACATAAATTAGTGTGTGCTTTGACAAACAGATGCCTTTAATCACTTGCAGGAGTGCCTCTCCAGATACAATTCTACACATGTCTAATTCAACCAGTTAACTTGAGACTGATAGGGGAGTTTCCCTTTTGGTTTATGCAGAGCAAGGCTTGCTTCAAATGATTTCAAAGTCAGCAGCATCCCCAAGGTCATCTTTTGGACATAACACATCTGTTCAGCATGTGCTACATCTACCTGTAGCTGTTATGTCAGGGGGGGAAATATCCATATATCTTAGTTAAGAGAAAACAACAACCAATAAAACAGTCTTCCCCAACCTGATGTCCTCATGAAGTGTTGGATGATGACCTCCATCATCCCTAGCCATCATGACCATCAGATGGTGGGAGTTTATCACATCTGGTGATGCCCAATTGGAAAAGGCTATGATAAGGGAGAGGAATGGACTGTCTTTGAAACACTTATGGTGTATACCTTTATGTTACTATGGAGGTGCAAACATTTTTAAAGATGTTGGGGACAGACACTGTCTCCCTTGTAGCCTTTGTATCCACAAAAGCAACTTAAGCATGTGCAGGCTAGAGGGGTGCAGTACCTCCTCCCTGTTACAGCTAGCCAGAAACCCTAAGAATCTGCTAGAAAGAACTGAAAAACTTTTTGGAGTAGGTTTTCTGTAATAAAGAAAACTGTAGAGGGGATGAGCCGTGAGCATTAGGTTTTATTTTAGTCACAAAGCCCTTTGCAGCCTTGGTCCTTCTATATGTTTTGGACTGCAGATTCCATCATGCCTGGCTATTAGTCATGCTGGATAGGTCTGATTGGAGCTGTAAATATAAAGAAAAAGCCTGGTTTAAGAAAGTTGGTTTGGAGTGTCATTTGCCATTTGCTCAGTAAATTAAAACCTTTAATATTGATCAGGCAGCAGATTTTGAACTGTTTATAGAAGAATGTATATAAATCTGCAGATGGTGGGCACAATCAAGAGAGGCTCTGTTTTCTAAGATGAGGGGTATGCAGGCATTTGTCTGACAACAAAGGATTGATTTTAGTTGTGAGCAGATTTATGAAGGTTTGGGTAGTTACTTGATTCATCAATTAATTTTTGTTTTGACAAAAAATACATGCTCCATTTGCTTATGAACTTAATCTGGAAGTATGCCCCATTGAACACATCGAAACTTTCTTCTATGTAATCATTTATTTGACTGGACTGTCAGATTTTCATTAGTTGGATGATAACCCAATTTTCAGTTCATGCCAAGTAATTTCTGTGGGTCAGATCCGGATATTTCAACATGAAAGATGACAGATGGATGTTGCCCCTTTTGTTGTTTTGCCTTTGGGTTGACTTTAACCCATGGCAACCCTATGCATGGAACACCTCCAGGTCACCCTATCATCAGCAGTCTTGCTTAGCTCTTGCAGACTCATAGACTCATAGCTGTGGTTTCTCTGATTGAGTCTATCCATCTGGAAAGTGACCTTCACCTTTTCCTATTGCTCTCTACTTCACCAAACATTATAATCTTCTCTAGTGAGTCCTTTCTTCCCATGATATGCCCAAAATACGACAACCTCAGTTTAGTCATCTTTGCTTCCAGGGAGAGTTCAGCTCTAGGACCCATCCACTAGTCTTTTTAGTGGTCCACAGTATTTTCAGAAATTCTCTAGCATCACATTTCAAATGAGCTTTCTTCACTGTCCAGCTTTCACAACCATACATAGAAATTGGAAATGCAATGGCATAGACAATCTAACTTTGAGATTTAATTACATATTTTTACACTTTAATTTAATTATCTTGTCTAGTTCCTTCTTAGCTGCCCTTCCAGTTCCTTGTCTTCTTCTGATTTCTTGACTGCAGCTTCCATTCTGATTGATGATTGAGCCCATGTAAGGAAAATCTTGAAATATTTTGATCTCTTCACCATCTACTTTAAAATTATGTAGGTGCTGCCCCTAGAATCCCTTAAACACATAGAGGATCAGTGAACCTGCAGAATAGTAGGAAACATATGCAGAAAAGCAGGAAGAAGCACCTTCTGTGAATAGAGGAGAAAGTGCTTCCAACTTATATCCTGCATTCTTCCCTTTCTCCCTCAGTGTTCTGCTCCTTTACCTGTTCTGGTCTCTTAGGCGCCTCAGTATTTAGAATAGCATTGTATGAGATTTTGGAGATCTGGTGGAGAACTGGGAAGGTTGATGGGAAGGTTAGCTTCCTCTTCTTCAAATTAATATCTAGCCCCAACCCAGAATGAAAAGGTGGGAGATCTATAGTTTGTTTCTTTTTATTTGGATGCACAGCACGGATGCCTTCCAAATGTCCACAAGTATTTTAAAATGATCTGCACTGCACCTCTGCTGCCATCCTCAGCATGTGCTGCTGTTTATCTTCATAACCTTTCTCAGATACAATATATGTAAAATTAAGTTGATTGATTTAGGAATATTCAGGTTGGCTTTCCTCTAGAGATAAATATGTTGCTGCAGATAGTGCTGTTTAAGCATCACCACATTATGTTGTAACAAATATGCGAGGTACACTTGTTTTCATTAGATCCATACAGGTTTACAGCATGAAATAATTTGGCCGTGTCAGCCCAGCTGTGTCCCACTGGATGAAAAACTCCTGCCTGAACTTCTTAAAGAAGCAGGATATGTTACTCATATGGTGGGGAAGTGGCATCTAGGAATGTACAGAAAGGAATGCCTTCCAACCCGAAGAGGATTTGATACTTATTTTGGTAAGTGACACAAATACTCCTCCTTCCTTTATTTACAAAACAACACCCTCTATAACTTGTTATGGCTTTATAGTTTACTTAGATCAAACTTTGGGGATCCATGGGCATGCAGGTGTTAACAAATTCTACTGACCATCAGCCTCTCCCAGCATGGTCACTGGCCAGATATGATGAGAACTGGTCATCCAGCAACCTCTGGATGTCTTAAAGGAAATGGTGCAAAACCATGAAGGGAGAACAATGTCAAAGAGTTGATTTGTACAAGTGTAGTAATCAGATGTGTCAGCAGGAATTTACTTGACCTTCTTTTTAAGACAAAGGGCCTTTGCAGACTGCCAGAAATAGTGCAAATTGAGTCCACTTTAACTGCCCTGACTCAGTGCTAGGGAATCATGGGAACTAGTTTATTGTGGCACCAGAGCTCTCTGACAGAGAAGGCTCTATGCCCCAGAAAAAATACAATTCCCATGATTCCCTAGCACTGAAGCAGGGCAGTTAAAGTGAACTTAATTTGCACTATTTCTAGCAGTCTGCAAAGGCCCATAATTTCTAAAATGCTATCATAGTGACCACATGTGTATTTGATGCAGCCATAGAAGCATTAGTTTGCTTAATTGGTTTATATTTATGAGCACAGCTGTCACAATCCTAGCACCCTGTATCCAAAAATCCTTACCTGAAACACTAAATATGCATTCCTGAGCTTCTACTGTGCTATCATCTTTGCATGCTCTCTTCTCAACTGTGATGAAATGAAGACCATCCACAGAGTATAAGCCAGATATGTTGAATACGTACTATGAATGGGTGACATAAGCCAGCAGCTAGAGAACTGCTCTTTCATGTTGTGTTGTTTGGGCTAGTAGAAATACACCCTTTGTATGCTGAGTTGTCTGTGGTTGACAAAGTAATCTCACATGAGATCACAAAAATGTTACAAGTATAATTAAACTGACATATGTTATGCATATCGACTGAATCTTTCTACCTTCCATGCAGAAATCTTATTTGCTCAGTATCAATAAGCATAAATGCTTTGACCTGTATAGAACATACTTCCAGAACTAGGCTGGCTTTAACAACTTTATAACACCCTTGACCTCTAATCCACAATGTTAGAGCAGAAAGCGCCTACTTATCTTCAGGGTGGGGTTGCCAGAGTAAAAGTTGTGCAGAAGAGGGAATTTCAACAGGTGCTGCTTGATACCTGTTGACCTGGTTATGTGACAAGCAATACCTGAAGGAATTCCATCTTCAGTTTTCAGCGTATAATTCAGGGTGTAAGGCTTGACAGATCAGATGTTACTTTGCAACAAAGATACACAGAGAAATACAGCTACTCAGCAGTGAAGTAGTAGGACTCCTATTTTGTTATGGGAGTCTGAAGTTGGAGAGAACCTTCTAGCCCAAGTTAGGTGCTAGACAGCATCACCCTTTGTATGTACTCAACCCTATTAATTAGCTATCCACCTTGTAAACCTTGCTAGCACATGGGCTAAATGTTCTAGAAGCAAGTTAATGCTTTAGATGATTTTTACAAAATGTTGGGACCTATAGTAGTTGTTACAACATTTTGCCCTCCAGATATTTTAGATTCATTTCCCCAAAACCCAAGAGAGAATGGCCAGTCATAAGGACATGGAGAAATGAAATCCAAAAACATGTGAAGAGCCAAAGATTGGGAACCACTGATCTACAGCTACTGCATCACTTTGTTCCTAGGCCCCTAATTCTTTTTATAGACGTCCATGCCAGTTATGAATTGTATTTCATAATATTCAGTAATGAATTGATTGAAAATTTGTATTGTAACTGAATAATGGAAATAACAGTGGTAGAACTGGAAGCTACAAAAGTAAGAGGAAAGTGAGGGAGAAGCTGACAGATATAATAGTCATAATGGTCATTGGAGACCTGTATATCATCCATATATTTTTGAATGGGTATAGATTGAATTGAGGAAGGATGTTTCACATTGTGTTCCTACTATATGCAAAATACGGCTCCAGCTTTTCAGGAGTTGTTTTGCTGTTTTGAAGGTGAAGGGGTATGGTAATGATCATTCTTAGGGAAAGAATTTTATTTGTTTTATAATGTACCTTGCTGAAATAAAGGGCTTGCATGGTGTAATCTTTCATCTGTGTTACTTCTTTCAAGCTTTTCATAAATGCTATAAAGGGCCAAATTTGAAACTGACAGAGCACGTATGTCAGTAGAAAATATTTCAGTATCCACTACCCCTTGAAGAAATTGCAGGTCATCTCTGTATTAATTCCTCATCACTGATTCATGATAAAGTAACAGTCAAAGGATTACATTTGGAAAAGAAATTTCCAAATTTGGAAAAGAAATTTGCCTGTCACACCTAATTTTATCTCCAGACCTCGCAACATGGGATCCTCTGGAAAAATGGCTGAGCTTTATAGGACTTTGGGGCTTTGCTGGTCCAGGTCAGAACAGTTCTCGCAGGAAGATACTTTATGGCTGCAATGGAGAACTGAAATTTTATGGCATTCTTTTATAGCCCTTTTTCCTGTTGCTCCTCCACCTCTTTTTATGAAGTGGGGAAGAGGTACGTATTCTGCTTGCATGAGGACACTCTCACTGTAAAATCCAAAACAACAAAATGCAGACCTGTGAGCTTTTATGACTAAAACATGTCATTTGTTTTCATGATTTCCACCCCTAATGTCTTTGCCTGATGAAGAAACCAGCAAGCTTCAACAGTTAGTGTAATGTTTTTCATGCTTTCTGGTTGACCACGAGTATTGTGGATTTTGCATTTAGAAATGGTGGTATTTGATTCTGAACAGTGACTGTCTTATTCGCCAGTTGGTGTCAGCACCAGATCAGAAATGTTCATACCTGTACAGTTTGCATGAAAAATACTGTGATCAGCATGGTATCCTGTGAATATAAAGAGCACAACAGTGTTATCTTCAGCAGTTCCTATAAGCATTGTGCAGTTTACCAAATGATGCTAATTTTAGAAACATAATTCACCTGCTTTTACACATCGTCAAGTATGCATTTGTTGATACTGTTTCTGGGGATTTTTACACTTGTTGGGAAATATATTGCCAAATTAATTGTTGACTCATTTTATTTTATTTTTAAAATGTTGTTTTCACATTCCCCCTCCCCCTTCCTGGCTTCATAAACAAATCTCTACTTTTTCAGGGGACTGTGACTCTTGCTGTCATTTCTGTTTTTATGGCTATTCTTCTGATGTTCAGATATGATTGTTCTCATTTCCTTTTATGTTAGGGTACCTTCTTGGAAGTGAAAATTACTATTCTCATGAACGCTGTTTTCCCATTGTATCAAAGAATGTAACCCGATGTGCTCTTGATCTTCGAGATGGAGAAGAAATTGCAGATGGATATAAAAATATGTACTCTACTAATATATTTACACAAAGAGCACTAGATCTCATAGCAAATCATCAACCTAAGAAGGTACCCTGTCTCTGTTTTTCTTAAAATGTAAAACTAGTATTAGTATATTTTGATGCATTTCTGATTAACACAAAATCAGACACCAGGCTATAGTTCTGTGTTTAGCCACCAAACTAATGTGCTTAGGATAAAGGACTCATAACTGCAGAGTGTATGGAAACAGCCTTTTGGGACTACATCTTCCAGAATCCCCAAGCCAACATGACCAGTAAAAACGGGAAATTTCCTAACTTTTGCTTAAGTGCCTAGAAATACAGTCAGCCCTCCTTAAGCACAGATTCTCCATCCGCAGATTCCATCATCCACAGCATGAAAATATTTCTCCAGAAAAAAATTAAAAAAACAAACCTTGATTTTGGCATTTTATAGAAGGGACATTGTTTTACTCTGCCATTGTATAAAGTGGGATGTGAGCATCCATGGATTTTGGTATCCATGGGGGGGGGTGTCCTGGAACCAAATCCCAGTGGATACCAAGGGCCCACGGTACACAGAATTTCATGCTTTAACTTCATAGAAGAATTTATATCTTCTATTTTTATAACAACACTGTACAATTTTGTATAAAAACTCCCCATAAAATCTTAGATGTTGAGGGCAAGTACAGAATGCAAAATAATTCCTTGCTAGAACAAAGGATGTAAAATGTATTTTATGAAACACTATGCAGATCAGCTACAGGGCTTTGCTATGGATATCTTGTCATGAGGTCATAATTTGTTTGTAGAAGGACATTGTTAAAAAAAAATTAACAATATTTGTTTACCAACCATAACTCACATCATCTGGCAAGCTAATAAAAAAATAAATGAAGAATAGTCTTCTCTGACCAAGTATACACATACCAGATATGTTTTACTACAGCTTCTATCACATACCCACCCTAGACACTGTATCAATTGCGTTGATGAAGTTGTAATCAAACACATCTGAAAGGACTAGATTGAGGAAGGCTAGGTTAGATCATATCTATTAATAAAAGCACACAAAATACGAAAAATATAAATTAATTCATTATTTTTGACCATTGAAGTAGTTGCAGGTAGAAGCTTGTTAGCATTCTTTTGATTCTTGCATTTAATGCTGTGGTATCTTTTTCTTTTCTTTGTGTATGTTTTGTAGCCTCTCTTTCTCTACCTTGCTCTGCAATCTGTCCATGAGCCTCTTCAAGTACCTGAGAAGTACATAGAACCATACACTTTTATTAAAGATGAAAAGAGACGCAAATATGCAGGAATGGTATCCATTCTGGATGAAGCTGTAGGAAATATCACTACAGCCCTGAAGACATATGGACTTTGGGACAACACTGTTTTCATTTTTTCTACAGGTAAAATTCAATAATTATATATACATGTGCATATATAATTACATTTTTAATTATCTTGCAGGAATAATTAACTGGCATAATGGTATTGCTGCTGGGGAAGGGGAAAGTGTGAAGGGACAAAATTGCAGAGAGGCTGAATTGCCATAATAACTGTAATGATGAAGCTCCATCATTGTAGTTATGACTGGCAATGCTGCCCTTAACCTCCTTTCACTGGCTGACAGTGTCCCAGATGAAGTGCTTCAGAGGCACTTGAGGTCAGGGCACTGGGAAATGACATTCCCAGCATGTTCCTAGTTGTGGAGAACAGACAGCTGGAGAGACCTTTTGGGGTCCTGCCACAACTGCTTGTCCTAAGGAAGTTCATGACAAGGAACATGCTAGTGGATATAATTTCTTAGCATCCAGGACTCACACCCTCAGAAATGCTTTGGTTGGAGCACTGCCAGCTTGGAAGGATAGGTTATGGGGTTCCTGTTTGGTCATTTATGACTATAAACATGAATATTCATAAATATTGTAAATCCAGTTTATGATGCTGTATCTGCTGAACAGGTTGTCAACTAGTGTTTACTTGTATAAGAATAATTTAAAAGTCTTTAAAAATAGTTAAAAATGTACACTGCATACTGTAGAAAAAGCAGTCAGTCCACAAAAACAACAACAGTGAGAACCATTTTGTGCCTTGAATATTTATTTATTGAAAACATTATTCACCTGGAACTTAAAGCAGCCAAAGAACAAAGAACTTTTGAAACCACCTTCTGTCCCTTACTTGGATGATATATTCCTTCTGAATATAAGGTGGCAAGTTCAGTTTTAAACTGCTCATTTGGGGACAAAGGCAGGTGGAAGGGTGTTGCCTAAAGCCAAGGAGTGTGCATAATCATATGAATGAGTATTGGAATGTAGTGTGGGTACCAGAGAGAAGATGTGATGAGTTGGTCAAGGGCCCAGTCAGAACATACCCAAACTCCAGTCCATCTGTAGTGGGTTGTACAGAGATAATGGTTTCCTGGCACACTAACACATATTTCAACACTATCTAACCCTTCCCCTTCATCCTCATGAGGGTGCCCTTGACCAATTCATCATATCTCCTCCCTCTTTCCCTCACTACATTCTAGCAATAGTGTTTAGCATAGCATTTACATTTCTATACTGTTTCATACTGAACTAAACAGTCTCTAAGCAATTTACAACGTGTAAGCTAATTTCCCCCAACAAGCTGTGTACTCATTTTAGTGACCTACGGAAGAATGCAAGGCTGAGTCAACCCTGGAGCCCTGGGATCAAACTCACAACCTTGTGGCTGCAATACTGGCTGTAGTACTGGCTACTGCGCAGTGAGGGCTCCTTTCCACCTTTACATTCTAATACACATTCATACGGGCATCTATTCCCCTGGGCTTTAGGGAACATCCTTCCTCCTCCCTTTGTCCCCTTACTGTCATTACTTGGAAGAGCTTTCTTCTGAGTGGACCTATATGGGGGTGCACTGTTAGTCTCACATTTAAAGAGGCTGGGACATTTGAGTACTAAAATAAAAGAAATGGAAGTTCTTCCAATAATTCTTTCTGACCATCACCCAATATTACTCACATTGTATAAACAGAAGAAAAACTACATTTGGAGACTAAAAGAATATTTATTGAAAGATGAGGAGTGTTTACAAAAAACAAAAGAAACACTTTCATACTATTTAAATGAGAATAGGACACCAGGAGTCTCAATGCAACTACTTTGGGATGCTTTAAAGGTCATAATGAGGGGTCATTTTCTAAAACAAGATGCTGAAGTCAAAAAGAAACAGAGAGGAAAAAATCAAAGGTTAATGGCAGAAATACAAAAGAGAGAAGAGACTTTATATGATATCCAAGAAGAAGCTTCAAAACAGAAAATAATGAGAGAAATTGAAATCATACAGAAGCAATTAGATGCAGAAATCACTCAAGAAGTAGAAAGGAAGTTGAAATATTGTCGCCAAAAGTTTTTTGAGCATGCAAATAAACCGGGAAAATGGTTGGTGAATAAATTTTAAAAAAGAAAAAGAAAAGACTGATTCCAGAAATAAAGAAAGGAAAAAGGATGTTCTCAGACCAAGAGATTATAAAGAAGATATTTCAAGGTTTTTACAGAGACTTATTTACAGAAAAGAAAGAGAAAGAAAACAAAATGGAAAAGATTGAGGAATATCTAAACAAACAACAAATTATTAAAATAACTAAAACACAACAAGATAAATTTAATGTGGCAATTACAATAGAAGAAATTAAATACGCAATTAAGAACCTAAAACAGGGAAAATCTGGTTTAACAGCATCTTTCTACAAAGATTTGCAAGATGAAGTAATTTCACTGTTATATGAAATACTGAATGAAGCATTCAGAGGGAAAATTCTGAAGATATGGAAGTATTCAGATATACGCTTATTCTGAAAGAAGGAAAAGATCATAAAGACCCAAAGAATTATCGCCCAATCTCACTACTTAATTTAGATTATAAAATTTTCACAAATATATTAGCAGAGAGATTAAAAGAAATTCTTAAAAGGATAATCCATCAAAACCAAAACAGTTTCCTCCCAGACAGACAAATAAAAAAAAACATGAAGACAGAAATTGATATATTGGAGTACTATGAAAAATATCCTGGTAAAAAACTAGCAATAATAGCTGTAGATGCAGAGAAAGCTTTTGACTCAGTGGATTGGAGATTTATGTTCACGGTTTTGGAAAAGATGGATCTGGGAGTCAAATTCATAGAAGGAATGCATACAGTTTATAAAAAACAAAAGGCACAATTAATAGTTAATGGGAAGAAATCCAAAACAATTACCATTAGTAAGGGCATGAGACAAGGCTGCCCACTATCCCCACTTTTATTTATTACTGTGATGGAGATATTGAACAATATCATCAGAAATAATCTATCAATTAAAGGCCCAAGAATTAAAGGACATTCATACAAATTGAAAGT
>CM034703.1:39346614-39357483 GCA_020142125.1 Phrynosoma platyrhinos
TCCATACTGCTTTCTTGCCGCTTTGAGAACCCGCGTGTGATAAGGTCCCTAGTGTGTATCAAGAGAAAAGGAAAAAGGAACTTGGGGAAGGATGCTTGGTGATAGTTCTAAAAGCGTCTGGATTTTAAGGCGAGTTTTTCTTGCATGATAAAAGTGATACTGAATTCCACTTAGGCAATTCAAATTCAATAGATGTCACAGAAGTTTGTCAGAAAGGCAGTAATGCCAGAGGTGAGTGTGGGACATAGTTCAAGATTATATACTTATGAAATCAAATGTATGATAGGTTGTATGTTACTACTTGATCTATTCTTTGTGAGATTTGTAGTTCTTCTTGAGGGTATGAAAATGATTATTCATTTGGTGACAATGGCATGAATGGCCATAAACTACAAAAGGGGGGAAATATCCCAGTAGTCATCACAGACTGGTTTTTAAGAGATGGGGATGTGGTATATCTGTCCAGATTAACCCAGTAAAAGAAGGCATTCAAATAATTGTTTGGTTGAGAAATGTGGCATTTTTGTAATATTTTATAAAATACTGAAGTTGGCCAGAAAGGTTGTAATGCCAGAGGGGAATTTTTTGTAATATTTAACAAAATAGGGTGTAAGATGCTTTTCTTTATGCCACAGAACTGAATAATTGATTCAAATGAAGCAGTTTTGTTGTTTTCCTGTTCTGATCCACTGCTGAAAATTGGATATGTGGATTTAATTTCTCGTTTTACATCATCTTATTCTTTCAAAATGCATGAAAAAATGTGTCATTCTAATGCATCTCCAAAGAGAAACTGATTTGGAAAACAGATGCAAAAAGGCACAATTTCCAAACTTGTTTTCATAGATCACACTAAGCCCATTCGTTTTACAGATTTTACAGATCTGGCACTTTAATTACAGCTGCTTTTTATTTGTGAATCATAGTGATGAAGCTGGGCAGAGTGTGTGGGTGGGGGGGGGGGGGGAAGCAAGGGACCCAAACCATGTGCAGTTGAAATATCCCTGACACTGAATTGCAGCCATGCCACGCATGCCACTAATGCTGAAATGTTTAATCCTTTGTTTTTATTGTTGGTGTTCCTGGGTTGGTTTGGGAAGCTAAGATGCTGGCCAGTTTTCATTGGCTGCAGGGATTGTTATTGGAATGGCTGACAGCTGTCTGCCAGGCTGTCTGCAGAGCCTTCCTGCGCTCACTGCTGTTCAGCTTCACAGAGCCATTGTTCCCATTTGAGCTTCCCTCCCCATCCCCCCCACCTTCAAGTCTTTCCCAGCCATATCCTGATACGGTAAACCGTTTAAATTAGCTCCAGATTGTTCTGTTTATTTTGTGTAAGATAAACGACAAAGTGCAGCCACAGCCTTCCACCTCAAGTAAACTGAGGAGAAAAAGAGAGGACGAGAAGGTAATTTCTGGTACCAAAGGCAAGCTTTCCCTAAACAAAAATATGAGGAAGCATTCCTATGCATAAGCTCGGTCTCGCCTCTTCCCCACATAGCAAAAAGCTTTGCCAGATAGTTTGGAAAGTTAATGCAACCTATGCTTTATTTATTTATTTATTTATTTATTTCAAATGCAGCTTTATTTATTTGTTTCAAAGGAAGCTGCTCTTGCACAGTTGGCAGGCATGTGAAGGAATCCCTGTGCATTTCTGCAAGCACTTGTTTGGTGTTGTTTTGTTTTTTTAACATTGGGGAAAACCTGTTGCAGTAATAATGTTACACCCATTTCAAAAAATATTTATGAACTTTGTTGTTGTTGTGTGCTTTCAAGTTGTTTCCAACTTGTAGCAAACCTAAGGCAAACCTATCATGGGTTTTTCTTGGTGTGATTTGTTCAGAGAAGGTTTGCCATTGCCCTCGCCTGAGAGCGTGCAACTTGCCCAAGGTCACCCAGTGGGTTTCATGACTGAGCTGGGAATTGAATCCTGGTCTCCAGAGTTGTGGTCCAACATTCAAAACACTACACCATACTGCCTTTTCACAACTCCCATAATGCCCCAATCTGCAGAATGTCTGGCCATGCATGGTGGAGGATTTAGGAAGTTATAGTCCCGAAAGTAACATTTCCAAACTCTGTATTCTCATATCTGTAAGTTTTGGTGATACTCTTTCTTGCTATCCAGTAGAATTTGTGTTTGATGACTGTAAAAGTTTATTTGTCGTACAACCTAAGAGTAGAAGATTATGAATTTTGGCTCTTTAAAGTTCTTGTGCAACATCTGTGAAAGTGCCTTAGCAGTGCTCTCATTTCCCCCATGGTCTTTTTGAAAATAATTTAAATATACATCTCAGTTAGGCCCTTTAAGTTAAAAAAGAAGGGAAAGAAGATCAGATGAGTACATTCTTTAAAGAAAACTAACAAATTGCTTCAGAAAGGAGAGGGGAATGCCCAAACAGGGCATTCAAAATAAACTTCCTTCAATGATTAAACACACACACACAAATGTTCCAACCACATTTTAGCATGTTTTGACCCTTGGAATTCAGTATTCCATTCAGTAGACACAAGGCTTTGGCTGTGTTCCTAAATAAACGTACATGGAAGTAAGTGAGCTTTCCTTCCAAGAAACTAGCTGGCATCTAGAGATCTTCCACATTCAAAAACAAGGGTTTTAGGTGCAGAACAGCAATTTGGCTCACTATAGCACCTTGCAGAAGAATATGGCATGGGGAAAATCAGACTGCATATGGAAAATGCATTTTCCATGTACACTGAATTTTTTTTTCACAGAACATGTTTACCGCATGTGAGCGTTTGTGTATTTTCATGTGGCATTGTATCACTTCTGGCTGTTGGTTAGGGATAAGCTTCAGATTTTAATAAATTCTGGGCCTGTACAGACTGCCAGAAATAATCCAGTTTGAGGACACTTTAACTGTCCTGCTCAATGCTAGGGACTCATGGGAACTGTAGTTTATTATGGTACCAGAGCCCTCTGACAGAGAAGGCTCAATGTCTCAGAACTACAATTCCCATGATTCCCTAGCATTGAGCCAGGACAGTTAAAGTGGTCTCAAGATGGATTATTTCTGGCAGTCTGGACAGTTCCTGAGTCCAGAACCAAACTGGGCTGCTTTGGGCAGATTAAGGAAATATCTAAATACATCTCCAAACTTCTACACACTTCTCCGCAGGCTTTCCACGTAAAGAAGACACCAAGTAAGGGAAGAGGAAGAACAAAAATAGTTTTGTGACTGGAGTTTCTTGTTTCTGGGAATGGTCTTGCCAGAGACCTCCAATCCCAACACTTAGGTTTGAAAGGGGGCGCGCACCTGCAGGCGCCTGTAGGCATGTGTCATGGGCACGTGCCCCATTTTATCCCCCTCCATTTCCTACCTGCAAATGGGTGAGGGACGCAGACTTGAAGTCCGGGAAAATGGAGAAGCAGCTATACATGGAAAAGTTATGCTCCTTTTTAAAAACCAGTAGATCAGACCAGGTTATGTCTCTACACCTGTTCGTCTGAAATTTGGCAGATGTAACCCTTGTTTCTGTAACCTCTTGTTGTTCTGCCTGGAAATGTCATCCACTTCTTACAAATCGGGGGGGGGGGCGGCTCAAAAAAGCTTTTGCTTGATTTCCCCTGATAATTGATTGAAGGCATAAAGATTTGGATTCCAAGTAAAGGTTTTGATTAAGATCTCAAGAGAATCAATTGGCTTCAGATCAGTCTGAACTGAAACAGATCTGAATTGAATGTTATGGTTGGTACACACATCCCTAAAACACTGTGTTTTAGGTTGGGGGAATGCGTATTTGTTGATCAATGGATCCTGCAGATCAAACTCCTTCCACCACAGGAAAATACTAATCGTTGTTTTAAGAAAAGCTCCTACTCAGAAAGTGTAAAAATGGCTTTTTTGCTGCAGTTTTGCAAACCAGTAAATTTACCATTGAGTGGGGAAGTCAGTCATCCACATTAGTGTGTCGATGAGTTGCTATATTTTCATCTGAACATTATGTGCACGTAGTCCATACCAAATTGCTCTCAGAATGCAAAAGTGATGTGCCAGCACTATTCTTGGAATAGCCAAAGCAGAAGAAATAATTTTATTACCTCTGTTATTGTATTTATTAAATAAAAGTGACTGCTAAGTTCCATATTAAAGCATAACTCTAAAATCACTAAGGAAACACATGAGTGTGCTTATTCATTTTACACCGTTTAATTGCCACATATTCTTCATGGCTCCATGGAGCTGGAAGGATTTGAAGGTCATTTACTTGCACAAGAGAGCCCTCTAATTCAAACCAAATTCAACATCATAATTAACATATGGGTTTTGCTACCACAGAATGTTGTGATGGCCAATTAGTTAGACAGATTTAAAATCGCTTTAAAACATACTGAAGGATTACAAAGGGATTCAATGGGATTTACATCAGAGTAGACATCAAGCAGGCATCTTTTGGATAAATGACTCTTTTGGCTGCAAACCGATTGCTCCAATCTGACCACCACCACTCATATGTGACACACAAAATCAAGGATGGGGAGAATCAAAAGGGGGGGGGGGAGCCACCTATTCTAATGAATTTTAAAATCAATCCATTTATTAAAGCAGAGGATTAACTTCAGTGTCAGTCAGGAAACAATGAGTTAGGCCACATCACAAGAAAAATCTTGTGAGTCCCACAACAAGTTAATTAACTTGTTATTTCTAAGCCTGGATTTGAGATATCTAGGCTCTAAGTCCTACTCAAACATGAAAACCATGACTTGATCTAGGGCCAGTCTCTTTCTCACAGTCTGATTAACCTCACCAGATTGTTATGAGGATCAATTGAAGAAGAGATGTATATCACGTTAAGTTCATGTAATATATAAAAGCCAAGTAAATTTAGAGTAGGTTGGGCAGCATGAATGACATAGGATATTAAGCAGATTAGTTTTATTAGCATAGTGTAGGTGCCCAAACACAGTATTTTATGGCACAGAATTTGTATTTACTAGATAGATTAATTAACTTTTTTCCTTTCTTTTCCATTCCTTTTTTTTTTTTAAAGCATGGCATATTCAGCTCTGTCTGTGTTCCACAGCCACTATGAAGGGAAGCTTAGGCTTGTAACCTGTTTGCATTTCAAATAACAAGACATAGGATCAAATTACTTTAGAGGCCCACAATGAGGAATTCATGGGGATTATGTCAATACACACAACAGTGACATAGCTAACTATATGGCTCATTTCCCTAATGAAAGTAGACATACTTGGGGTTCTTTAGGAGGCTTTTGAAGCTTCCTTACCTGCTATCATTGACATTTTGACATGACCTATCATCTTGAATCTACTGAAGAATATGAATATGCTTGAGCAGTAAATGGTATCTTGGCCACCAGCTCTTCTTTGTATAATTTTTTTCTTATTATTTCATTTTACTTAAAATATTTCTAGATTGCCATTAGTTATTTAAAAAAGCCCTACCCAGTCAGGTTTTATAATGTTACATAAATTGTTTTAGGTCTCTTATTTTTAATTCTTTGTATGGGAGACAAAATGCACTCTAGTTTAGAAACACATTTAAAATTCCAGTTTATGATTTATAAAGTGCTTAACTTTAAAAATTACATCTGAATATTCTTATTTTTTTCTGTGATTTCCATGTTTCTCCATGTATATATGTAATATTAGATTACAGATTGTTTTGTGAGCTTTCAAAATTGTTGCTGAGCTGGACAGGTTAACTTATTCCAGGTCAACCATTCATTATTTTACTACTTCAAAAAACATCCATGCTGACAAGTCAGTTTATATCAGTTATCAATGTGTCCCCTACAATTTCATGCCTCACTGTACCAGGTGGCACATTGGATACCTGACAAATCTTCAGAATGGAGCAGAGCAGAAACAGGACTGCCTGACTTTTTAATTGACCTGTATAGGAGCCTCATTGGCAAACCTTCTTTAAACCAGGGTAGGCAACCTTTCCCCTTTAAGGGCCGAGGGACTTTAGCTCCCAGAAGCCTCAGCCATGTTAGCCAATAGTCCCATGTTGGCCAATAGCTCCTGGGATTCTGGGAGCTGAAGTCCCTCGGCCCTTAAAGGGGAAAGGTTGCCTACCCCTGAAACAAATCTTGCCAAGAAAACCCCATGAAAGTTTTGCCTTAGGGTCACCATAAGTTGGAAACGACTTGAAGGCACACATAGGTATGATCCCTATATAGCCCTAGCTTAGGGGCTATATAGGGACGGTAAAAGTACCCCAATCCCTACTTAGCACACAGTAGCCATTGTGAGAGACAGGGGGAGGGAAGCATCTGGCTGATGTTGATTCCCCCCCTCGTTCTCCAGCATGAGGGGGATTGCAGCTGGCTGGGCCTGCGTAGCACTGTATTTACAGTGCTTACACATATATCTCCCATACAGAATTCCAGTTTCTTCCCCGTAGTGCTGCAATGAGATTAGCTGCTATGGTTTGTATTATTTTAATTGTTGTATATTTTCTTATGTTTTTAAACTATATTACTGTTTAATAATGTTTTAAGGGGGGGGGCTATGTTGCTTATTGTAATTGTTTTTATCTTGTAAACTGCCCGGATTGGGCAACCATTGGGCGGTATATAAATAATTTTTATTATTATTATTATTATTATTTATTCTTTTTTATTTATTTATTTTACCCTCTTAGCTTTGGAGGCAATTGCTTATGAAATGAAAGATTCTAAAAGGAACAAATGTTATCTTGGTGGTGAAGAAAGAGTTAGGGTATAAAATGGACAGGTTCATGAAGTGACAATAAATTGCACTTTTAATTCTGAGCAATAAAAGTCAACAAACATCATGACTCTCAAAACTCTTGTTCTAATCAAACAATCCCCAAGCAGTTCAGGAACATAAGAAATTTCTGCCCAAAATTAATGGACAGTTTTCAGCTAAACTTTTAAATAAACCATTTTCTGCAAGTGGAAATGGAGGGAAAGTTCCAAATAAACCCCACCCTGCATGGGGAAATGGAGGGGGAAAGACCTTACTGTTAGAAGAAGTTTAGAGGAAAGTTAAAATTTGCTCTAAAGCAATGCAAATAATTTAAACTTGAAGTCGAAACGGCCAGCATCCATAGGTTTTTGTGGGCTTTTTGGGCTGTGAGGCTGTGTTCTAGAAGAACATGTGCTATACAGTTTGTTGGATAGGGTATTTCTCCAAATTTCAAGGAAACAAAAGGAATACAAGGAAAGGATTGAAATGGGGGGGGAGATGAATTTGATTGCTGTGGTTAGATATTGAACCTCTAGTGATATTTTTAGACCTCTTTATAGGTCATGACTTTTTCTTCTAAGATTCAAGACAGACTGTGGACAAGATGCACAGTGCAGTTTAGAACAGTAGAACTTCATTTCAGAAGAGTTCACTGTGTATTCATTTGATACATGTGTGAATTTCTTAGGTTGCTTGACTCACTAGTCTCTCTCCTCATGTAATGAAGAAATATGTTATTTATGGGGATTTTAAAATCTTCAGCAGGTCCACTGGTCCAAGACATGGAGTCAAAACATCAGATTCATCAGAAGCTTTGAATTGAAATAAAACTATTATAAGCTTCTATAAAGGTGGTATCTATCTCCCAAGAGATTAGCAGAAATTTATAATGACAGCAAAAAAATTGTTGGAAGTGTTATATGGAAAATGCCTCGTTCTTTCACATGTGGTGGCAATGTCAAAGAGTGAAGCATTTCTGGAAAGAAAGTCATGAAAAGATAAAGAACAAATAGATTTTCCAGTAATCTCAGAATTATATCTGTTGAATATGCTGAACATATTGGGTCAACTGACAGAGAGGAAATATGGTAAGATAATATTCTATATGTGTACAGCTACCAGGCTGGTTTATGTAAGGAAATGGAAAAATATAGAGACTTCAAAAGTAGAAGAATGGTGCATAAAACTACTTGACATGTATCAAGTGGATAAGTTGACGCCATATTTAGGGAACAAGACAACTAAACTTTTTGAAGAAAGTTGGAAAAAATTAGCAGACTATGGTTGAATTATATTTCAGTTAAGGGCTGAAAATATGCCCTGTAGTGATAAGAGGAATGGTGAAATTATAATAAGGTAAACTATCTTTGTTAAGAGCAATTCCTAACAATAAGCAGGGTTATGAATCAAGAATATAAGAACAACTAAATAATAAGGTAAAACAAGAAAAATAGATTAGTAATATCACCTCACAAACCAGAATTTAGGAAGTCTTTTTTTAGAAGTGTTTGTTTAACATGTTTGTATGGTTGCATTAGTTAATTTAGATTGTGTATATGATGAATGTAATTTCTGTATTGTTTTATTTGTGGAAACCTAATAAAGATAATAGGGGAAAAAACTCTTCAGCAGGAACTACACTTCTTAGAAATATCAAACTTAAGGGTTGTGAAAATATTTGGTAGGAGCAGATTCAGGCAAGTTCATGAATGCACAAATTGGTTAATCTACCATAGATCTAAGGATCCAGATCAAAAGGAATAATATCAATCTGGTTGACAAAGCATAATGAAATTGTTCATGTTTATCTGTCCTGTTAATGTACTTATAGTTTCAGATATACTTGCACTTCCAGAAAGGCCTTAAATAGAATTAAACATGATTCCATTTATTTCATTGGGAACTAAGTGGACCTATCTTAATCTGGATCTAGTTCAATTTAGGTTTTCCCCCTCATAGAATTGAATGAGATACTCCTGCATGCATGTGTTTCAGCTGTAAAAAATGAAGTTACTGCTTCAAGATCTGTGACACTTGTGTTTTTGTACTCTACTGTCTATCAGAGAGCTGCTGACAAGATCAGAGAGACTTGCTCATTACTCCTTGGCTTGGCATATTAAGTGATGGCTTGCAGGTGTGTCTCAGGCCTTTGTAGTTTAATCACCTTGCCAGAGAATTTTCATATCACAAGTTACCAAGCAAGATACATCTTAATGAAGGCAACTCATTTGAGAAAGCACATGTATCCATGAATCAGCCCAAACAAGACAACATTGTTGATTCAGATTTCAATTTTATCAGATAGAATGTCTCCCTGACGGAAACTTCTGTAGGAAGATTTAGGACTGTGACAAACCTTCACTGGAACAGATGGGAATTTGTTGAAGGATTTAAAGGATGATGTTACTATTGATATTTGGGGAGGGAAGGTCAACAAGGGGGAAAGGGCTGAGGAGATTTTGATAACAATTATAATAATAATGCTAGGACTGAGGAATTATATATCATTCTCCCTAAAATACAGGTGGATATCATGGTGGATTATACAAGAGGTGCTGTTGTTCTGCAAATGGTTGTGCAAGTGTTAGGGGTACAGAGAGTGTAGTGGAATCCTAATGTGTTATGCAAATCATTGAATGACTTCCACAAGCAAAATTGAAGTATTACAGTTGATTTCACATTACACAAATATGAAAAGTAAATTTCCTTAAGTTGTAGAAGCTTTGTAGTGGTGGAATGCACCACTGGATACAACTGTAGCACCTTAACCCATCTGTCCATGTTCTAAAGCGGGGCTGGACAGACTTTTTTTTTTTTTTAGCCCCAACTGACCTGTTTCTGCCTTCACCCAAAAATGCATTCGCCTGTCTTGGAAGCCTCCCAAGAGCAACAGTTTACCTTTTAAATAGGTCACAGCCTCATTGCAAAGTTTAACATGAAAATAATACCAGTTTTTCAAAAACAGAAATGAATTTCCTGCTATTTCTGATTGGTTGGTTGATTGCATTTCTGGCAGTCTGTGATGCCTTGAAATTATCCCTAAGCAGTAAATTGACCCCTGGACCTACTGCAGTCACTCACCTCACTTCTAAAGGATATAGATAGAATGTCAGGCCATAGATGTCTGTAGGTTTGCTTATGGATGGGTAATTTTGGATTGTTGTGTATTTCTCCAAAACATGATTGTGTTAGATCATTTATGAGCTTGCAGAGAGTGATGGATTTCAGGACTATGTTGACAATGAGTTCATTAGGCAAGTTAATCTCAAAGCAACTGCTGAGTTTGCAGCTGGTGTACAATTTGGCATACAGTCTAGAATTCAGACATGAGTGCTGAAATAACCAACAAACTCTATACTGCTGAAAAAGAGTTTTGTAGTGATTCTGTATGATAGATATCAATAGTAAATTGATAAATTTACTGAGTAAAAGGTCATTCAGAAAACCCCATTAGAAGCTGTAGGAGTGATAGATTTTGTTAGCTGTTAGTCAAAAAACTATATGTTTTTTGCTCAAAACGCATTAGATTCTATAGATGTCTATGTAATTGGTTGCACAGTTATTTGGTGATAGGCACACATGTACACATGCACATTCTGTTCTGTAGGGTTGGAGCCAGCATGTTATAGTGGCTTGAACATTGGACTATGACTATGAAGATCACAGTTTGGTTTCCCATTTGGCCTTGGAAACCCACGGGGTGACTTTGGGTGAGTGACACACCCTCAACCCCAGAAACCTCCATGATAGGTTCATCTTAGGGTCAGCAAACATCAGAAATGACTTGAAGGGATACAACAACAACAAGGTTGGAAGACATGTCAACTCTAAAGGAATCTATAGAAGGAATGAGGAAAGAGCCACTTCCTCCCTTGAGTCTTTCCTTGGATTGCAGCCCTTCTCAAATGGAAACTTGATTCCTCCCATTTGCAGAAGTGTTATTCTGTATCCACCCAACCTTTACGTTTACAACAGCATTCATTAACATGGTGGCCCCTAGACATTCTGGTATACAAATCACATCAGTTTCTACTGATGGTGATTCGAAATAGACAGGAAAACATCTGGAAGGGACCCAACCTAGGAAGACTAGTTTAGATTAACAATTCTCAAGATATCTGATGGGGCTAGACCAGGGGTAGGCAACCTTTCCCCTTTAAGGGCTGAGG
>CM034703.1:39357583-39391625 GCA_020142125.1 Phrynosoma platyrhinos
GTAAACACTAAATTGCAAGAGGAAAGAAAAAACATAGCGATTTTCTCCATTAAGAACAGATAATTGCTTGAAATTCTTGTAACTTAAAAACAGAATAACAAAGGGGAAAGAATAATTCCACAGCAAGAGTTAAGACTGAAGTGATAACAAAATGCTCTTAATATAAATATTCATAATTGCCACCTTGATGTGACAAATTAATTGTCCATTGCTTAGCTTTAAACCTGAACTGCATGTATGAAGATCTGTCTATGACTCTTTTTTTCTTACTGAATTTCACACTGACTGTTGGCTGGAGCATCTTTTCAGTAATAACATATAGGTTCTGAAGCTAAATTACAGAAATTCATTTATTTTGAATAATACATGTAAAGCTGTTTTATATCCAATAAAGCCACTGGTCCATCTAAGCCAGTATTATCTATTCTGATTTGCAGTATTTTTCTGAAGATTTGAAAAGGCACCTGTCTTATAGTCTGCTGTCTAATTTTTCAATTGAAGATGCTGGGGATTGAATCTGAGAGTAATGTCAAGTATTCCCCATGAAGATGTGGCTTTCTATGCCTTGAAGAATATGTAGTGATGTCATTCTGCCAGTGCCAATAATATTGCACTCACAGACACTTAATTCCAATACTATTTCCTATTATTGTGTAACCGCTTGCTCAGCTACTTATGCAAGCAGTTGTACAAGGCATTCAACAACTGATTGTGCAACAAGTTGCATAACTGATAGTGTGCCTAGGCACCACAAGAACTAATGCACTACTACCCACACAACTGAAAAAATAATGGGATTCTGATAGCATACTGTTTCCCTTAGAAATGCTGGATTTAGGCATTTGCTTGTCTGATATGATGTCTAATAAAAATACACTTGATTTATATATATGCCATAAATATTTATCAGAACATATGTTTATTTATTAAATATGTTTCAGATAATGGAGGCCAAACTTTGGCAGGCGGAAACAACTGGCCATTAAGAGGGAGAAAATGGACATTGTGGGAAGGAGGAGTGAGAGGTGCTGGGTTCGTTGCAAGTCCTTTACTGAAACGGAAAGGAGTGGAAAGTCATGACCTTATCCACATTTCTGATTGGCTGCCGACTCTGGTGAATCTTGCAGGAGGCTATACAAATGGTACCAAGCCTTTAGATGGCTTTGATATATGGAAAACACTCAGGTAATTTCCTCAGTAAAGCCTTTGAAATGGAAAGCAGAAACATTATACTCCATGGTAAAGTTTGCAAAACCAAACCCATTATCACGCTGACTAAAAAGAGGCACATATCTTAAATATTTTTCAAATTGTGCTGGTGCGTATGGTGCTTTTTTAATAAATTTACTAGCAAAAGTAAAAAGAATCTGTCAACAAAAGTGCTTGGCCAATGTCTGGCAGGTAGAAAACCTAGGATGGAGAAAAGCATCATTACATATATTTAGGATCATCTTTAAACATAGGAATTTTTGGGAAATGCTCTGTATCTTGAAAAATCAATGTTTGAAAGCAAAAATTAGAGAAAATTTCACTAATGTCTATGAAATCAGAAAACATCTAACTATGATCGTAATTGCCATCATGAGCCAGCATGGTATACTACGAGTCAGCATGGTGTAGTGGTCTGAGTGTTGGAATAGGTCTCTGGTATGCCAGGGCTCAAACTGGCCACTGGATGACCTTGGGCAAATCACACTCCATCTCTGAAGAAACCTTGTCAAGAAAACCCTATTATAGGGTTGCCATAAGTCAGAATCTACGTAGAGGCACATACCAATTATTAGCAACCACAGCTGAACTTTCATGCATCTGATATTTGTCTCTTTAATTTTCAGTATAGGAAATTTACAAGCTACACACAGATACTCAAATTTAGAGATCTTTGAAGTAGCCCTTCTAAAGCTATCCAAACAGAATAATCAGTACCGTAAGTAAGAAAACAGGGTGATAGCCTTAAACCAATCACACTATCTGTCCATCTAGCTCACTGTTATCTTGCACTAATTCTTCTCAACCTCTGGCAAAGAAGTATTTACTATCAACTGTTAGCTATAGCTTAAATGCACAGGTTAAATACACAGAGTGCAATTTCTTTTTTCACCTAAATAAGCACACACAAGCCTAATCCAAAGTGGGACCACCATGTGTGAGTAGGGGAGGCTAAAATCTACTTTCTACAACCATTACACCACCTTAAATTTATTCCCTTCCATGGCAAATTAGATAGAGCGAATGTGCAGTAGTGGTGCTGGACAGCAGAAATCAAATTCCTGCTAGCCACTGAAATCTACCGTGTGACCTTGGTCAAGTCACACTTTCTCAGCCTCAGAAGGAGGCAAGGGCACATCTTCTTCAAACAAATCTTGCCATGAAAATGCTGAGAAGGGCTTGCCATAAGTTGAAAATTACTTGAAGGCACAGAAATACAACATTAAAAAAAAAAAGCATTTGTATCAGTGAAGGGCCCCTTCCCTTAGTCCGCTTCCAGGCAGGGGTGAAAATAAGGGGGGAAATGCCTGGGGAGATTTAAATCTCACCCAATGATCCCAGTTGGATAGCACAGTTTACTTTGGAATAAGAAAGAAAATGAGTCTAAGCTACACACTATATGTAGTTACTAATCCAAAATACAGTAGACCCTTTGAAGCAATGGGATTTACACATTCAGTATTTCCATTCAGTGTTTGATTTCATGGGTCTACTTTAAGGATTAGCAAATAGATTTAGGACAGAGTGGTTGATGATGATCATGATCATGATCCTCTCCCCAAGGCTTGAGGCAAGGTACAACATAGATTAAAATATAATATATAATTGATGATTAAACACATAAGTTAAAACATATAAGCACAGAATTAAAATTACTGTTACACATAAAATCATCCAGATTAGAATGTACTGATTTAAAATTTGTAGTTTTAAATTGACTAGGTAGGGCGGTCAAACGAAATAGGTCTTCAATACTATTTTAAATTCAGATAGCAAGACATCAAAATGTACTTTCTTGTTAAATAAAGATTTCTCCTGAATCTAAAATAGCTTTAGGGAACATAAAACATGGCCAAAAAAATAATCACAACTTTTAAGCCATGGGTAGAAACCTCCAGATGTTGCTGACAGGCAAGTCCCTGGCTTACTAACCATTGATTATGCTAGCTGCAGGTGCTGGAAGTTGTAGTTCAACATCTGGAGGGTCATGTGGTTTCTATGTATGTTTTATGATAAGGAATGTTGTTGTTGTTTTGGAATGTTGTTGTTGTTGAAAACATGTAAAGAAAATTTTCAAAAATTTAAAAATTTCCAAGGAGAAATGTGGCTCCTCAGAGTCCTACAGGAGGTCAATGAAAATCCCCAACCCTTGGCAGTTGCCCACCCCTGCATTAAATTAATTGCTAAATAGCCACTTAACAATAATGTAAATTCCATTGTTTCAATGGGTCTGCTTTAGTTGGGATTAGTAACTGGAGTAAGAATAACCTGTTGGTTATTTAGTGCTTTAAGTGGATTGACTGAAAGCAGTATCCAGCTGCTCATAAATAAAAAAACCACATGAAGTCTCATGTATGTCCATTGTGTTATCTATCAAAACTATTCTGTTTTTACCCAGTTGTTGTGTGCCTTCAAGTAATTTCTGATTTACAGCAACTTTAAGATAAACCCTCCAAGGTGTTTTCTTGGCAAGATTTTTCAGAGGGACTTGACATTGTCTTCCTCTGAGACTGAGAGAGTATGACTTGCCCAAAGTCACTCAGTGGGTTCCCTTGACTGAGCAGAGATTCAAACTGGTATTCCAGAGTCGTAGTCCAACATTTAAACCACTACACCATGTTGGCTTTCTTCCTCTACAACACTTCATATTTCTTTGCAATAGAACCAGAATTCCCTAGTGCATTCCCTGTTTAAAGAACGTAACCAGATACATTCTGGCATGGTTGAAAAGTAACTGGCTTTCAATATCCCAAAGTAAACAAGGTGGAGGAGGCGATAATTGGTTAATTAAGCTATCAGCAATGCAGAAAGTGGTTTTCAGTCTTCTATTGTTTCAGTGAGGGCATTTAATTGAAACGATAATGGCTAGGTTTTTTAATAGATTGGATTAAGGTGTCTGGGTTTTAGAAGTGTGATATATGCATTGTGTGATATATAGGATTCTTGGCAGACCCCCATGGAAGAAAAACATCTGCAGCAATTATAGTTTTGTAACAGGGCAAATAAAATTGACCACCGTCTCCTCCTTGCTTGAATCTGTCATGCATCAGTTACTTACAACAGCTTTCTATTAGAGCTATTTAAACTATTTTCGCCTGCCTGCGGTGATGTTTTTATTATTTTATGTAGTTGGACAGGCCTCTCCTGAGATGCCTTGGGCATTGAATAGCCTCCTGCACTGGGGAACAAAGAGTTGTGCTGTGTTTCATGAACCACTGGGTATTCTCTAGCAGTTTGATTCTGTGAACTTCCTAAGGGGTCATAGTAATCATATTGTTGCTGTTGTTATTCTTGTTGTGTTGTTACTATTCCAGCTCTTTCCCAGTCTGAGAGTCAGGGTGGCTTAGAAACAGTTTTAAAAGTCACATCATAAAAAAGTTTAAAACATAATTAAAGTAACAATAGGATCAAAAGCTATTAAAAGCATGACAATGAAAAAGAAAGCAAGCAAACAATGTGCCACATCTCTTAAGTTATCTGCTCTCAGCCCTCAAATGCCTACCAACACTAAAAAGTCTTCAGCTACAGAATGATTGTAAGAAGGACATAGGTCTAACCCAGGAGTTCCAGAGCCTGGGAGAAGCCACTAAGAAGAACCTCTCCCATGTTCTCACCAGATATACTTGTAAGGGTGATGGGGCAGTGATAAGGACTTCTCCAGAAAATCTCAAAACATAGACAGGCTCATATGGGGGAAAATGGTCCTTCGAATAACCTGAACCTGAACTTATAGGGTGTTATAAGTCATAAGCAACACTTTGAATAGGCCCTGGAACAGGATGGTAACCAGTGGAGCTGTGTGCTCCCTGTAGCCAACCCAAGCTAATAATCTGGCTGCAACTCTTTAAACAAGCTGAAGTTTCTGACGACTTTTCAAGGGCAGCCCCACACAAAGTATGTTACAGTAATCCAAACAGTTACAGTTTGTGACTATAGATCATGTTATGGTTCACCCCTATCCAGTTCATTACTGATGATGGGCACCAGTTTAGAACTAAGACAGCTTCTTTGGATTGAAGTGGGAAAGAATAATAGAACTGGGTATTATCTACATATTGATGGCACTGGACTCCAAAACTCCAGTAAATCTCTCCCACTGGTTTCATGTACAGTCAGCCCTTCATATCCACAAATTTCTTATCAACCAATTCAATCATCCTCAGCTTGAAAATATTCAAAAATTAAGTAAATTCCAAAAAGCAAACCTTCATTTTGCCATAGTATACAAGGGACATGTTTTGCTACACCATTGTATCGAATGGGACTTGAGCATCCACGGATTTTGATATCCAAGGGGTCTCCTGGAAACAAACTCTGGCAGGTACCAAGGACCCACTGCATATATTTAAAAACAAAGGGGAGAAAACAGAACCCTGAGGGACAAAACAGGCCAGAGGCCAAGGAACAAATGGGAATCTGACAGCACCACCTTCGACTGCCCATCCAGGAGGGACCATAACTACTGTAAAACAGTGCCTTCAAGACCCATCTCAGCAAGGTGGCCAAGAACAATACCATTATCAGTAGTATAGAAAGGCATGAGAAGTCAAACAAAACCAACAGGGACACACTCTTTTGCCTCTACATCATAATGCTCTGTTTGCTAAAAATGAGTTTTTTAAAAAAGTCCACATATACTGAACCACAGTCTTTTGGAAATGTTTTGAAACTCCAGCTGGTACAAACTGTTGTTGCTTGTCCCTTAATGTGTGCCTTGATTTAAGATATCTATTCTACCAGTTGCACTGCCTGTCTGTTATCTTGCTAGGTAATAGTTCTAATTACAAATGTATAAATCCATTCAACCAATCTATTAAAATTTATGAGATGCCCTCTTCCATGATCCTTCTACTCATGTGATAAAATCTGTCAACATGAATAAAGGCACTTCAGCTTTGGAACCATTAGCTCCCTTTAGTCATTTTTAAAAAGTGAAATGTTCAGGCATGCTTTTTTCCCCTTAATTTGGTTTTTATTTTTAGGTTTTTCTTGTTACAGCATTAATGTGTTGGAATACCTCCTGTATTGGCTTGTTAAATTTTATAGATATTAGTGTAAATCTCATTGAGTACTCATTTTCTCTAATTAAGAACAATGCACTTATCCTGAAATAAAATAAATGAAGCCACATTTCCCAGTGCAGATCAAAGACAGTCACTATATTGGACCCAGTTTGAACAGCCTTATACATTTAATTGGTCAACAGACTTTTATTGTTGTTAGGAAAGATCACAACAGGAAGCACTGAAATATTAGGCATCTGTTACTATAAAGTCCTGTACAGTAGAAAGAAATTTAATATTTTTCTTAATAAATTTGTTCTAGTGAAGGAGAACCATCGCCCAGGAAGGAGCTGCTTCATAACATAGACCCAATTTTTGTGGATTCATCTCCATGTAAGTCTGTGATTAACTGCTGGAACTCTTAAGAGACAGCTCTGAAGCCAAAGCATTGTAAGGGAGGGTGGGATCCCCACTTAAGGTAGGTTTTATTTTTCTCTGGATGGAGAAATTAAATAATGCAGGATAACAGCCATTCTACCACTTTGCCGTAAAGTCGGTGATCTCATCTGCAGAGCACAGTTAACTACCCCCTAAATCATTCCCAGAGTTTGTTTCATTCTCTTGTGGCCCACAGTTACTCATATGTAATGTAGACTGAACGTGGAGTTGTTGACAGATAACTACATGCCTCCAGTACCTGGTGAGGCACGATGCCAAAGACCAAACTGCCTCCAGTGTTGAGTAGTGGCGGTTAACTCCTGATAGTCACGTATATGCATGCATATGTTGCTTCATATGTAATAAAGCACCATTGTTGACCTTGCAGAGGGAGGGTGAAGATCAGAGAGAAGGGAGCTTCAAATGTGGCTATGAGGTTCCAACTCCCATGGTTGCTTTTGTAGTGTAATCACACGAGTTGAAGATTTTGCCAGTGCTGCCTCTCTGCTAAATGATGTCAGTTTTACAACTCTTCCCAGTTATTTTATTTTACTGTTGTTTAAAAAAAACCTTTTCTTCATCTTTTTTTGGCCAGAGACTAAGCCTTTCAATATGGGGTTTGTTTTAAGAAAAAAATTGCTTGGAACAGGACCTTTTTACACACTGGATCTAAATTCCTTAATGAAATGACTACATAATAACAAAAAGGATGTCCAAAACCACAGATGGCGATCCTTCCTCCCAAAGTTCCCAGGCCTTGTGACTGGGGCTGCCTTGCACTGTTCTCTTCCCCATTTTTCCTCTTCCAAACTGGATGTGCAGGAAGCAAGTAGGGAGAGGGAAAAGACCAAGGATTTGAACTGGGAAACCACACTGAGACATGGTGTGCCTTGGTGCTTTCTGCCCTCTGTCTGAAGCAGTGGCACAAGAGTGTGCAATTGAGTGTGTGAGTGTGTGTGTATGAGAGAGAGAGAAAATGAAGGGAATAGCTCTTGGCCAGGCCCTCATGGAAGGGAAAGGAAAAAGGTGGAAAGAAAATGTACTCTGGCTCTTGGCCAGTTCAAAAAGTACACTACCTCCAAAGTCATACATAGTGTTCTTGGACTATATTTTTGGTATTTCTGCTACCACAAAAAAAGTTATATGAAGCACCAGATGGAGCAACTGGCACACAGTGCACAACCTGGAAGACACTTGCGGGTACACGGCCTCCTCTTGGCTACATACAAGAACCCCTCAGAATTCTTTTTGTGCCATATGGTTTGCCAGATGTGAGAGCCATCACTCCTGAGAAAAGGGAGGCTGTCATGAGAGGACTTCTGTGTGTGCCATGCTCCATACTTTTTCTCCATATCTTATTTGCATTCCAGCCTTCCTCAAAACAAAACAAAGGGGCAAACATTAGTCTTTCAGGGTGTATTCCATGCAGAACCCCCCAGCCAGCAAAAGACTGCAACTGTTCCAAAGTCAGGCTTTAGCAAGGTTGCTGCATCATATATGTCTTTAAACCAGGTTTAAGGATTCCCACTCTCCTGCAACTAAAGCCAGCCTGTAAGGCTCCCTAATGCAACTTACAAGTCTGTCCTAGCAAGCTGTGTCCCTTTTCCTTCTCCACAGCTCCTGACCTTTGTTCTCCTGACTTCCATTATGATTAGCTAGTTTGCTTCCTCACTTAGGTAGCATCCACACTGCAGAAATAATCCAGTTTGACACCACTTTAACTTCCATGGCTCAATGCTATGAAATTCTGGGAATTTTAATTCACTGTGGTACCAGAGCTCTCTGACAGAAGAGGCTTAATGTCTCACAAAACTACAATTTCCAGTATTCTATAGCATTAAACCGTTATGGCAGTTTAAGTGGTGTCAAACTGGATTATTTTTGCAGTGTGGATGCAGCCCATGTTGGCTGCCAATATGTGGCCTGAGTTTTACCCACGAGCTCCTCCTTCATGCTGACCTTTAACTGACCTAATGATCATTTGCCAAACCAGAGCTTAGAAGTAACGTGATGCCAATAAAAGTAATTGTAGTTAATTCTTTTTTTCTTTTTTTGGTACATTGTGACTGTAACATTACAAGGGATAACTTCACTTCTTTTGTGGTGTAACTATAATAATGGTTTAATTATTTTTATAGTTACAGGGAGTTTGTAGCCTTGATAATTAGGTGTATTTTGTATTACATTTCAGAGATGCCATGCCTGGCGCATGGTTGCAGTACTAGTATACCATTCAGCAGAGCTGGCAGGATAAGTTGACACCTTCTCCTCACACCTCCAGACTTCTTCCCCTGGATCCAGATGTCACTATCTCAGCTGTCTCAGCTGTCCCAATAGATATTATAAACCATTCAAGTTGTAGACTAATAAATGCTACCTTTATTGTCACAACTGAGCAAACCAATATACAGTTCAATTCCCTGCAGCACAGCAGCGGATGTCTTGCAAAACACCAAACAGTTTATTTCCAAGCAGTTCTTTATTACACACACACAGCACACACAACCCCCAGCACCATGCAAGGACTTTTTCCTCACCCTCAAGTTGACACCCATTTGAGCGTGACCCATGATGCTCCTTGGCTACTACCTTATTTCCCAGACTCATGTCCACCCCCTGGTGTGTACGTCATACACCATGTGACCAGTGACATGTAAACATCATGATGTAATGTTGTTTACTTTTTAGCCTTGCCATTTTCCCAAAACAATAATGCGTTGACTTCCTGCAGAGAAAGTGTTTATGTCTGGGTGTACATCTGTTGTTCTCCAAGCCTGCTTGTTCCCTTGAAACCTTCTCACAGGAACAGGTTCTCATACATCTTGTACATTTCCATATGTACTCCAAAACCCATAACTCCAAAAAACCTGACATTATATGTGGGCAACCTCAATTGTTCTGGTGTATGTGCTTTAGAAAACTTAAAAACCAACCATTTAAGTTATTTTTCAGTAATAAGAAAAGAAATGAATCTCTTTGTATTTCTAAAGGCAACCAACTAAAATCAAAACAAATGTTCAAATAACCAGGGCCTTTGGACTGTAATTAATTACTTTTTTAAAAGAAGCTTTCCAAGATATGTGTGGAATTATTTAGAGCAATTGTACTGACTAGTGGCAAGTTGAGAAATTATGAAGAGCTAACTTCAGCAATTCCAGCAGCCCCACGTCTCAGTTAGGGCAGTAAATTTAACACATATTTGCCTCACATAAGACATAATGGGTCATTCATCAGTAGCAAGGAGAACTTGAAATATTTACTTATTTTGACTATATCTCCCAGAATCCCATGTTACTACCTATAATAAGAATTGTAGTCCAAACAGTAACCTTTTCCAGACTCTGGTCAGAAATAATTGTGGTGGATGAGATTCCTTATGCAGAGTCTAACTTGAACTAGGGATCACAAAGGCACAGCTCCAGAATCCATTAGCAGGGCCAGGAAACATGAGAACATAGATCTAGGCACATGTAAACTACTGAACTACTACAGTCAGTCCCCTCTGGGATTTATGAAGGAAAGCCCTTTAGTAAGAGTAAGACCTTCCAGAAGCATTTAGCTCTTGTTCCTATTTGCTGTCAAGTTGCCTGCAACTTATGGCAACCCTATGAATGAAAGTCATCCAAGAGCCCCAGTTATCAGGAGCTCTGCTTACATACTCAGGGCTTGCAGCCTCAGGGCTTGGGCTTGTGTTTATTGAAACAATCCACCTGTGGTGCTGTCTCTCTCTTTTCCTATTGCCTTCTACTCTAAAGATTATTTTTTCTAATGAGTCACATCATTGCATGGTATGTCCAAATGCAACAGACTCAGTTTAGTAACCTTAACTTCTAGGCTTGATTCATTTGTCTTTTAAGCAGTCCATGCTATCTATAGAACTCTTCTCCAATACCACATTTTAAATGTGTACCAATTTCTCTCCCAGTACATACTCTGCAAGGTTTTTAGACTTTGTAACTATCCTCTGTGTGGATACCTAGAGAGGAGTGTTCTTCCTTAGTGCATTTTGAGCAATGATAATAAGTGAGGTTTATACATATCCTCCACAGAACATTGACACTTCAAAATCTCCACCACATTGTTCATCTTCATCCATGCATCCTGCTGACATCCTTTGTATTTCTCTCACACCAGCATCTGGTATCCAGGGCATCTTTTACAAATCTTTCTTCTTGCATAAATATATAGGGGCAGCCAGGCCTGAAACTAGTATTAATTGTGCTTTTCCATAATTTGTGAGTATATTCAGAAGCATTTGGCAAAATTGTTTGCATTATTTTGGGTGGGAAATGGGAAGGAGAATGTTTAAAGCCTTACCATGGTGGAACTGCAGGGTTTCTACCCCCTGCTCCCATTACTTTTCCAAGCACTGCTTGTGCAAACATTCAGAAGGCTGAAACATTTTTAAAGAGATGGTGAGAAGAACCTTTAACCTTTAAAAGATAGTGAGAAGAACTATGTAACAATTAAAACAGGTAAACGTGAGTGGAGTAAGAGGATTCAGTGGTGTCACTAGGGTTGGTGTCACCTCGTGCAGTAACTCATGGCATCACCTTCCCCATTGACCTCCTCCCATACTGGACCATACAGAATCTTTAGTAATGTTTTTTGTACTAACATTACTCATGAATCGTAATTCCTGTATATTACTGAATGGCATGGTAGTAGTTGTGATGTAAACAACTATGAAAATTGAAATTAAACCTTTAAATTACAATATCATATGCACAGCCTAAATGCATTTACATGTACATAAGTTTCATGTGGTTGAAATGAAAATCTGGTAAGAGGTGATGTTTTTAAAGATTTTTTAAATTTAAAAAAAGGAAAATTTAAAATCTAGGATGTCTTTTTCCCCCCTCCCATTAAGCCTCACCCCACTCACTCCATCTCTTCAGCTTTTTAAAGGGATGCAGGTGAATGCCACAGTCCATTTCTGCCCAAAGGCAGATGTTTGGAGAGTAGTGGGGTCACCCCACCTTAGGGTGTCACCTGGTGTGGTCCGCACCACCACCACCCTGTGATGCTACTGAGAGGACTGATGTTGCTATGCCCACCATACCCAGCCCGTAAGCATCCTTTCACCTGAAATGAAAACTCGCAGTGTAGATTCAGGAGGATTATTTCCTAACTGAAGCAAAATACAATTGAACCAAATCCTGAACTAACTCTTGTGTGGGAACAGCTATTCTTAGTGTGAAAAAGAGCACTGGGTGAAGAAAAATGACTGCCTTCTCCATACTACTATCACGTAGTCCATTGCTCCAATTCTTCCCACCACCACTCCCCAACCTAGCTGAAGTATAGGAAGTAAACTAGATTTAGAGTAAATTACTGTGGGTGATGGACTACAAGGAGAGAAGGCAGGGAAGGAGCGTTCAGCTTTCCACTTACTCTGTTGTTGTTTTCAGAGACCAAGGACTTTTGGAAAGGATAATCTGGAGTTAAAGCAAGCTTGGAGAATGTAGAATTTATTTTTGCAGTCCCTTTTCTTATCTACCAGGCTGTCCTTTCCTTTTTAGTTTCATCTGAATCCTGTCCTGGAGTACATTAAGAACACCTGGTCTGGATGAACTAATGGATCTGCCACAAACAGTGTGTATGGAGGGGGGTATATTTCAGAAGAAGGAACTAGTAAAACTACTTCTGAGGCAACATACTTTCAAGTCGCTGTCAAACTATGATGACCCCATGAATTTCATTGGGATTTCTTAGGCAACGATTACTCAGAGTTGGTTTTGACAGTTCCATATTCTAAAGTGTAGCCTACAGTACCTGATATTCATTGGTAGTCTCCCATCCAATTATTAATCATGACTGATCCTGCTTAGTTTCCAAGATGAAACAGATCTGGTGCCTTTAAGCTCTAGTTCAGCACATATTACACCTGCTTTAAATGCAAACAAGCTAGACCCAGACCAATGTTGGCCTTGAGAACTAGAGTGTCTGTGCATACGTGTATAGAAACAAGATTAAACCTACATTAAAATGTCAAATTTCCATTGAGAAAGCTTCAAGCACAAAATTAGAACAGATTTGCATTTTCTTAATTGTATTACTGGAAACCAGGGTTCGAATTCTCGCCACGGAAATTTGCTGGGTAACTTTGGACAAGTCACATACTCTCAGCCTCAGTGGGAGCCAAAGGCAAACCCCTCTGAACAAATGTCAACAAGAAAACCCTGTGATGAGTTCGCTTAGGGTCACCATAAGTCAGAAATGACTTGAAGGTGCACAACAACAACAGTAACTATATCCAAAACATACCTTGTTTGGATGCTGGAAGGCTTCCTGTTTAGCCATCTAGCCTAAATATTTCCCATTGGGTGGGATGTCTATACCATAAACATTATAAGTACACTTTGCCTCATTGTTTCCTTATAAAACAGTGGCTTGAACTATGCATCCAGTCGCTTGCATTTTACTCCCTTTTTTGCTTAAACAAACAAACCAAATAACTTGGGAAAGCTACAACTCTGAAGGACAGACATGCAAAAAGAGACTAATTAACTGTTCTGCCTCCCATCTGTTTCAAATTCATAAGTACTCTCCTCAAGGTTATTTATTTATTTAAGTCATTTATGTATAGCCTCTTGACCTGCCAGGGCTTCCAGTTTGTTTTTCACTTGTAAAGAGAAAGAGATGGAATTTCTACCACCCCCACTATAGGTAAAAAAAGCAAGTGTGTACATGTGTATGTGCCTTCTACTTTGTGCCTTCTACCTTTCTACTTATGGCAACCTCATGAACTGCACAGGGTTTTTCTATGCAAGGAATACTCAAAGGTGGCTTTGCCAGTTCCTTCCTCTGAAATATAGCCTACAGCACCTGGTATTCATTGGCAATCTCCCATTCAAGTACTAACCAGAGCTGATCCTGCTTAGCTTCCAAGATCAGACAGGATCTGGTGCCTTTCGGATATTTGGATCTATGGAATCCATGCAGAATATAAAAAATGAAAACAAAACAAAACCAGAATTGTCCACAAATCTACTTCTGGTTTTGAAATTATTATTATTAATAATAATACATTCAGCAGTAGAAAAGACATCCGTGACCTGTTGAAAAGTGAATTGTTGCTCCCCAAATCTTCCAAGAGAGATAATCCCCTCTCCTTTTTTAAAACCATAGGCCCATTCATACTATACAGTGATAGCACTATGGTGTCACCTTAACTGCCATGGCAACATTCTATGAAATTCTGGGATTTGCAATTTAGGAAGAGATATTTAGAATTCTCAGCTCTAGTGTCTCTCCAAACTATAAACTCCAGGGTTGCATAGGATGCAGACAGGGCAAAGTGGAATCGTAGTGCTATACTTGTACAGAGTGAAAGGGCTCCAGAGAAAGAGCTAGCTGGGAGGGTGGGACTAAGAATCATCCTTGGGGCCACATGTGGCCACAAACCAACACTTTACACACCCTTCATATACAGGAATACAATCACATGATAGGTATATGTTTCAAATTAAGTGGATTTACATGCACTGGGGAGAATATTGCAGAATGTACATATCATGCACATTTGTTATAACTTTGCTTCGTTCCTTCAAAAACCAAGTTATGGATGGCTTGGCAGCTGTGAGGATGATGTCAGCTCTTGCATTGTGAAGGGTCTGCTTTCTTTTAGATTGTCTTATGGCATTTTATCAAGTTTCAGTGATTCAGCTGAATTAAAAACCAACTGGATCTGAGTCAAAACTCCCTTAACTGCTAAACCAAACATTTCTGACCATGCAATCATTTCTACATGGCCTGTTGTAGTGTAGCACTGAAGGCCTGCATTCTGTTATCAGCAATTTTATTTTTCAGAATATGACCTGAATGATGTCATAAGAGTAACAATCCAAGTTGGAGCTGAGGGTTGTTAATCACAATCTGTCAATAAACTTCTCTATGTGGCATTTTAAATCATGTCTGAAACAAGAGATGGTCAAAACCTTGGCAAGAAAACATTATTCTTATCAATTTGAAGACTTTAAAAAAAATAGCCCAGTTTTATCAAGAGCTTCTAAAGCAGGGGTGAACAATTTTGGCAGGCCCAGAACCAATTTTCTGCCACACAGAGTGCCAGAAATGCCAAAACCAGACAAGATGAAAACAAAATGAGACACAGCTAGAAGTCCTCTTATGGTATTGAAAAACTTTTTTTAAAAATGTTAGACAATGCTGGGAGAGTGCAAGCTCCTTTAAAGGTAAATTTTCACACCTAAATGCTTCTAGGATAGCCAGTTCTCTCTCTCTCTCTCTCTCTCTCTCTCTCTCTCTCTCTCTCTCTCTCTCTCTCTCTCTCTCTCTCTCACACACACACACACACACACACACACACACTTTTTAACCAGAAAAAGGAGTTATGCAGATATCAGGGGCTACAGAAACAGCCTTGGAGACCCCCATGTGGCTCTAGAGCCACACTTTACAGTTAATCACACTAGCCCATTGTTTCGTATTGTTCCATTTGAAAAGCGATCTTGGGACAGCAATGCTGCCTTTCACACCATCACACCATTTGCTCTTTCAATGGTGTTGTTTGTCTTTTTGCACTTTGTATTTGAATGTGACAATAACTTTTATCTCACCCTCTTTATCTTCTTCCTTGTGATTGGTGGCAGTACCAATGAACATTCCTCTTTAAGAAAAAATGGGAATTGTGCTATTCTGATATACTGAACAAGATCATATCTCATGGGAAGCCAAACATGTCATGCCATGTCTACTATTTTCTTGATGCCTTAACACCTTTGTTTACCTGGTTCTGCTTTTGTATATACCGTATTTTCCGGCGTATAAGATGACTCGGCGTATAAGACGACCCCCCATTTTCCCAGTCAAAATATAGAGTTTTAGCACCTCTATCCTCCTTATCCTTAAATCCGGCGTATAAGACGACCCCCCCCCTTTTAACCACAGATTTTGCAGGTTAAAAAGTAGTCTTATACGCAGGAAAATAAGGTACATAATTATATTCTCTTTGTAAGCTGTAGCATAATTCCGGTATTACTGTATTTGTGGCATTTCAAATTCTGTAACAGCCTGTGGTCCTGTCTTCTAATGGAACTAAGGTTGCTGTTCTACCGAATGTGTATATTCAGGCTGCTGCCTGATTTGAGAACACTGAGGGTGTATGAAATTAGGGCACACTCAGTTTGGGATCAGATAGCTCTGCTTCGCCTCTTGGAGGCAGGGGAAACAAGCTGTGGCTTCCACCTATGTGGATTTCCATACATATCATGCCAGGCATTCCAGCCATCATCCCAGCAGGCTGGGTGAATGGGTTTCTGTTGGTCAGTAGGTAGGTTGACAGATTAATGCAGTGGCATTGGCTGGCAGGCAGGTTGACCAATGCCTGGATCTAGATCCCTGCTGTAAGCCAAGCCTATTCGGCTGCAACCAATAAAGCTGTAGCCTTTCCAATTCCAACAATATGTGGTTTGTACTCATTCTGGCTAAGTACAAAGCTCACCCTCACTGCTGGGTCTACAATATAATGGACTCTAAGGAAATTATCACACAGGGAACAGGATAAGGACAGGATCGCTCCCCTATCCTTATCCCATCCTTAACCCAATGGGTCCCATCCTTAACCCGATCCTGTCATTAACCCATCATTAAAGCGGCATTGTAATAACACAAACCTCCGTTAATACAAAATGCCAGCCAATGTTGCTTTAATAACAGGTTAATGCCAAGTTAATGACGGGATTGGTGTGACTTCATATGAAAGTCTTTAGCACCATTGTGGTCAATAGCGCTTCCTGGATAGGATAAGTGCGAATGCGGTGTGAAAGTCCTTCCCATGATTGAGTGACAGGACAATGACAGGGACATCTCTCATGATAATCTCTTAAATCTACAAACCATAATGAGCTTAGTTTGGACATATTTGCTCTTAAAAGAATAGGAAGGAACTTAAAATTACCGTAAGTGATTTTACAAAATGAGTCTATTTCTTAGTCTGAGCCAATTTAATTTGTGTTATCTTTCTTGACATTTACAGGTGCATTGCTTCATTTATTTTACTAATTATGGCCAAATGAATAGCCATAGGCTGAAATCCTGCTCTGCTTGTGTACTTACATAAAGAGTGGAGTAAAATGTTGAATATGCACATTGGGTGCATTTTTGTGCCCAGCAATTTGTATGTAGGTCCATTGATTTCATTAGGATTGGCACTTCAATGTCCAGTTGTGAGATAATTGTCATGTGTGAACACCATCCAGTGCTACCATTAATTTAAATTAATTAATGATGTAAATGAAAGCAGATGGATATATGTGCAGTTTTAAAGCACATATAGAAGGGCTTATAGAAATCAGCCAAGAACTCAGAACTCCACTGCCTCAATGCAAACTTTGGCTTCTCACTTGATTGAGCAAGTCCTGACAGACTTTGTGGCCTAGCTCATTTGGTCCAGGAAAGAGTTAGGATGGTGGTCCTCAAACTGTGGGGTGGGTTCAAGGGAGGGCAAGACAAGTCAGCCTGCAAGTACAGCAAACATGAAAAAGGACAAGCCTATGTGTTGCAGATTGACTGCTCCCTACAAAAGTGAAGCAAGTGTTTTTCCCCATTACACCTTCTCTAACCTCTTGTTGCTGTTGTGTGCCTTCAAGTTATTTCTGACTTATGGTGACCCTAAAGTGAATCTATCATGGGTTTTTCTTGGTAAGCTTTGTTCAGAGGAAGTTTGCCAATGCCTTCCCATGAAGCTGAGAGCATGTGAAATTCCCAAGTGGGTTTCATGGCCAAGCTGGGAACCCTGGTCTCCAGAATCCTAGTCCAGTGCTCAAGCCACTATGCCAAATTCAGCTTCAGAGAAGTGAAGAGAAAAGGCCCAGCTTTAAGGCACAGGGAGTGCATGGCACAAGAAACCTGTGTGTGTGAGAGAGGAGCAATTGATAGATGCTGTGAGATGAACAAAAATATGTAAGCTACATAAGCAAAATATTTTTGTCCATATATTACTTTGAGGGAGGCGCTGTTACCATGCACTGTGTTTCATTTCACCCCTTATTATTTGGTATCATAATTATTATAAGAACTCTGCCTCCATGATCCTAATGTAAAAACCATGAGATGTATGCAGACATATCACGTAGCCAGCTTAGGAGTTGCCAGAGGTTGATTGTCTCAGACTTTTTGGAGGAGGTGGGAAGGAGCCTAGTTTTACATGATGGGATAATCCTTGTTGATGTAAACATCCATGTTTAGCTAATCCTGTGAGTAAACAGGTGCAGGAATTAGCCCATTCACACACCACACACCCCAGTTCGCACCCCGGAAGATCCATATAATGGAAAGGAGGTCACATGGGTAAAAAGCCTGAGAATCACTGAGTTAGGACATTTCTGCTGCATAGCTTGTAATGACATAGATACTCTTCTCTATGGTAACAATAGGATTCTATGGTCTGGGAGCTTTATTATTTTGCACTATACCATATTCCAGTCTCAGAAGGATGCCATTGCTCTCAACACTCTCACCAGGCATTGTATTTGATATGGCACTTTTTTTCTAGCAGTGTGTAAACTTTGCACTGTAGTAAAGTTTCTGTGTTGTTCCAGAAGACAGCATATGCTGTCTGTGATGTTGTATTCATCTGTATCACCACAACTGTGTTCTGCTGTATGAGTGCCATAGTTTATTGTGGAACTGCCAACTTCATTCTTAAATAATATTTTATAATGTGTGGATATTTAGTTTATAATAAATCATCCCTGAATTCCATTGACATTATATATTGCATATGTTGGAAACACCAGAAGAATTTGTCTTGATTATGGGACAGTTAGCTCCTTTGGGCTCCATTCCTCACAGGCTACACAAAGGCTAAAGAAGGTTCTGTGAGTTATTATATAGCCCAGTTGAATTGTGTCATCCATATTTCTTTTCACTGTTGGGGAAAATATAAAACTGATATAAAGAGAACAACATTCAGTGGGAGAAGATGCTGTTACTGGTTTTTTGGGGCGTACATAAATGTGTGAGGGAAATCTATATTATCTTTTTTTAAAAGAATGAAAATGGCCAGACACTTTGTGTTCATGCACTGCTAACAACAGCTGACATCATTTGAAAAGATAAGTGTGTTAACAAAGCTTATTTTTTATGCTAAATAGTTGAATCTTAACCTCTGGAACTGTAGAATTTGTAGCATTTTGGATCACTGCCCTTTTTGTCTGATTTCAGGTAGGAGCTAAGCACATACAGGCACAAGCTATAATAGGCTGATAAGGTTATAGGCATACCAAAGGCCCATTGCTTATATGGTTACAAGGTTACAAACATGTTCTGAGTCCAAGAAATGTCTTGTTTAGAAGACAGAATAGCTGTTGAGCTTGTTTGTATACCTTTAGCCCCATGAAGGAGCTTACTGCACATGTTAAGGGAGGAAAATACCAGTCCTTCATTTCTGCTTCAGTTTCAGAAGACCTCTTCTGCTGATTCATTCCCTCCATGCCTCCTCTTCCAGACAGACTCTGGGAAGATGATTGGACTTGATGGTCCTTGAGATCTCTTCTAACTCTATGATTCTAAGATGTACAGTTCTGTAGGGCATGTAGGAATAATTTTTTAAAATGTCTGCAATTCTGTGGAGATATTCACTTGGTGTGTAGGCAAGGGGGAGGAAGCTCTAGGTGTCCAGGGGCCATTCTTCCGTTCCCAGTCCCCTTTGGTGACCAGGCCATCTCCTCCAATGGTGTGTTCCTTAATTTAGAGGAGAACTCCTCCTCCTAAAACTGTTAAGTCATATATATTTGGGGAGGACTCCTCTGGGGGACCCCACGTACCACAAAAATGGCTATGGAGGGCCACGTGAATTGAATTATTCCCACACCTAGTGTAGATTAAACACATTAAACACTGTGGGTGGAGCATTGTTCACGCAATGGAACTTTGCTATCTTATGCTCCTCTCTGGATCTCAATATACTCAAATCCTCCAGATCATATGGGGATAGAATGGGGTGTAGGGGAGAGTGGGAATCTGCCCTACTGGTGGATGTCATTCTATCAGAAAAGGTCATATTTGGATCCAAAAAGGACTTATTTGGATCTTGGTCCAGAGACCCATGCCAATCAGACGGCAGTAGATGGATAAAAAGAATGGTTCTATATAAGACAACCTTGGCCTAGAGCAAACAGGTGGGAAGGAACAACCTGAGGCCGTTCTGGCCGCAAGTGGGTCAGGACCATGGTCACAGGACCCAAGCTGTGCCACCAAGAGTTGGATTGTCCCAGCTCCTTTTTACTCCATTCCAATGGAGTGAAGTTGAAGCAGCTTTGGGCTACTTTCGGGGTGTGCATCTTGTAAAAGCCACACCCCTAAAGTGCCCAGAAGCTGCTTCTTTTGGCCCATCTGTTCTGGGCCTTTGTTTTTTCCAGCATAAACAATATAGTCTTACCAACCCTGCATCTATATTTTTCTTCCTTCGACATTTGTTTCAGGTTGTTATGTAATACTGGAGGTGAAGAAACATTCCATATTGGTAGTTATCTTGTTTCCTTATTCTCTTTCTACAGGATTTATTAAAAGATTTAAGCTGTAGCAATAGGCATACTGTGATATCCCTTAATTGTTATAGATAAAGTCAACTCTTTAAAAACTGGTTTATTGTTTTTAAGTGATAAATGAAATTTGAACTCATGGCAAATCTTGTTAATATAATCTCACATGTCATTAGTAGATAAGGTCTGGAGCATATTGTGTCAAACCTCTGCTGTTACTTAAGCCTTTCATCTTGACTCAAAGCATCTTTGTATAAAGCTGATACTATTGGCATGATAAAGAATAAATAGAGTCTTGTATCTAAATACAAGGAGCTAGTAGTTCGGTTGATAAGCTGAAGAACATTGTTTTTGGGGTTTTTAGACTGGGGAGCTTTATTGGCATGACAGTAATAAATAAGAGTCTAGATAATAACCAGATTTTCATCAGTTCCTTCAAAATCAGTATTTCATTAATTTTTCAAAGGTCAAGGTCACAGCTATTCCTCAAGCATTCTTATTTTAATAGAGCAAGTGAAAGTGTCTGAGTTCTGCAGAAAATTCATTATCGCCATAAAGCAGTGAAAGGTCACAAAATGTCTTTCTTCACTGAAGTAGCAAAAAATTTTATTTCTCCAATAATTCATTATCACAGTGGAGCCTGAAGGAGCCCTTGACATTTCAGCATCCTCCTCCTTCAGGGGAAATAATTGTTTTCATATATCATGATTTAGCAAATGACAGAAAAATTAGTGGAAAACAAATACAAACCTTTGTGGTCTGGGAACCATCTGTATTACTCTTTGTTCCTAAAGCTTCACCTCCCCATCCCCATATTCTCTGTCACTGATACTCTCTGCATCTCTGCACTTGTGCAAAATTGCAAACTGGATCTATGAGGCTTCTTCTGAAGCATATCTAGCCCTTTCAGACATACTATACCAGGCATAAACCTTGAGTTAAGGGTAAAATTGTCTTTTTTTGAAAAAGTACAGAGATTTAGCTATTCTCCTGTTTTAATTCCACAATGGAACAAACCAGTCAGACCTAAGAGTTCATAAGTTTGTGTAATAACAATGTCCGCCTTTGGTTGCTTGTCACAGTACCTAGTTATCAGAGGACGACTGCTATACTGGAGAAGGGATCATGCCAAAACACTAACTGTGCATGAAGAAGAGAGCTGTGCAACCTGTGGATCTTCACATATTTTTGAACCGCAGTTCCCATTAGCCCCTCTTAATGGGAGCAATAGTTCATCAATATCTAGAGGGTCAAAAAAATCCTCATCATTGGTGTATAGAGTCCACATTCAATCCCTGTCATTTCTAATTCAAGGAATTTTATATTAAATCATGTGAATGAATAGTACTGTAAAGCTGAAGAGCCACTGCCACTGAGAGTAGACAACAGTGAGCTAGATGGACACATCATCTTAATTATTATAGGGCGGCTTCTTCTGTGTTGCTTCTGGGCATGGAAATTATCATTGCTGTTTATAGTTTGCAATAGCTTTATCTTCCATGAATCTTTCTAAACATAATCAGAGCTTGGAAATGTTATGCAGCAAGAGGCTTGCCACTTTATATAAGAGGTGTGCAACTTGTTGACCTCCAAATGTTTTTGGATTGCATCTTTCATCGTATTGGTGATGATGGTCAGGGCTGATAGGAGCTGAAGACCAACAACATTTGGAGCATCATAGGTTGCCCACTCTTGCTTTATACGTACTAACATTTTTAAGATTCATAATTCTTTTGAATTTTATTCCTTTATGTTTTAGGGTTTTTTTTAATATATGGAAAGGGACAGGAATTAGGTTGACAGACCTGTAATGTCTTTTATTTAGGTATCTGTACTGCAGAAAGTTGGAGAAGTAGCACAGAACACATGCTGATCAAAATAATCTCAGCAGTCTGTCTGTGATTGCAGCCAGAAAGGAAAAGCCATACACTGAGAACTTGGTTTTAAAATGGCCATTTTATTTAAGATTGATTACCATATCTGACACTGTGGAGAAGAATGTAGGGGAAAGAAACCTGTTACCTTGTCCAGTGATTCAAACCTGGACAGAATGTTGCCCAGGTATACATACACCTGTTTGTATCTTCCCTTGAGGCTCATGGCCAAGCCTCCACTGTTAATGCCTTCCACACTATTCCAGTTGCACCTGGCTGTAACTGACAGTTGTCCAGATCTTTACTTTATTCAGATCCACTTCTGCCAGTTTCCAGGCTGAAATTTCTACCCCTCTGCACTTAACCAAGAATATAAACTGTGACATAATGCAAGCTATGTGCAGTAACGATAGAGCAGTGTAATAATGTGTTAGTAAAAAAATGGCAGTAATGAAACACAGTAATGTAGAAATTCTAAAGGAGCTCCTCCTAGGAAAGTCAAAAAGGCAATGTCAAAATTTATTTGGCATAAAAAAATTCCTTTCCTGAACCCAATCAGGCAATGGCTAATTGTGTGGCTTAATCCTATCACAAAGGAAAAGATAGTGTTTTAGCTCTCAGTTCAAATGGCTGAAGACATATAGGAACAGATCTTATGTAGACCTGCCATAAATCTTTTGAGACCATTAAACAGATATGGTCATCCCACACGTATCTCTTTATTAAGCAATTGAAGGTTCTTCACCTTATGCTTGTCAATCTGTATCTAGCTAGCTATTTTGGTCACTTGAGCTGACAAGCTAATAAAGAACAGTTTTGTCTAGTAGGCAGATCAAAATCAACATTCTCCATAAGCAATTCTTAAGCTTTGGACTCTTAAGAAATTATAGGACAATAAATATGCAGCTTTATAATTTTTTATATATTTATTAAATACAATAATTTGTTTATACAGCTGCAATCCTTGTGGAGGTTCATAGTATCACATAGACATTACTGTTTGGGCACATAGATAATTCATCGACTAGGCAAGTTGTTTCTATAGACACATCTTATAAGGAGCCTTATTAATGCTTATAGGTCACGTTGTACTTGGAGTGTATCTCCGTAAGGCGTCATAACATCTCATATTTCATCCAAACTGGTAATGGTAGTATATTCACATATAAGTCAGTTTCCAATACATTGTATTAATTCCAGTTATAATAATTTTTTCAGAGAATAAAACTTCATATATTAGAACAGCATTCAGTCAGTAGTGTAAATAAATGGCTCACATCCAGCCTAAGAGTTGCAGTCAGCTGGCTGTTGTTGTTGTTGTGTGCCTTCAAGTAGTTTCCAACTTATAGCGACCTTAAGGCAAACCTATTACAGGGTTTTCTAGGAAATTTCTTCAAAAGGGGTTTGCCATTACCATCCTCTGAGGCTGAGAGAGTGTGACCTGCCCAAGGTTACCCAGTGGTTTTCATGATTCAGAGGGGACTTGCAGTGGCATCACTTGGGGAGTGTGTGTGTGTGGGGGGGGTGCAGACCGCACCAGGTGACACCCTAAGGATGGGGGGGGGTGACTCTACTGCTCCCCAAACATCTGCCTTTGGGCAGAAACAGGCTGTGGCATTCACCTGTGTCCCATTAAAATACTGAAGAGATGAGGCAAGTAGGAGGAGGTTCAGTGGGAGGAGAAAAGAGAGGCCACAGGTTGGGATTTTTAAAAATTATTTCAAATTTCAAAAAAAATTTTTTTTTATTTTTTATTTAAAAACATCACATTTTACTAAATTGTCACCTTAAGCACATGAAGCTATCTATATGTAAACACATTTAAGCCATGTGTATGATACTGTAATTAAAAAATATCATTTTAATTGTGCTAATTGTTTATGTCACAACTATTACCATGCTGTCGATTGATATATGAGAATTGCAATTTAGGAGTAACATTAGTACAACAAAACTTTACTAAAGAATCTGTATGGTGTGGTATGGGGGAGATCAATGGGAAGGGTGATACCATGAGTTATTGCACCGGGTGACACCAACCCTAGTGACACCACTGGGGATTCGAACCCTGGTCTCCAGCACTCAAACCACTACATGGTGCTGGCTATCCTGCACTCAGCTACCAATGTATATTTTCAACTCAGATAACTGGCCCCTTCCTGCTGCCAATGGAATTGTTGCTGCCCAAATTGCTGCTTTAGAAGGTCTGCTGCTTGGTATGGCTTTCTCTTGGGTTTCCTGCACTCTTATATAGTATACTCTTAGAGCAGTTAACATTGCCTGTATTTTTCCCTTATAGGAGTCAGTCATGTTGGAGTTTATTGTATCTTTTTTATTGTGTACTGCTTTTTTATGAGAGACAATCTGAATTGTCCTTATCTTTTGTTTTGGACCCAAACTTCAGTGCCACATTTTGGCCTCATTCCCACTTACATTTAAACCGGTTTGCGATTAGCCTTCACTCCGTGTCAGTGAATCGATTCCAAAAGGTCTGTTGTTCCTACTCTGAAAGTGGATCTTTTCATTATTCCCTTGTAATCACTTCTTTTTTGGCATGATTGTCATTCCCACTAGTTTGTGCCACTTCAGAATGCATGAGATTCATCTACACCTCATTGGTGACACAAGCAGCGACACGGTGAGGATAGGGCCAGAGCGAAGAGGAGGATGGTGATGATGTTTACATGTAAATGTTTGCATACTATACCTTTAAATAACTAAACCCCCAACTTTTCCTCTGGTGGTTCTGTATCACTTCAAGTGTGTGAGTACAGTCACACAGGAGGACAGTATTACATCAGAAATCCTATTTGAACAGACTCTTAATCTACTCAGCATTTTAAAAACTTTATAAAAGAAGTGCATTAGACATATGAGAAGGGGGAATAAAGAATGAATATCCCATCCTTTTGTACAGATGTAACTGGAACAGGAAAACCATTGTTGGCAGAGCACTACTGAAATCTTGAACTAATGAATGGAAACATTCTGGAAGCAATTATTTTACAAGCACAACCTTTTTTTGTTTTTTAAGCCTTTTCGTTTTTAAATGTTTCAGCAGAACTGCTTTTCTGTTGAGGATATCTGTGACAACAAACACATTTTTGAGCCCAGATGGTCATGGGACTGTAAGTTTTAAAGTATTATTTTGGGGCTGTACTTCCCAGGTCCTTTCCAGGCTGGGAAAGTTGTATGATATGATGGAGACATCTGTAATTATGTGATGTTTTAAAAATGCTTTAATTGGGGTGAACATATTCAAGGGTAGCCATGTTGGTAGAACAGAGTCCAAAATCCGCAAAAGAGTTACCGTATACCTTTATTGGCCAACCAAGATGTGCAAAATAGATCATGCAACCTTTTGAAATTCCACTGGCTTCTTCATCAGGCAAAAATGCTTTAAAATCATACAGGAGGAGAAAGGTGATGATCATAGAGTCAGGCCTACATTTTGTATCAGATATTGTTTCTGTTGTAGTTCACTTGTTCTGGGGGGCATCTCAATGCTTGCAAAGGCCACTCCTCTTCTTGATCATGTGGGGACCAGAAACAAAGGGCAAAATGGATTGTTTGTCAATAAGCGGGATATAAATAAATTTTATTTTTTATTATTATTATTATTATTATTATTATTATTATTATTATTATTAAAAAACAAGTTATAAAATTTCAGCTCCATTAGCAACAGAAAAATAACTTGGCATGAGACCCAGGTTGTCCTTGTCCTGTGTGAAGGTAACTGCTCCTTTCTCAGGCAAGTTGTACCTGTACTGTTACATCTGAAAAAAGTTTAAGAGTTGTACAGGTAAAAGCTGCCAATTGTAGCCCAAATAAAAGAACTTTACCTTTGTTGGAAGGAAAAAACCCAAAGAGTTAAATCCCAGCCCATTACCAGCTTCTTAAAAGTTCCCCCTGTTATGGCAAAATTTGGTATCTTAGAGATGGATCTCATGTTTCATCCCCTCCTTAGGTGGGTATTGCAGTTTGAGAAATGTGTGTTATAAATTCAAGGAGGTGAAGAAACAAATAGACAAGATTAATACCCAGGAACCACCTACTACAAGACAGACCAAAACCACAAAATGACAGAACATATGTAGTGGTCACCTATAGCCCCCGACTAAAACTGTTCAAACAGATTGTTGAACTATATAACCAACTGTGGAGACTAACACAATCCTATCACATTCTCTTGGGGGGGGAGCAGGCCTTTATTGGCTTACAGACAGCTTTGAACAACTACTCACTTACAAAAAGATACATAACATGGGTGGTAATACAGGTTCAAGACCCTGCCACAAACCCAGATGCCAACTCTGTCCCCACATCTACTCTGGGAACAGTATTACAGGGGCCAATAAGATCACCCCCAACAGGGGTAGGCAACCTAAGGCCCGGGATCCGGATGCAGCTCCCTGAGGCCTTTGGACCGGCCCCAGGCAGGTCCTGCCGCCGCCGCCGCCGCCCCCCCCCCCACCGCCGCCTGCCATGATGATATTGATTATTGTTGTTATTACTTGTTCTTGGGATATTCTTGGCAAAATCTCCACAGGGGTTTTGCCATGGCTTTTCTGGGTCTGAGAGAGTGTGCATGCATTTTTTAAATTTTTTAAAATTATTTTTATTTTTATTTATTTATTTATGGTGCTTCGGCCAACAGGGCCCAAACACAATAAGTAATAATAATAATAATTTTAAAAGACTAAAAATATATTAAACCATTTCTCAGTTTTGCATGTATCAAGAGTGCCAGCAAATGGGATAAAGAAGCAAAAGGACCCAACAGGAGAGTGGTCATGAACTGTGTTATAAGTGAAGGTCATTGCTTGATAAAATGCATTTGTTTATCTCAAAAATATTAGCTTTCTAGCTCTCATTCTTATTTTGCTGCTTAAACAAATGTTATCAGCATGTCAAATATAAGCAGTGCCAATCTGCAAAGACTCAATATCTTCCCGCTGCAACCAAAACATAGGACTTTTTCTGCACAATCAAAATCTCAGTGTCATTTCATTGTCTGTACAAAATGTGCAGCTCACACTGCCAAGGATTTTACTGACCCAACCAAAAAGCTGAATAGTACAATGAATATTATATGGAAGAGAAGCTTGTTTCTAGAATGTTTGCCATTAAGACTTTATTGCCTTGACCTTGGATTATATGTTTTACCTCTGAGAAGCTGGAGGCCATAGTTCAGTCACAAAAGTTCCTAGGCTTTGTCCCAGGGCAGATAGGTCAGTGATCTGGCATGGTTATAGAACAGCTTCATATGTTCAGGGCTTTGAAAAGTTATTTTGGATTGCTGCTCCCAAAATCTCTCAGACAGCATGGCTACTGGTCATACTTTCCTAGGAAATCTGGGCGTCAGTGTGGCATAGTGATTTGATCAATGGGCTATGACTCTGGAGACCAAGGCTCAAATCTCCATTCAGCCATGGAAACCTACTGAGTGACCTTGGGCGAGTCTCACACTCTTAGCTTCAGAAAGCTCCATGATAGGATTGCCTTAGGAACGCCATAAGCTGGAAATTACTTGAAGGCACACAACAACAAATTCTAGAGAACTCTTATTGAGAATACCAAATTCCTCCTTAACTCCTTAAACTGTCAATCCTATTCTATAGGATGAAACCATAGCAATTAAAGTGGAATAATAGTGCTATAATTCTGTAGTTTGAATGGGCTGGAGATGCCAGTTAAGGTGGACCAACGTTGTGTAATCTAGCACATTCCAGATGTGAGTGTGAATGTGTGCATGCACTACACTTCCATAATATTCAAACCAAAATGGATGGCTGTGGTGTTTGCAGAGAATGGTGGCTGCAGAGGATGGTGTTTGTCATTCAAGACATCTGGGTGGTCCTAGATTTTGGAGGGAGACTGGAGTAGATGGTGCTAAGTTAAATGGTATCATTTAGAATAAAGCCTGGTCAACTTGGTGTAATTCAAAGTAGTGGCTAATCAAAACATAAGGAGGGGAACCAGATGGCAACTCCCAGACTCTTTGAGCCAGAATCTCACCAATCTATCACAGTGACATCTGAGTAGAGCCTGGAAATTTAACTTTTCTGCACTCCAGCTCCCAGAAACCCACAGCCAATATAACTACTGGCTGTGCTGGATAAAGGATTTTGAGAGCCATACTCAAAAAAGAACCTTTTTCATGTTCTGCTAATAATACTGCTATACCTTTAGATTTGAAATTGGCATTTGATATAGCTCTCTGTGAAGACTGGATGCTTCTAACACACTGTTTCTTTTGCAATGAATGCATAATGTTGGAATGGAAGAGATCCTCTATAAAATATTTGTCCTTTTGTATGTTAATGAGGTGCCTTTTGGAAAAAATAAACCAGTCTGAACTAGTGCTGCCTCCCCACTCTTTGTGGGTCTAAGTCTTTTTGTTTACATTATCTGGGGCTTAGATTAGTACCATACTTGAATGTTTTTAATTAGGCAATGGAACAATGTATTCAATGTAAAATGCATTTAATTCATACCTTCCGTTGTTCATACTTCCGTGTATGAAGGAACAAAATGTATATTTTGAACATTTTTTTTAAAAAAGTCAAGAGCAAGGGAAGTATTATTATTATTATTATTATTATTATTATTTCTATCCCACCTTTTTCCCAGATCGGGGCTCAAAGTAGCTTGCAACAATTAAAAATATTGTTAACAAGCCACAAGGGTTAGTCCATATTTATGTGTATTATGCAAATGTCTGGAAACCATGCCCTACGAGGAATGACTTAGGGAACTAGGTATGTTTAGCCTAGAGAAGAGACGCTTAAGAGGGGATATGATAGCCCTCTTTAAATATTTGAAGGGATGTCATATTGAAGAGGGTGCTAGCTTGTTTTCTGCTGCTCCAGAGAACAAGACCCAGAACAATGCAAGCTACAAGAAAAGAGATTCCACCTAAATATTAGGATGAAAGTCCTGACAGTGAGAGCTGTTCGGCAGTGGAGCACACTCCCTCGGAGGTTGGTGGACTCTCCTTCTTTGGAGGTCTTTAAACAGAGGCTATATGGCCATTGTCGGGGATGCTTTGATTTTGAGTTCCTGCATGGCAGGGGGTTAGACTGGATGGCCCTTGTGGTCTCTTCCAACTCTATGATTCTATAAAATTGATGCACATTTTTACACATTCATATTGATGGTTACTTGTTTTCACTTTCCTGCACAAATGTACATCTGTTCACATCGATTCACCTTCCTTCTGCTGAAATGCACAGCCATGAGAATGCATGCAAAGCAGACAGATGGACACACATGCAATTACTCGCATTTCCACAGATTTCAGCAGGATACTCCAGTAAAAACCGCAAAAACCGCAAACTTTTTCTACAGAGTTTAAGGAGGGGCTCTGCAAAAAGCCCAAACTCCTGCAAATCACCAGATCATATTCTAGTTGACTGGACTAAGCAGTATTTTAAACAGGTAGACTAGCCCAAAATTAAACCATCAGAAAAAAATTAAAAACCAGGTTAAAACATATATTAAAACACACCCACACACCTGCACAGCAATTAGCAGTGTCCATCATTATTATGTAGGATGGTCCTTACATCATCACTCATCAAATGCCTGTCAGAATAGAAAAATCTTTGCTTGTTTGTGAAAAGAAAATAGGGAGGGTGATGGTCTAACTTCTCTGAGAAGGGAATTCCAGGGTCTGGGGGCAGCCACTGAAAGGCCCCTTTCCTATGTTCCCACCAGATGTACCTGTGAGAGTGGAGGGACATTGGAAACATGGATAGGGGAGGGATTTTGTTTGTTTTGTTTTTGGGGGGATTACAACAACCAAGCCACCATGACCACTTATGAGCTCTGCAAACAGCAGTCTAGAAGTAGCTTTTCCAAGCTCAGACTTTTCATTAAAAAATTGCAGCACCTTTGAAAATACTGTAGCTTCCATTTCTTTCAGGTCCCTGGTACCACTTATGTCACATTGATTTTAACAAATGTAAACAGATGTCTTCCATTCACTATAATCAAAATCTGCAGAAGGAATTTTGGACTTTCCAAGTTTGAGGATAAGGCATTCAAGTTATTAAAATACCAAGATGGTAGAAATATACTTGTTGGAATATTGTTAACTACTCTCGAGTCAGGTTTGGCTCATAGTAACCCTGTGAATGAGACACCTCCAAGCCCCGCTATCCTTAACTGCCCTGCTCAGGCCCTGCAGGCTCAGGGTCATGGCTTCCTTGGTTGAGTCTAGTCATCTAGCATGTGGTCTTTTTCTCTTTCTACTGCCCTTTACCTTTCCTAGCATTATTGCCTTTTTTACTGAGCCATCTCTTTACATGATATGACTGAAGTATGAACCTCAATTTAGTCATCTTGGCTTCCAGGGAAAGTAGAGGCCTGATTCGTTCTAGAACCCATTTGTTTGTTTTTTTTTTGGCAGTCCATGGTGTCCTTAATACTCTTCTCCTGCTCGATTTTTGAAATGAGTGAATATCTCGGAATACAACTCCTCAGATCCCTGAGGCAGCCTGTGGGGGATTCAAGGAACTGGATTTAAAAAAAAAAAACAAACCAAAAAACCTTTTCTAGGATCCGAAATGCTTTTGTGTACACCGTGCATATATCAGTTTCCTTAAAGAACCTTTGCATTGTCTTAAGAACGACTTAAGGCTGAGATACTATATGCTGCCAAATTGCTTCAGCCTAATTTTTTGTACAAGAGGATATTTAACTACTGAAAGAGCTTACAATATCAAATTCATCACAAAGGAAACAGCAGTGGAAGAGGAGGGAAGTGGAGATCAGGTAAACGTGAAAACCATATCTTACCCACCTTCCCACCCCCACATACAATTATCTGGAAACATGCTCATTTTCAGGCTCAATTACAGTAGCATATGGAAACTAGAGAGTTGTGGGGAAAGTTTCAATTTTAAAAAATGGATCCATCATAATTGATCTGTCACTGTTTTTCCTGTTTTCTGTACAATCATAACTGCAAACTTTCTCTTCCTTCTAGGAAGTGGTTGATTTTATCAAGCTCAATTTTCATATTCTCATATTCCCAGTTCTAAGTCCATCTTATCGCAATTTTTTACCTCAATTCACAGAAAAATCTGAACATGTTATTGTGCACATTTTTTAAAAAAATGCATTTTCAACAAATTTTATAAAAAGTTTGTATGCACATATTTGTGTAATTTTCCCGCAAGTGTGCACATTTTGAAGTGATTTTTCAATGAATTTTCTCTCCTTTTTATTTTTTATTGTGAATCCTTTTGCAAATTACACACATGTATAGATTTTGATGGTAATGTGCATTCCGGTTTGTATTTACATTCAGAAATCATAAATTTGGTAAGTTCATTCTAAAACACAAATTGAACAAATTGTTATAATTCCCTACTCTATTCCTGTAGATCCCTATATATCTATTTTCTAGATTCCATCTCCTCTTCTGAAAATCTTACTGTATCTCTAATGACAAGGATACATAGATAGTAATAGCTGAAGATGAAAAACAGGATATATGCCCATAAAGTTCACAACTTTATCAGAGATCTCTTCTGTCTATTTTTATTTCTGATTCTTATTTTCTATTTTCTCTAAAACGGACAGGGAAGTCCTGATCTTCCAGATATTGAAGTTTATCACACGGGACAGATCCCATGCAGAATCTGGATTTAAAGTGAAAACAACCCACAAAAGCAGGTGGTTTTTCACACGATGTTGGCATTAAGGAGAAGTAATGTGTCATTAATCCGAATGGAAAGTCGCCAAAACCCGCTCATTTTTACTTTCAGGTACTTCCAAAAGTAAAAAGGAGCGGGTTTGAGAGACTTTCCATTCAGGTTAATGTCACGTTATTTCTCCTTTACACAAACACATCTGAAAAACAACCCACTTTTGTGTTTTTTTCAAATTTTTCCTGATTGTTTCTGCACAGGATTTAAGCAATTTCCCTCCGTGTAATAAACTCCATTGATGAACTGCTCTAATGATTGCTCAGAAGTGGCCAGGCTGGATGGGTTGCCATATCTAGCATTTAGGGTTAGCTGGTTTCCTTACTACCATATTGGGAATCCTGCATGCAGTGCCTAATGGAAGGGTAGCATTATCTCTCTGTTGAGAAAAAAAGAGACCTTGAAAAAGTTACTTTTAGGAGTACAAGCCCTGGAATTCCCCCAGTCATTGGGAATTTTAATTCGGGGGAAATGACAAATAACAAGCAGAGGGATTCAGGATCTTCCTATGTATAAAAAGTTATTCCTGTTGTAAAAGCTGTCTGTTCAGTGGATAAGACATGCTACAGTGGGTAAGACATGTTTATGGATTGGAGCCGTTGTAGTCCCCCCCCCCTTTTTAACTGAAAAGTTAAACAATGGGTGCTTCAGTAGTCTTTTTATGATTCAATCTTGTTCCTGAAACCATTAAACTAAAAGGAATGTTTGAATAGTGGTGATTGTTATTGTAATTCTCACACTGAGAATGTGATTCATTTTGGTGGATTTCAACAAGAAGAGAATTAAAACCTGGGTCATATAAAGTACAGATAAATGCAGCACTGTTCACACCAGTAGCTACAAAAAAAACCTTATGCACTGAAAATACAGAACATTTCAGAGAAGCAATCCATTAGTTAACTAATGAATCAATTTAAAGTTAGCTAAGTATCTTAAAATCTTGAATGGGTGTAGCAATCCTGACTGATTTGCAAACAAGACATGGCATAGGAAGTATTAAGCAGGGAAGTGTTAATTAGTTTCTTTTCAGCAGAATTGCTTGGTAACAGCTTCAGCGGGTACAGCTGTCTTTGGCCAAGTTGATTCCTTGAATGTTCATTGCCATGAATTTCATAGGGTTACCATAAGTTGACAGGAGACTTGAAGACACATAACGGAAAGACCTCTCCAATCTTTATTTTCTGGAGAGTGTGTATATAGTGGGGGGCTCTACTGTTCCATAACCTATGTGCAGCTTGTTTGCTTACAGTGCAAGAAAGAATATTCCATGTGGAATGATTTCTTCATTGAAATCAGAAGACCTCCCACTATTCATATTTCTACTGTCAAATAACCAAATGAAGTGACATAATAAGAGCCAGTGTGGTGTAGTGGTTTGAGCATTGTACTGTGACTCTGGAGACCAGAGTTTGAATGCTGGCTTGGGCATGTAAACCCACTGGGTGATCTTGGGCAAATCACACTCTCTCAGCCTCGGAGGATGGCCATGGCAAATCTCATCTGAAGAAAGTTGCCAAGAAAACCCATGATAGGTTTGCCTTAGGGTCACCATTAAGTCAGAAGCAACTTGAAGGCATACAACAACAACAACAGCAACAATGCCAAAAATCCCAGGGATATTTTTAGCTGCTGGTTTTATTGTAGTTACTTTTATTGTACTACTAAATATACTACTAAATAAATAACAGTGATGCGGAAGCATATGGCTGTCCAAAAGCAGCTGGACTGTTATTTTCACAATTTCAACATTAGCTGTGCTGGTTATGAGTGATGGAACTGCAGTCCAGCAATATCTGAAAAGTCACCCATTCCCTATCCTCATCTTCAAAACACCACAAGCATAAGATAGCTACCAGTTTTAGAACAGAGAAAATTTAGAAAGCTGTTCATTTGCCCAATTATAAATCCCAGAAACATGTCCCTTTGTTAGCGACTGAGGAAGGAACATCTCCATGTTGAGTGGCTCAAGTGTTAGGCAGATACCTAAGGTGTTTTGATTTGCCAGCAACTGGCAGAGTTGTTGTTGTTGTTGTTGTTGTTGATAGCTGCCCTCGAGTCGGTTCCAACTCATGGCGACCCTGTGGATGAGACATCTCCAAGAATCCCTATCTTCCACTACCTTGCCCAAATCCTGCAAGCCCTTGCCCATAACTCCCCTGATCAAGTCTATCCATCTGGTTTGTGGTCTTCCTCTCTTTCTTCTCCCTTCTACCTTTCCCAGCATTATTGTTTTTTCTAGTGATTTCTGCCTTCTCATTATGTGGCCAAAGTACGATAGTCTCAACTTGATCACC